>OX421963.1:17137670-17140170 GCA_949128115.1 Anaspis maculata | reverse complement strand
TTGTAATTTCAAAATTTCGCATTTTGGCTGTCGGTGCCATATTGGCGCTCCGTATGTCAGCGTCGGTCTTATCATTGTTTTGTAGAGTGTCCGTTTCGTGTCTTTGTCGAGGGGACTTTTCTTATTTAGGATCGGGTAAATCTGTCTCATTGCTCCGTATGCTGATTGCATGCGCTTTTTTATGTGCGTTTTGAAATTCAATTTGCTGTCTAAATCGAAGCCGAGGTATTTTACTGTCTTGGTATCAGTTATGGTCGCGTCTTGGATTCTTAGTTTTTTGAACGTTTTCGAGTCATTGAATTTTTTACTGAAAATTATATTTTCGGTTTTGGTAGGGTTGAGTTGAATTTTCCATTTACTATAGTAGTTTTGGATCATGTCTAAATGAATTTGGAGTTGAGAGTTAGCCACTGTCGCGCTAAACGAGGACGAGTATATCGCCGTGTCATCTGCGTAAAGGGCCAGTTTGGTTTTTGAAAATTTTGGTATGTCATCAATGAAGGTATTGAAAAGTTTGGGACCCAGGACCGAGCCCTGGGGCACCCCTGCAGGTATGCTTCCATAGTCAGATACCGAGTTACCTACCCGCACCTGGAATTTCCTGTCTGTGAGATATGAATGCAACAGTTTTATTAGATAAGGGTGGAAGCCTTTATCATATAGTTTATGTATCAGGCCAAGATGCCATACTTTGTCAAAGGCTTTTTGGAGATCCAGTAACGCCATGGCCGTTACCTTTTTTTTGTTAAACTGTTCAATGATGTCATTTGTAATTCGTGCTACCTGCTGGAGTGTCCCGTGTCTCCGTCTGAACCCGAACTGTTCGTCGATATTTTTGATATTCTGTTTTCTCATTCTCTCGAGGATAACTCTTTCTGTGATTTTTGACATGAGATTGAGGAGGCTGATTGGTCTGTAATTGGTTGGGTTTGTGTGGTCTTTATTAGGTTTGGGTATCGGTATGATTGTTGCTATTTTCCACAGACCTGGAAAATATTGGGTTTTAAGCACAGCATTTATGATGTACGTCAGTTGTACTATTGTCTTCTTTGAAAGGTTCTTGATAAGTTTGTTTGTGATTTCGTCGGGTCCCGGTGCTTTGTTGTTGAGAAGGGCTTTTATGATTTTGAAGATTTCTTCAGGAGTTGCTAGGATCTTCGGTAGCTGATTACGGGGTATTTTGATAGGCTGTGCTAATTTTTCGGTTGTTTGTCTTTCAATGGACTGTTGGTCGGCGGTAAAGGTTGCCGGCAAGGTGTGCGCCGCTTGAAATGCGGTAGCAAGTGCGTTAGCTTTGTCTATGTCCGTTATGTGCTGTTGGTTGTTTTGGTTGATTGTGGGAATTTGTGTGTGTGTCTTTCTAAGTATTTTAGTGAATTTCCAAAGCGAGTTATCCTTGAGAGAGAGCTTCTCAATTTTTGGGCGCCACGATGAAGTTTGGTGTCTGTAGATTTCGTCTTTGATTTTTGATTGTAGGTCAAGATATTGTCTCTTGTATGTTTCTAGTCCCGTTCGCTGGTGTAGTTTCCGAAGTCTGTTTTTCTCTGTAATATCAAGTTTTATGGTATTTGGTAATTGGAATCTGTCTTTCGGCTTGATGTTAGTCGAATTTTTGTTCCTGGCTTCGATAATTGCGGCAGTGAGTTTTTGAATTTCATCATTTATGTCTTGTTCGGTTTTGATTCTACTGTTTATTTTGATACTATTGTCAAGGTCTTTTCTGAACTTAGTCCAGTCTGTTTGTTTATATGATATGAAGGTTTTGTTTATATCCGATTTTTGGCCAGCAATTTGCATATGGAAGATGATGGGGTTGTGGTCCGAGCTTAGTTCCGGAAGAGAGATTGGAGTCGTGATGGTGGGCACATTTTTGACAATTGCAAAATCTATTGTGGTTGGGTGGGAACCATTGGGTGGGTAGTGTGTGTGATGGTCCGGGAACAGAACCTGCAAGTTGTTATTTTCGGTGTAGTCGAAGATTGTGTTTCCGTTTCTGTTGTTTCTATGGCAGTTCCAGTTTTGATGTCGTGCGTTAAAGTCGCCAATTGTGAGTGTGGAGTTTGAATGATTTGTCAGTAGGTCGAGGTCATAGTCTCGGATTAGATTTAAGGGTCTATTATAGACACCATGTATTGTGATGTTGGCTATTGAGAGCGTTACAGTTTCTATGGATGTCAGCTGTGGGATAATGATGCGGTTATACGGAATTCCCTGTTTTATGATTATTAAATTTCCGCCCCCTCTGTTGGCGTCGGTTCTGTCGCGTCTGATTATGTCGTAGTTTTTAAGTTTGAATTTGTCGCGGTCAGTAAGTTTCGTCTCGGTCACAATCATGAGGTCAATGTTTCTAGCTTTTATGAAGTCCAATAATTCTGCCTTTTTTCCGCTAATACTATTGGCGTTCCATTCGCATACTGTCAGTTTATATGTCATATTTGGGTAGTTCATTGTTGACAAAATTTTGGTATGTTATGAATTTTTCAGTTGGTGTTTTGCATTT
>OX421963.1:16615170-17080170 GCA_949128115.1 Anaspis maculata | reverse complement strand
GACGAGATCAGGAAACGCATCAAAATGTTTATTCACTCGCATAACAAAACATCGTGCTTTTTTGTTTTCCGACTCTGTGAGCTAGTATAGCGGCAGGCGATGCAATCCTGATTACTCTTTACAGGATTTTTTCTGGCGGGCGGTCCGTCGCAACTGACCAGATCTCGTCATTCATCGATCACGACGTGATAAAAATTCAGAAAAAAAAGGCAACGACACGCGGTGTTCCCAAGCGGTCACCCATCCAAGTACTGACCGCGCCCGACGTTGCTTAACTTCGGTGATCGGACGAGAACCGGTGTTTTCAACGTGGTATGGTCGTTGCCAACAGCATTTGAAAGATTGTGGCTATTTATCCGAGTAGTACCACTCGGATAAGTCCACAATAAAATCCCTAAACCGCGGCAATTCAGTCATTTCGTGGAGGGTGTCGATCCGAGTGTAACGATCCGAACCCGTCACCAGCCTCAGACAGGAGTTCTGAAACACCTGCAGAGGCTTAAGCGCCGTGTCCGAGGCGCTACACCAGATCGGCGCCGCGTACGCCATGATTGGGCGGATCATGGTTTTGAACAGCAGGACTTTGTTGGCGTTGCACAACCTGCTCTTGCCGCACATGAGTGGGAAGAGGGTTTTGCGCGCCGCTCTAGCCGAGCGGAGTGCTCTGTTAATGTGAGTGCCATGATTGAGCCTCCTTCCGAGATAAACTCCCAGATATTTCACTACATCCCGCATGGGGACCTCCTGACCCGCCATTTTGAGTGGTTGAAACACGGAAATGTTAGAGAATTTCCGTGCAAAAATGATATTCTCCGACTTGCTCGGGTTAACTTTGATGAACCACTGCTCAAAATAGCGGCTCAGTATGTCCAGATGCAACTGAAGCTGTTTGGCAACAACGGCACTGTGTGACTGCGCCAAGATTGCCGTGTCATCAGCAAACAGCGCCAGTTGGGTCTGTGGAAATTTCGGTATGTCGTTCACGTTGTAGAGAAAGAGTTTGGGACTGAGCACTGCCCCTTGTGGTACTCCCGCCTTGATCTGCCTTTCCGCCGAAACGCAATGATTTACCCTTACTCGAAAAGTCCGGCCCCCAAGAAATGACTTGAGCAAAGCCACCATGTACCGCGGGAAACCGTACATGGCGAGCTTATGCAACAGACCAGGCACCCAGACCCGGTCGAAGGCTTTCTCGATGTCGAGGAGGACCATCGCCGTGACCTTGTCAGCGTTGAAACCGCCGACGACGTGGTCGACGATCCGGGATACCTGCATCGTTGTGCTCAGCCCTTCCCGAAAGCCGAACTGTTCGGGCAAAAGCACCCCAAGGCGCTTCTCCAGCTTGTTTAGCCTGGCCAACACCAGCTTTTCTGCGAGCTTGCCGAGGACGCTCAGCAGCGAGATCGGCCTATAAGAGAGCGGAAGTCCTGGGGGCTTCCCCTTCTTATAAATCGGCACGATTACAGCCTGCTTCCACACCTGGGGAAAGTGCTGTATCCTCAACATAGAGTTGAGGATGTAGGTGAGCTGCACCACCGCTTTTCTGGATAGATTTTTAACCAGTATTGCATCAACAAGCATCCGCACCGGGTGTTTTCTTCCTGAGCCGTTTTATGTGCTGCTTTACCTCGGCCGGGGTGGCGAGCACACGTGTCAATTGTTTCCTGGTTATGTGCTGTCTATGTATTGCGTCAAATGACGACTGGATGTCAAGTTGCTGTCGCGTCAGTTGGGTCAGGCCGAGTTCGTGGACTTTGGCGAATTCAGATGCCAGCAGTTCAGCCTTTTGCTGGTCGGGCAAAGCCGGAGGTGCACCCGCAGTGGGCGGAACCAGTGTTGGGATCGGCTGACGTTCAGTGCGCAGACTTTTCACCAAACACCAGAGCGACCCGTCCGCTGTGTTCAGTGCCTCCAACTTGTCGTTCCAGCATCGGTTTGAGTGCTCCTGGACACCCTCCTTCACCGCCCTGAGTAGTGCGTTCAGTTCCCGCCTGTGTTCGTCGGACCTGCTTGCTTGCCATCGGCGGCGAGCGGCATTTTTGGTCCGGATGACGTCCAGGATGGCCTGCGGCAACGGGGCAATCGCACCAGCACGCCGCGTGACGTTGACCACCCTGGAGTTGGCATTTCTGGCTGAGATGACGGCCGAGGTGAACTTCTCCACCTCGGTCTCCAACTCTTGTGCCGTATTGATGCCATTGTTGATGCGTATTTGTTCGTCGAGCGCCAGGCGGTAGCGCTTCCAGTCTGTGTGCCTGTAGGACACTGTCTGTCGGTCGGGGTGGAGATGTGTGTGGTGATTCCATGCAAATGAAATGGGGTTGTGGTCCGAGTCCAGTATTGTGTCGACGAGCGATTCGGGAGCCAAGCCCACCACCGTGTTCTTGGCTACCACTAGGTCGATCGTCGACGGCGTCATTCCGTTCGTCGGATAGTGTGTCGGTATGTCAGAATGAAACACCTCGAGGTTGTTGTTGATGATGATATACTGGTCGAGAATCCTACCATTTGCGTTTATGGGGCTCACCGGGTCCCAGGTGCGGTGCCTCGCGTTGAGGTCTCCGACAAGCAAGACGGTGTTGGCCAGGCCAAACAAGCCGTCCAGAGAGGCGAGATCCATGACATTGGCCGGCCGGTTGTAGACTGCCACAATGACAGTACCACACGCCAGCCTGACAGCCACGTGTTCAATGTGACATCCTGTCACTTGCGGTAGGCGGGTGTGCGCGATGTTCGCCCTGACAATCGCGACCACACCACCAGCCGCATGGACAGCGTCAGCCCTGTCACTCCGGTGGACGACATAACCTGAAAGTTTGAAGCAAAAGTCAGGCCTAATCTTGGTCTCGTTTATTAACAGAACATCCGTCCTGCTGTCCATGATGAATTGCCGGATTAGAGGGATCTTACCAGAGACACCGTTGGCGTTCCAGTGTGTGATGTTGAGTGTGCGTGTGTGTGGTTGTGTTGCCATTGTTTAGATAGCGTTCATGTAGTCGAGGGCAGCTACCACCCTCTGCTCCCTCGTCTCGCACTGTTTTAAGATATCGCCGAACCGAACAATCTCGGCCAGCAGCTCTTCCAGGTTGCAGTACTGGTTGACATCGGCAACCGCAGCTTTAATTTTGGCGTAGATGCCGAAATTTCCGCCAGCTGGTGGGGCCTGGGAGCGTTCGGGTGGCCCCCTTGGTTGTTGCTGTTGCTGCTGTTGCTGCTGCTGCTGCTGCTGCTGTTGTTGTGGTTGTTGTCGCTGTTGTTGTTGTTGATGTTGTAGCTGCTGGTGGGGTGTCTGCTGGTGCTGTTGGGCTTGACTCTGCTGGTGTTGCTGTTGTCTGATGGTCCACGCGTTTATTTTAGGTGGAGGTGCCGGTACGTATGCTTTCTTCGGCTGCTCCTTGATTGCGGTTGTTTTTTTGTTGATAAGTTTCACATAAATTTTGCAGTTAACGCTGTTCGCCGGGTGATCCTCGCTGCAGTTAGCGCACTTCGCCGGCGTGTCCCTCGGTTTCGCACAAAGATGGGTCCAATGTTGCTGGCCGCATTTCAGGCAATATGGCAGCGCCCTGCAATTATTGGCAGTATGCAGCCACTGCTGGCACCTGTGGCATTGTACGATCGCTCTGGTGTTCTTAACTCGTTCCCAAGAAATTTTCGTATTCAATAAAAATTTCGTTTTCTGCTGTAGTGCCGTCAGTGTCACTGTTGAATCGAACGTTACAATGAATAGGGTTGGAGCCCTCGGGTTCTGGAGCCGCATTTTCCTCGCTAATTGGACTGGTAGGCCCGCCGCTTTCATTTCTTCGATGATCTCTTCGCTTTCGGGGTTCTGTTCGAGACCCCTCAGGACGAAAGCGTGCCGCTTTTCGTCCTTCGGGGTGAATGTGTGATATTCGAATGAGTCCTTTTCGAGTTGGGTTTTCAGGGTGACCCAGTCTTTCTTGTTTGACAACGTGATGTTCGTGTTGTTGCCGGCGTATTTGATGGTATAGTCGTTGCCGGCATTTTCTTGCATGAACGCCTTGAACTTTACACTGTCTTCCGGCCTGCCGTGTAGTATTATCGGCGGCAACGCCGGGGTTTGGGGCGTCTGTTCGTTCACAGCCGCGTTTACCTTGGTGGTCTTGATGGGGGCTTTCGTTTCTCCTTGGACGTCGTCCTCTGAGTCGCTGCTCACGTCGGTGTCGGGGTGTTTTTGCAGAGGCTCATATTTATTTTCGAGCATGACAGGCGTCGATGTCATTTTTTTGGTGGTGAGTTTTGCGGCCTTCCGGGGTGGCTTGGTCACCGTGAAAGGCTGATGGGAGCAGGCTCCACCATCAGCCTTCTTTTCCGCTGTTCCGACGTCCATTTCCTCCGCCGAGGTGCTGGCCAGGTCCGCTTGTACATCCTTACGTTCGACGGGCTTCCCGCTTTTCGCGGAGTCGATCACCTCAGTTTTGCGCTTCAACTTCAGCTCAATCCTCGCCTTGAGCGTCGTGTCCTTCTTTCGTCTACGTATCACCTTGTCCAGTGTTCTTGCTTTGGCCTTTGCGGGCTTGGTGGCGGACTGAACAGCCTGCGATGCTTCGCCTGTCGCAGGGCTGTCATCCGCCGCGCTTATTTGTGCCGGGACGCCTCCCTCGGCCATGTCGGGGTCGTTTCTGGTGCACACCTTGCGCGCGAATTTTTGTTTGGCACTTTTTCCTCAAATTGAGGGTTTTAAAAGCTCTTCGTATGCTTTTTTCGTACGCTTTTTCCCGGAGCTGTCAACGAGGCTGTGTAACGTTCAATTGATGTCGCGAGAATGGACGAGAACTGGTATTTTCAACGTGGTATGGTCGTTGCCGAATGGAATTGTTTCATCAAGGCATATAACCAACCGCCGGTGCTGTTGTAAAACAGTTCATGGACGAGAACCGGTGTTTTCAACGTGGTATGGTCGTTGCCAACAGCATTTGAAAGATTGTGGCTATTTAAGGGTGAAATTGACCTAATTTCTGGACGAGAATTGAAGGAAGCGGCCATCATGGGATGTGACGAGATCTCTGGAGGACACGCATCAAAATGTTTGTTCACTCGCATAACAAAACATCGTGCTTTTTAGTTTTCCGACTCTGTGAGCTAGTATAGCGGCAGGCGATGCAATCCTGATTACTCCTTTCAGGATTTTTCTGGCTGGCGATCCGTCGCAACTGACCAGATCTCGCCATTCATCGATCACGACGTGATAAAAATTCAAAAAAAAAAAAGGCAACGACACGCGGTGTTCCCAAGCGGTCACCCATCCAAGTACTGACCGCGCCCGACGTTGCCTAACTTCGGTAATCGGACGAGAACCGGTGTTTTCAACGTGGTATGGTCGTTGCCAACAGCATTTGGAATAATGTGGCTATTTAAGGGTGAAATTGAGAATGCGACCATTATGGGATGTGACGAGATCTCTGGAGGACACGCATCAAAATGTTTGTTCACTCGCATGACAAAACATTGTGTTCCTTTCAAATATTATGAATTAACCCAGTCGATAGTACGGTGAGCTCGGCCCCTCTTTCAAAGGCGAAGGTCCCGGGTTCAAATCCGCACTGAGCCAGATGGACTTTTTCACGCGTCCCTTAGGACTGGGACATCTACTATCGTGCGGTGATGCTCCGGGAAAATGTTTAAAACGAGAAAGCCATCGAAACAAAACCCCCACTGATAAATCCCCCACTTCGTTGTTATCATGTTTCGTCATCATTTACAGAAAACCCCCGAATCGCTTTGATGACCTGAGAGTTGTTGCAAAATAAGCAAAAAGCAGATCTTAAAACTGAACTTTGAAGGGCTGAGTCTCCCTTACCCTTTGATCGGGCGCACGCGGTCTGTGAGTCCGCACCTCCTCATTTTTGCTCATATTTTCGTAAGAGGGACGCAAGAAGAGACTTGCGTCTCTCACTACCCTCCTAATTATGCCTTATACGCCCTAGTATGCAATTTCGACTCAAAGGAGAGAGTTTTTTTGTTTATAGTGGCACTGCGGTGTGAGACACCGCATGCGCCTCTTCTTGTAACATTTTAAATTTTACATTGAAATATACAGGGTGTTTCAGTGACCTTGCATAATACTTCAGGAGGTGATTCCTCTCAAAAAAATAAGTCGAAAAGTAGGAGTTGGGTTTTTTTCTCAAGTGCTCCCTGAGGGAGTTACAGCTCCTCAAAGGTACAAAATGCAACAAAGTTATCAATTATTTGCTCAAAAACTGTCAAAGGTAAGAGTTTCAAATTTGATGTTTTCGATAGATTGGTTCAATCAAAAACTTTATTCCTTCTGCATTTTTTCCGTAGGATGCATCGTTCTGGAGTGAAAGTGAAAAAACAAGGACGTGTCATGAATAATTTTCAACGTAATCCCAATCCTCACTAATTTCGCTGCCACTGGTTAGATTTGTTGAGAACTTTGCATGTACATTTGCACTGTTGAGAAACTTTTCTATACCAAATTTGAAGTTCCTACCTTGGACAGTTTCTCAGCAAATAATTAAAAATTTGTTTAACTTCGTACTTTTGAGGGGCTGTTACTCCCTTAGAAAGTATTTTAGGGAAAAATGTTACTCCTACTTTTCGACTTATTTTTTTTAGAGGAATCACCTCCCGAAGTATTATGCAAGGTCACTGAAACACCCTGTATTGTAAACTAGTAAATACTGCTCATATCTGATTCAAAAGCAGACGTACACATGTAATTATGGTATAGTAAGTGTAGGGATATAAATTATAGTCAAAAAAATTTATAAAAAGTGACCAGAAAAAAATCGACGCTCAAAATATTTCGGAGTGAAGTGTCATAAATCTATGTGTCTGCGATACATCACTTTCGTATGTCAAAAATGCCCAGAAAATGAACAATCTGTTTACTAATTGTTTATTTTGTTTGTTTGTTGAATTTTTTGGGTTGAACGTTCGCATAATTTTCATCTTCTATATTTTACATCATTACTCGATTTATAAGACTTAATGTATCTGTTTACATTTTACCATGAGTAGAATCTATTTTCTTGATTGAAAACTGATTTTTCTTGATTTCCTAGGTATTATTACCAATGAAATCCTCAAAAAACGGCAAAAATTCGATCAAAAATGAGCGCGGACTCAGAGAGCGCGCGCGCCCCTTTACGTTACAACTTTCTAGAGCCCACTGAAAGGTTGTTGGGCAGTTTAAATACCCCCCCGGCACAGACTACCAGTACAGTACTCCCCCCCCCTCCCCGGTTAATCATGATATTTATTTCACCCTATTCACCTCCAGGCTCCAGGTAACTTTACCTGGAAGCTAAATACCTATCTAACTATACTAGGTATAGATACCTACAATAATTACTGCTACAATTGTTGTTAAGTACAATAATTATTCCGAGAATTATTCATTCCATGGCGTTTGCCTTTCAGCTTAGGGGTGTCCCGAATAAGTTATCTGATATGAAAATGCCGGCTCCTCTTCGTGGCATCGCGACATCGCGTCCAATAATTTGCGTTCGCGACTATTTTCCACATTTTGAACATGGCATCAAAGGCTTATTCCATCAGAGAAAAACAAGGTTTTGGTTTTTGGTTTGGCTTACCAATTATTATTGCGATCATGGTGCACTTGAACGATATTTTTTGTCTCTCACTCACAGGAGCAAAACTGAAAAGTTGAATAGGTAGGTTAAAAGTAGGTTACCTACCCATCCCATTTTATCATCAAAAACTAAATTGATTATGGTATCGGAATAGGAATTAGGACAGCTCACGAAAGAACCAACAACCGCAGAACAGAACACAGAACTACACGACACTACACAGTACCTACCTACTTCACACAAGACACAAGGGACGGGAGTAATGGGAGTCATGGAACGTGGTTCGACGGTTCGACTCGAATGAAAGTTCGGGTTCTCCATCCAATATTCACCCCTAATCAGGGTCGAGTCGCAGAGCCCTTTGGTCTCAGACGCTCGGCGCTCGGGTCGTGTTTTAAGTTTCATGGAGGGACCTGGCCTGGAATCCTGAAAATGTGGGAATTGATATTTGAAAAAAGTTCCATTCTCCAATCGAATTTAATGATTTTCAAACTAGCGACCTACTTGCTCCCTATAGCTACGAATGCTACGATGGCACCAACCACAATGCTCTACCTTGATAATAATTATCACGACGTCATGTCGTAATCCTAAACTGGCGGAAAGTCTCAAAATCAAAAGGGACACCATGTGGAGTGGACATCGCAAAGCATAATTAGCTCTACCTACCTATTGCCTTTTATTGCATGTTGGCTGCAGAGGGCAGTTGGCTGCATGGGCAATGACAATATTATAACAGGATGTTGTAATGTTGTGAAATCGTAAAGGGCGTGGGAAAACCAGAGGGAAACCCTCGGTAAGTGTCCTTGAGAATATGCGCAGGGCCACAGACTACTGCAGGGCGCAGATACACAGAGAAAAGGATTTGTTTGAACTAAATAAAAAAAAATTGAATCAAATAAATTTGTTCTTTGTATACGGGGAATGAAATGTTTCTTTGATGTACAAGAATCATTTCTTTGAAAGTTATAAATAACAATTTCTTTCGCATAACACACAAGTTTCTTTAACTTGAATATGGGCGTTGCTATTTGTTACAACAAAATATTTCATTAAATTGAATAAAAAAAACTCTCAATTGAATATTAGGTTCGCCATATACAATGAACTAATCTATTTGATTCAAATAAATTTCATTCAGTTCAAACAAATCCTTTTCTCTATGTTTATATTGTGCTGTAACTGATGCAAAATGGCGGATTCCTCAAAGGAAAAAAATGTTTCACATTTCCTCTGCCTCTAACGGTAGGTTAGTAACATTACTCGCTGCTGATTATTGAGACTAATATCATCGATAATATGATGCACAATAAATATATCTTCTGCTGTTTTACTGCTTCCCCATGTGATTTACTTGTTCTTCACTTCAACAAGTTGACCATCTACTTTACAAATAATCAAACCTGCTTCACTTACTCAAAAGCAACATATCATAGGTATCGAGATCTCAACCAAAATTCGGAGCCGCTGCATATGCCCCAAGGGAAACAGCTTAAGGAATATTGAGCAACCTACCGTTGAACTAGTTTCAATAATTAGCAAAGTGAATAATGTTACTTACTCTTGGAGACGAGCAAAGATGACAGAGTTTGTTTCTCTTTAAAATTTTTTCCATTTTCATCAGTCACCACACAACATACATTCAGCAAAGTTCTGCCGTTCCGCATGGAAGGTAGTTTGATACTAGCGATGCTGCAGGTGGAGCAGGAAGTCGGGAACAAAGTCCTTATTCGTAAAACACATGTAATCTTCACTTGAAGAAATATTTCTTTGCTTCAAACTGCAAGGTTTTGTGTCAAAGAAAATAGTTGTTGATGGGCGAGATCCCAAAAAATAGGAATAAATATTTCTTTGAACGAAAAATACTACTTGTTTGATCAAATTTCTTCCTATATTTATTTGTTTTTTAAATATATTTGTTTGCATGTAATAATTTAGTGCTACTAAAATTCAAACAAATTCGGGAACCAAATGAAAAAAACGAATTTATTTATCACAAAGCTATTTTACTTGATGTAATAAAATGTGGTTTGTCTGAATCAAATCTTTGTCAAATAAATGAAGTTAGTAGATCCAAATAATCCTTTCTCTCTGTGTAGGTAAGCAATAAATTTATTTTTGCTATTCCAATAAGATTCCAATACTACTCCCACTCTTAATTGGTTACATAATATAATATAAATTATTTCAATTTACTTTATCGTTTGTCGTATAATTATGCATTATACAGGTTGGTCCGACTTTTATGTCATTAAATTTAAGGATCGAAAGAGAATGAAAAATGAAGGGGACTTTCTTCAGAAAACATATTTGAGAAATGCCTAATAACAGAGATACAGCCCTTCAAAGTTGGAAATAAATAATAGTTTTTTCCGCATAACTTTTGGACCGTTCAACCGATTTGATTCAAAAGAGAACCAAAGGTTTATTGAAATTATCCCCTGTTGAACAATCATAACATATATTCCATGAAAAAGTTTCAGGGGCGTAGACATTAGGGGGTGTCCCTACTTTTCACCACCCTAGTTATTTTTGGAAACTGTTCATAATTTTGAGTTCTACGTTCAATTTTGAAGAAAAAATCACTCTTGCAAAATTTTGATTTGAGGCCTTTAGAACCTAGAATCTTTAGAAAAGGTTTTCTAGAATTTCTAAAGGTGCGTTCAGTCAGCTTATTTAGCCACAAGTTTTAATTTTAGTCGCAAGCGCAGAGACGCCCATTGGCTCTTATGAACCAGCCTCCTCAGAGCAGCCAATGAACGATGCAGCGCTTACGACTAAAATTAAAACTTGCGGCTAAATAAACTGACTGAACGCACCTTAAGGGATCGATACCAAGTTGCAGGCGAAAAAGTAAAGACGGCGTAACTTGCCAAATAGAGCGGTCTGATTGGCCGTTGCTATAGTAACCGCACTTACGACGGTCTCAGCCCCAACTTAGTATCGAGCCGTAAGTTGATAAACCACCATTTTGTCCAAAACTCAAGAAATTTTCAGGAAAAAAACAATTTGGGCTCTGGAAAGTGGCGATTTCGGGATGGTTTCCAAAGTTTCAAATTCAAATATCTCCTAAACGAAGCCTCCAATCAAAATTTGGCAGGAGTGACTTTTTCTTCAAAATTGAACGTAGAATTCAAAATTATGAACAGTTTCCAAAAATAACTAGGTAGGTGAAAAATACGGGGGGGGGGGGAAGTAGCGACACCTCCTAATGTCTACGCCCCTGAAACTTTTTTATAGAATATGTTATGATTGTTCAACAGAGGATAATTTCAGTAAACCTTTGGTTCTATTTTGAATCAAATGGGTTGAACGGTTCAAGTTATGCGGAAAAAACGATTATTCATTTCCAACTTTGAAGGGCTGTATCTCTGTTACTGGGCATTTCTCAAATATGTTTTCTGAGGAATGTTCCCTTCATTTTTCATTCTCTATCGATCCTTAAATTCAATGACATAAAAGTCGGACCGCGGTACAGGGTGTTCCGAAATTAATGCAACAAAATTTACAGGGAGGTAGACAATTGAAAAATAAGGGGACTTCCGTAATGAAAATACTCTCGCAAACGTAATAACGGAGATACAGGCCTTCAAAGTTGGTTTTTCAAAACAGTTTTTTTTGCATAACTCCTGAACCGTTAAGCCGATTTTATTCAAATTTGAACCAAAGTTTACTGAAATAGGTCTCTATCGAACAATGATAACGCATTTCATCAAACATTTCCAGGAGCGAAGATAATAGGGAGTATCTTCCCCTTTTCCCCCTTTTGGAATATTTTTGAAAATTGTTGCAATTTTTAAATTCTACGTTCAATTTAGAGAAAAA
The DNA here is from genome assembly GCA_949128115.1 of Anaspis maculata. Classification (NCBI taxonomy): domain Eukaryota; kingdom Metazoa; phylum Arthropoda; class Insecta; order Coleoptera; family Scraptiidae; genus Anaspis; species Anaspis maculata. Next base: position 17,068,768 of record OX421963.1, on the reverse strand, counting down.
AGTTACTCCTGCAAAATTTTGATTAAAGGCTTCGTTCTCAAGATCTTTGGGTTTGAAACTTCGGAGAACATCCCGAAAACACCACTTTCAAGGCCTTAAAAATTAAAATTCAAGAAAACTCAAGATTCCTCAACTGAAATAAGTTTTCTAGGTGTCTCAAGTTGACAAACTACCATTTTTGCTGAAAAACATTGAGCTTTTCAGAGAAAAAAAATTTGGGCCCTGAAAAGTGGCGATTTTGAGATGTTCTCCGAAGTTTCAAACCCAAATATCTCGAAAATGAAGCCTTTAATCAAAATTTTACAAGAGTAACTTTTTTCTCTAAATTGAACGTAGAATTTAAAAATTGCAACAATTTCCAAAATAATTTAAGGGGCTGTAAAATAGGAGAAAAAGGGGGAAGGTACCCCCTATTATCTTCGCCCCTGAAAATGTTTGATGGAATGCGTTATCATTGTTCGATAGAGACCTATTTTAGTTAACTTTGGTTCAAATTTACATGAAATCGGCTCAACGGTTCAGGAGTTATGCAAAAAAAAACTGTTTTGAAAAACCAACTTTGAAGGCCTGTATCTCCGTTATTACGTTTGCGAGAGTATTTTCATTGAGGAAGTCCCCTTATTTTCCAATTGTCTACCTCCCTGTAAATTTTGTTGCATTAATTTCGGGACACCTGTATGTATAGGCTATAGCGAGGGCTATAGTGACCAAAAATCAAATGAACCTTGAACTTGGTGACAAAAGCATGAAAATTGATTTTTTCATTTTTTTTTCCATCTACAAGAACATGAAAACTTGGAGCGTTTAATGTTCGTAGTTTCCCACATTCTCGCATCAGCTCATTCCACTTATATAGTCGAAATGACGATTTATTTTCGCAAATCGAAGGGTCACCAGCTTGTTTTGCGCCCTCCAAAGCCTTTTCTGATTGGACCTGACGCCTCTGTCATTGCTGTCAATGGCCAACATGTGACCAATGAGAGCTCGGCAGCTAAAAAAAGCTGCAGCATTTGATGCTCAACATAGACATGCTCAATATGTGCTCAATAGCTCAATGTGAGGCTACCATTAGTTTTGGTCTCGATGCATTTTCGATATGCTGGCGCTCGTCTGCTCCCAGTCACGATTTTTTTTTAAAGTTTGACCGTATAGTTGAAAGCAAACAATATCTCCGTTGGTTTAAATCTATTTATTAAGTTTTATAAAATAAATATAAATTAAAAATACATTCACAGGCTTGTTAATTATTTAATATTCTATTTTTCAATCATAAAAAATGGTAATGATGGTTATAGTTGATCATATGGCGACAGGAGGATCACTATAGAGACACGTTGAACGACGAACATTTCAAGAACTGTTTAAATATGACATGCAGAGCAGAAAGAGGTGACGATGACGGTGGCGACGCTACTAACGACAGCCTTGGTCACCTGCTGGCAGTAGAGGCACTGCACGGACCCATGGCTTCGCCCAGTTGAGCCGTCAAGCTCGGACCGGGATCCTGCAAATCATTGTTTTTCACCGAAACGGCAAGTAAATCAAACTGGTGGACCACCACTATAACCTCGACTATAACTATATGCAGAACAAAACAACAGCAATACAAGCGGGAAAATATGGAGGTAGCTAACAGACCCAAATTACGATGAAATGAAATTTATTCGAAGGAAAAACGAACAAAAAATATCTAATGCACAAGCACAATCAAAATGAAAACAATGAACGATCACTGGAGATTAGGTCAACTCACGTCGCCGGGAGAGCTGTCGGAGGACTCAGTGATCAACAGCAGCTTGTTTTCTTCAGCTTCTATGTCGATGATGCCTCCGCGACTTTTCTGATAAATGAACAGCTCCCTCATTTGTGCTTGCAACGTCTGCAGTTCTTTGGTGACTTGGAAATTTTGAGCATTGTCGAGTTCTCTTGGGGGAAGAGCGTTTTTCAGTTCTTGAACATCACAGGCGATTGGTTCACGACACACTGGGCAAGTGGCCTGCAAAGAAAATCACATTTTGCATTAAAATTTGCAATTCATTTGCGGAAGCGACCAAGATTCTAATCTAAGGAAGCATTTTTAGCGAGATCTTTAGGCTAGATCCGTGTCATTAAAAAAAAGAATGAAAATGAAGCCATTCTTATTATTTTTGAATTTCCTCAATAATAAGGGAACACAAAAGAAGTAAAGCGTTTCCACGGGCTGTTTTGGCCCGCAGATTTGGGAAAGGGTCTGGCCCACAGAGTAGCGTCTGGCCAGATGGGTGTGATGTTTGGCTGATGCTATGGAAACTGGCTGGGAACGGCGTAAAAACCGCGGTCCAAAACCATCCGTGGGAACGCTCCTTGCTACAGTACGCCTAGCTGAACTGATTCGAGTAACTTGGAAAATTTTGTTTTCAAGGTTACAAATCTGAACTAGAGAAAATAGCCAAAGATTTACGGTTGGTTGAACTGGCGATATGCGGTACGATATTTCACGACGACAAACGATGCCACCTGAACTGGTCACTTTTGGAACGCAGATGAACAGAAAAATTTTGCGGGACGTGGTGTGATTTCTCATTTTATTGGAAACTTACGTAATTTTCCGACTTGATTTTGATTTTCGCCAATAAACAAAGAAATCAAAGTAGCTTATGACAGAGCTTATGACATAAATTTGACAGCTGAGAAAAACCAATCTGACCTCTTGAAGCGAGTTTGATTTTTGTTAACAAAGGCGCAATGGAAGCACTGACCCGTTGGCCTGCTCCATCCAAAAAGACGCAAAGAGGCGCCAGGCTCTAAGGAATTATTGACAAAACAAGAACGATGCTGTGAAATTCAAAGGGTCTGTGCGGTTTTGGTGTCTATACGACGCCGACGGTAACACGTGTCTGATGGGGCCTCCGAGTCGATTTTCCACGCATGACGGTCGATTTTCAAAAATTTCAACATTTTGATGGTCAACATAACTTTTGGAGGAGCCAGTTTCACAGAAGGTAAGAAGGCACCAAGCCTACAAGGCTAAACTAAAAAGCTGACCAGGTCACTCGAATCATGGTTCAGGTGGAAGGACTGTTATACTAACAAGTCATCGAATAAATTTCTCCTCAAGTCGCCTATGATTCCTGAAAATCTGGCGGAAAACGTAGCCAGCAAGGAGACCGAGGCCTACTTTGAGGAGAAAATTCGATCACTCTTCATTTACTCAAAATCAAGGAAACCCCAAAATTCAAGTTGTTTTTACTTTCACTCAGTTGGCTGTGAAAAATGCATGAGTCGAGGTCGAGGCATGAGTTATGGGTATTATTGCATACAATACCTACAGGATGATTTAAAAATAGCACATAAACTCTCCATTTCCAATAAATTGCGGAGGAGTTACCAGAGAGTCAGAAAAAAAGTGATACATTTTTGCCTTCACCTTTTTTCCAACTTTCAATATTGGGTTTGTTCCATCAAAAGGTTTCAAACTAGTCAGAGCCAATAGGAATCAAGTAAATTAGTTTGCAAACTGATTTGGGCGCTTCTCATTGGCTCTGACTAGTTTGAGACTTCTGATGGAACAAACCAGTTGAGTTGAACAAAGTTGTGAAAACGATTCCATTTTCACTTGAAATTAATTGAAAATGTTATGGATCTTATGGAGTTATATCTTCAATTAGTCTTGTCGGAGTCTGGAGCTCGTCAATTTTTTTCTTATCCATTTTCAGCATGAAATATCTCTCTCACAGCACCCTATAGTTCTCGTTTTTTTGCGGACAATTCACAAATTTTTACAAGCAAAGGAAAATGGGAAATAAGAATGTACGTGACTCAAGAGTATTCTGTAAAAATTTGGGTCAGAATTTGGAAGTTTAGCTTATCCAAATATTTACTGTGCTAAATATTTTACTATTTTTTTTATAATAAAAGGTGATAATGCCTTGATAAGTGTCTAGTTTAGGCAGTCTGTGACATAGATTCATTTCTTTTGTGCTGCCTTCACTTTCAAGCCAATTATTAATAATTTGCTCTAGAACTCTTGTGATCTGTTGGACCCATAGATTTACATGGCCTTTCCTGACAAAGCCATGATACCAACCTGGAAACCACTTGAGCTTTTTTGCCAGGCAGGCAGCTTGTCCTGTTCCTCCTTGAAGAGCTTCTCAGTGGTGATCGAGTGCATAGCAAGGCAATAGGAATGGAAGTAGTGGAAACACTGGGTTTTTGTAAAAGTGTCCCCTTCCGTGAACCCATAGAGACACACAGCACAGTGGCACGTCGGCAAATTGCTCTCGGTCAAATTCTCACGAACCATCTAAAATGCGCCAAATTCAGACTTGAACAATTAAACCTCTCTAGCTCTGCTCACCTCTATAAGTTCATAAATAACTGGTTGACCCACAAATTCACTACATTTTTCTTTGATGACCCTGTAAAGGTGATTGACGGTGGCGTCGTCCAACCCTCTCGGGTTGCGTAGCTGCACCACGGGCTCGCAGTCCGGATATTCCTCCGGCAGTTGGACTTCGAGGGTCACGCAAACGTACTGTTTCTCCGGATCGTCGGCCGTCGATGGGAATATGGTCGATTTGACTAGTTCAGGCTGCGTGCTGCGGAAGCCAAAAAAATCATCGGCGGAACGCCAGGTTTTCGCGGAAACTTACTTTTCAGGATCTCTGTAAGTGATTGAAATATCGTCCATCAAGATCGCTTCCAGGGCTTCGATTTCTTCCAGGACCCTGGAAATTGAGCTGCAGTGATTTTTACGTCCAGAGGAATTGGGGCACTCACCTTTCATTCAGAGACATTTTCGTTTTTCTTTTTTTGGCCAAAAATCGATCAATATTGAATAATGCACCCTCTTCGTGTCACTCCTGTCATTGAGCTGTCATGGCTGACAGATGACAGTTTTGTCACTGCTGTCTGCTGCCAGTGCTGCCACACTGACGTTCAGGACAGATGGCGCTGCTGTCACTGGAAATTTATTGGAATTTCAAAATTTGCGGCACAAAAATGCGATAAACTCGTTTTTGAAACAAAGCTCCAACGGAATAATAACTCTGGGTACTTTGGGAGGGCCCCGCCACCACTCCAGATTTTGAATTCTAAAAATAGAAATGACCTTTGGACTTTTGGGCCAAGGACACGGCTGTCATTTCACACCTGCACGAGTCTCGACTGAACTGTCAAATGCTGTGTTGTTTTTAAAATTTACACGGTTTTTGTGAATACTCCAGTTTGAAATCCGTCACTTTTTTGAATATTTACACTTGCAACTCACAAAAGACATGATGGCCGCACCTGAGGATCGCAACAAGAGCAGCAGCGGCTCCAACCTCATACCGAGCCCTTTTGTCACCAAAAGGACACGCACACCTTCGACGTAAGTGTTGTTTGTTGTCTCCAAAATGAGTTAAATGTCACCTGAAATGTACCAAACTCACCCCCGAATTCCCGCAGATGCGAAAGGATCATGAACGCCAAAGACATGTACGGCGAAATCAAGTCGTTCTGCAGGGAGAAAGGTCATGGGTTCATCACCCCCGAAGACGGTTCCGAAGAACTTTTCGTCCACATATCTGAGTGAGTCTCGAGTCCCCTCACCCTCACTCACATTATACTAGGTGTTATAAACAGATCATGGTAGGCCACTGCCTTAAACTAGAAATACTCAAATTCATGCCCTCCCGATTAGTGATTCTCTAATCTCTACACAAAACACGCATAGGTTTTAAGTTAATTTGAATCTGCTAAAGGCCATATAGTGGCGGGGTTAACGGCCAAAAATGGAATGATCTGTGCATTTTGTGATCAAAGCATGAAATTTGGCATACGTGTTTAGAAGACCCTCCTTCGCAATTCCAGATGTGGCGCCACGCAAGATATCGCACCAGAGGCACTGTATTGCGGTTAATATACCTGCTAGGGGTAAATTCTGCAAAAATGGTTCCTGGCCGGTCTCTGGTACCGCAGTCGGTATTTTTTAGTTCTGTTTAGCTAAAACTACATGTAGAAATGAGCGAGGAGTGCATTTTCACAAGCAAAGTTCCAAATGCTGCCTTTATACGTTGTTTTGATACATTTTAAGGCCAACTTTGTTTTAGTACAGGAAACATGGTAAAAAAAATTGCCAAAACCTCGGTAGAGATATGAACGTCCTGAAAATTTTATATTCTGTTCAGAATTAAGTGCCCTACTACATATCTAAAATTGCCAAAAATCGCACCACGAGGCTTCGAGTTATTGGAGGGGGGTAAAAAATTGCAACTCAAAATTGAAGGTATAGAACCCGATGGAACCCGTCAATCCAATGGATGCAAATACATCATAGTTCGACGCATCACATCCCGTTGATACAATTTCGGCACAAAAAGTGTCGATCATTGTTGAAGGGGGGTCGCGGAGGAGGGCAAAACTCGGCTGGGTGGCTCTTTTTCTTCCTGGGCCATGAAGAATCGATCACGACAAGATTAGTATCTTTTCCGACTAAATTCAATGTCCTGAACTTGAATCCGATGTGTAAATTTGGACAAAAACAAGTTTAAACAAGTTAACTTGAAAAAACTTGTTTTTTCTTTGATAATTTTCACAAAACTTTTTTTACTGTTAGAGGCATTCATCTTCGAAAATATTTCAGAGGCCATTAAATTGGACTGTATTCTTCACGAAAATCATCCATTCGATCTGTAACTTTGTTTTTCGAGATAAAAAAAAATCGATTTGAACTTTAGTCGGCACAGCCCGTCGTCTACTACTGACCAGAACACAACACCATGCATCTTTGAATGAAAATAGCCCAAACTATCTGAAAAATTATAACTAATCTTTGAAAGTTCGAGGATCTGTGCAGAACTGAATTCCCTATAACATAAACAAAATTGTCATAAATCGCAATGCAGGTTATTGAGTTATTACTTTAGGTGCATGCTGTAGTGTTCTGGTCATTAGTAGACGCCGGGCAGTGCCGACTAAAGTTCAAATTGATTTTTCCTACCTCAAAAAACAAAGTTACAGATCGAATGGATGATTTTCGTGAAGAATACAGTTCAGTCTAATGGCCTCTGAGATATTTTCGAAGATGAATACCTCTCACAGTAAAAAAAAGTTTTGTGAAAATTGTCAAATAAAAAACAGGTTTTCTCAAGTTGACTTGTATGAACTTGTTTTTATCCAAATTTACACATCGGATTCAAGTTCAGGACATTGAATTTAGTCGGAAAAGATACCAATCTTGTCGTGATCGATTCTTCATGGCCCAGGAAGAAAAAGAGCCACCTAGCCGAGTTTCGCCCTTCCCCACGATCCCCCTTCAACAATGATCGACACTTTTTGTGCCAAAATTGTATCAACTGGCTGTGATGCGTCGAACTACGACGTATTTGCATCCATTGGATTGACGGGTTCCATCGGGTTCTACACCTTTCATTTTGAGTTGCAATTTTTTACCCCCCCTCCAATAACTCGAAGCCTCGGGGTGCGATTTTTGACAATTTTAGATATGTAGTAGGGCACATAATTCTTGACAGAATATCAAATTTTCAGGACGTTCATATCTTTGCCGAGGTTTTGGCAATTTTTTTACCATGTCTCCTGTACTAAAACAAAGTTGGCCTTATAATGTATTAAAACAACGTATGAAGGCATCATTTGGAACTTCGCTTGTGAAAATGTACTCCTCACTCATTTCTATATGTAGTTTTAACTAAACAGAACTAAAAAATACCGACTGCGGTACCAGAGACCGGCCAGGAACCATTTTTGCAGAATTTACCCCTAGCAGATATATTAGTCGCAATACAGTGTCTCTGGCGCAAAATCTCGCGTGGCGCCACATCTGGAATGGCGAAGGAGGGTCTTCTGAACAAGTATGCCAAATTTCATGCTTTGATCACAAAATGCACAGACCATTCCGCTAACCCCCCCACTAATAGCAGGATAAGGGTCCGAAAAGTGCCCCCGCTCGGATTCAACTGAAATTCACATCACACGTCCTACTTGGTACTAGAATACATCATACCAAATATAAGTCCAATAGCTCCACCAGGGAGACCCCCTCTCGGGAGTAACGTAAACGTACCAATGCCTGACACCTTAGGGGCTAACTTTGTATATTTTCTTGTATAGAAATAATTCAGAAGTACTTCGGGTGAATTTCGTATATGGAATAATTAGAGCAGGTAACATTCATGATATAACACTGATGATTTCGGTTGAATATGCCTTATGTTTTTGTTTGGGAAAATTTGAAAATTTGTTTTATTTTGTCCAGTACCTGACATAGCTTTCCCTGACTTGGCCCTAAGCCTGACTCTGAGAGAACCAATGCCTGACCCACTATGTAGACAGCTCAGATGTGATATTCAGAGGAACAACAGTGGATACATTGCAAAAAAGAAACTTCTGTTGAAATGATAACAAGCTAAATACCAATTAGTTAAATAATTAGAAGTATGGAATCTGCGAACATCCATCACAGCTAGTAGCCGACACTAAAAAAGCTAGTGGCTGACCTAGGGTCTCAGGCACTGGAACCAATGGAGATATCAATATGAAACTTTCACACCAACATAGGCTCATTGAATCTTTGTTATAAGGTCTGCTATTGCCTTCATATTTCATTATCCAGTAGCTGACGCACTTATTGTCAGGCATTGGATATGTCTATATTTTCAAGAGCCAAAAGCTGACACCCCCGATCATAATCACAAAACTCTGAAATCATCTGAAATTGATGTGATAGCATCTTTTCCTATCAATATGCAGCTGTGCTATATGAACGTTTCAAGAAAATCGAACAAACTCACGTTTTTACAAACTATTCTGATTTCACAAAATCTTAGCAGAAATAATAGTGTTTTTGGCATCAACTGTTGCGCCACTCTTCAAAAAGCCGCAGACATTTTAAAAATTAGTATTGCTCACTCTACACTATGAAAAATCTTGTGTAACATGTTTGTCATCCTCAATATTTAATTGGAATAGCTCTAAAGCCAATCATTCTGACTATTTTCCATAAAATAAATGAAGGTGTCAGGTTTAGGCACAGTGTCAGGCATTGGTACGTTTACGTTATGCAAAAATTCGAAAAAAATTATTTTCTCAAAAATAAGGGAGAGGAAAAATTTGAAAAAAACGTTCAGTATACATATTGATAGTGGGCTTCTAAAACGCATCAAAACATCAAGATTGCTTGTCAAAAAATATATAAATTTCGATTTTTTAGTTTTTTTCATTTTTTTCACCCATGAAGGAATTTTTTGACCAAGATTGTACGATTGCGGCCAAAATAAAGTGGACGGCAATATCAACGAGTTGGCTTGCTGTCATGCGACGTTCAGGCCAGAATCCTGAGAAATCTGTCAACTGTCGTCCACTTTAAAAAGTCCGCAACGGTACATACCCTACAACATTGCTACTTATCTGATGTATATAAGAAAAAAATGACAAGTTGCAAGTCCATGCGGAAAGCAGTAAAATTTTGAAAAAACTCATTTTTTCCGCGTTAATTCAGGTGACGAAAATTGATAAATGTGAGGATTAGTTGATGGCGCTAAAATGATCATATTACCTCCATATTATTTTATGCAAAAGTGAAATGTGCCATAAATGTCAAACAGTAATCAAAAGTGCTCAAAACCGTAAAAAGTGAGAAAATTTAAAATATTTATGTAAATATTTTTATAAAAAAAAAGATACACGCAGGAAGGAATAACTGTGTATTAATGCATACTGATAATAAGGAGACTTCATACAAAACACAAACAAATCACGTTTTAATCAGAAAAGAAGAAATTTTCACAAAATAGAGAAAAAATATTGAGAGAAAACACAGGTGAGAAAAATTGATAAATGTGAGGATGAGTTGAAGGCACTTGAACTATTACTTTCATATTATGATCTCATGAAGAGTGAAATGTGCCATCAATGCCTAATAGTAATCAAAAAAGATCAAAACCGCAAAAAAAATGAACGAAATAAATATTTTATCCAATGCTATTGAATAATGCACGCATTATCACGCGCATACATGCCTGCAATTTTCAATAAGACTGGATAAAGCATAGTATTCTATTCGCGGGTAATGGCTATTACTCATTCGGATGCTTTACGACACTCGCCAAGGCTCGTGTCGGCAAACTGCATCTCCATGAGTAAGAAGCAATCATTACCCGCTTGTTGAATAATACACCATTATTTTCAGGGGAAAAAATTGCAGGAAAGAATGACTAAAGGCTTAATTTAAAACCTACTCGATCAAAGTAAGAAAAACCCCCGGTGTTTTTACTATCAGCACAACTAAGCTGTCAGTGTCTCGAAATATTACAGGTTTTTTTCCCGATTTTGCCAAAGAATAATGCCAGCATGCATTTCTTTCACTTTGATTGAGTAGTTTTCAGATCAAGCTATCTCTTTCTCCTCAAAAAAGAAACCTATATCCCGTTCACTTTTTATTTTCAGTAAAAAGACTATTTGGAGCAAAAATCGAGCCTTCAAATCGATATTTTCAATAAAGAGGAAATGCTTCAATTGCAATAAATTTTTCTGCAAAGACGTGATCTAGAATAATGTTACGTATTTCGCGTACGGGTTCGAATATAATCGAGACGATCGTTTTGAAACACACACTGTTTATTACTGCGTACTACAATAAATACACGCCAACAATTATCTACTTGAAAATATATAACAGGTACTTCGCTTTTATCCGCTCGCTACCACTTCGCATTCCAATTCAATACTGCCCGTGAGCTGACGGTTCATGCCTTATATAAGCCTCCGAATAGTGTTCCCGAACTCTCCATCATCTTCCAGCACTTTCCATAGTGGCCCGGCATACGATTTTCTAGGCGACTCCCGAATATTCAGACACCTTCCGCGTGTTTTCTGTGTGCTCCGGAATGTCTGCACCTCCGCCAAAATGGACAGATGTGTCTTGAACGAGCGTTAAAGGTTCCCAATGCCAAGCCATCGCGTATACTTCTGGAAACGTCCAGAGCACCGCTCTTGTATCTACACCGCTACATGATGGATGGATGAATCCAGAAGGATCGCGTGTTCACCCGAATGCACGGGATCGCCGCTCGCCGCTCGTAACAATAACGTCAAAAACAATGACTATACATATTTTGAACGCGCAGTAAACAATCTACAGAACATAATTTTGTAGACTCACTTACGAAGAATTCTTTTCAAAGCGGAGACTTCAAACGACGCCGGCGTCGAGAATAAATGTGGTTGCCGTTTTTGGAGGGAAAAAGATAGTTTGATTTAAAAACTACTCGATCGAAGTGAAAGAAACTCGTGCTGGTATTATATCTGGCAAACTCAAAAAAAAAACTGTAATATGTCGAGACACCGACAGCTTAGATGTGCTGATAGTAAAAACACCGTGTTTTTTTCACTTTTATCGAGTAGTTTTTAAATTGAGCCTTTAGTCATTCCGTCCTGGAATTTTTTTTCCTAAAAATAAAATTTTTAATTCATTCGGTATTTGCGGTTTTGAGCTTTTTTGATTACTATTTGGCATTGATGGCACATTTCACTTTTCATGGGATCATAATATGAAGGTAATAGTTCAGGTGCCTTCAACTCATCCTCACATTTATCAATTTTCCTCACCTGCGTTTTCTCTCAATATTTTCTCTCTATTTTGTGAAAATTTCTTTTCTGATTAAAACGTGATTTGTTTGTGTTTTGTATGATGTCTCCTTATTATCAGTATGCAATAATACACAGCTATTCCTTCCTGCATGTATCTTTTTTTTTCATAAAAATAAATATTTTTAATTTTCTCGCTTTTTACGGTTTTGAGCACTTTTGATCACTGTTTGACATTGATGGCACATTTCACTTTTGCATAAGATAATATTATGAAGGTAATATGATCATTTTAGCGCCATTAACTCATCCTCACCTTGGAAAAAATAAGTTTTTTCAAAATTTGACTGTCTTCCGCATGGACTTGCAACTTGTCATTCTTTTTTTTTACATACATCAGATGAGTAGTAATGTTGTTGGAGGGTATGTACAATATTGGTCAAAAAATTCCTTCATGGGGAAAAAAATTCAAGAAACTAAAAAATTGGAGTTCATATATTTTTTGACTAGCAGTCTTGATGTTTTAATGTGTTTTAGAAGCCCACTATGAATATGTGTACTGTACGTTTTTTTCAAATTTTTCCTCCCTAATTTTTGAGAAAATGATTTTTTTCTTAATTTTTGCATACTCCCGAGAGGGGGTCCCCCTGGTGGAGCTATCGGACTAATATTTGGTATGATGTACCCTAGTACCAAGTAGGACGTGTGATGTGAATTTCAGTTGAATCCGAGCGGGGGCACTTTTCGGCCCCTCATCCTGCTATGGCCTTTTAAGGAAGTTCAATGTGGCGTAATAATAAGAAATACGTCTATGAGAAATGTACGATTCCACCACCATTCCTTTATGCAATTTTGAGTCGATGTAGGTACGGAAGAATGCGATTTACTTACGTTAATTATTCCATTTTCGCACTTGAACATCGCTCAGTTTCTTTACTCGTCGCCACTCCATTCTCGCTGTTCTTAAGGTGTATTGTTAGTTGCCTATCAACTACCTAAAGTATGCAACAAAATGTGTCACCCTGCCAAATTTCACCTAACTTTGAACTTAGACAACTTTGGAACGCTACAAGCTATTCAATCAATTATTATCAGACCGTCTAGTCCGGGAGACGGACGCATGTTTAGTACCCCGATCGAGTTATGTTTTGAGACTATCATCTATGTATCGAGAAAATATGTGTAACCATGGAATGGCAATCCTGTCTAAGTAAATCCTGCCGGAAATGCAATTAATTGAATGATTTAAAAATTATAGAATAGAACCTTCAAAATTTTTGTCAACAAATGTCAGTCACATTGTTGATGGCACACAACAATCACCCCTTTGACACGCCACGGTCAGAACTTACATGGTGCTGCTAAGCAACTATCTTTACGCACGCAAAACTAGATGAGTTTCTGACAGTGGCGCGTCAAAGGGGTGATTGTTGTGTGCCATCAACAATGTGACTGACATTTGTTGACAAAAAATTTGAAGGTTCTATTCTACAATTTTTAAATCATTCACAGTTAAATCACAATTTAACTAATTGCATTTCCGGCAGGATTTACTTAGGCAGGATTGCCATTCCATGGTTACACATATTTTCTCGATACATAGATGACAGTTTCTACACATAACTCGATAGGGGTACTAACCGCGTCCGTCTCCCTTACTAGTCCGCTAGCCCAGTCCTTCAGCTATTAGTCCGTATTTTTCAAATATTTACATGAAATGTTCCACATAATTTTTCCCGCCCTTTGGGATTATGGTTTCTTTCCACCCCCGCAGGACTCTTCAAGAAGACCACAGACCACAACTATAATAGTATATTACATACTCTCGGCGGGAAGTGCTCTATTACTGCTGAGAGCAAGATATCTTGCTCGCAGCTATCTGGCTCTCAGCAGTAATGAAGCAATTACCGCCGAGAGTATGTATACTGCTTTATTCACAACCATGAAGAATGGTTAGAATGAAGATTCGGAGTTTAAATAGTCAATTAGGCTATTAAAATCACCAATAATTATATCATAAACACCATACCATAATAATAACTGGCATCCTTAACCTCACAAAACTGTGTTTCACTCTTTAATTCGAGCCCCTCCACGCCTGTCATTCCGTCATCCATCTGTCAATTGTCAATCAATCAAGGAGGCCATGTACTTTCCGCCCTCTAACCGAGGCGGAAAGTGATTTCGGAGGCAGAAAAAAACTCAGCACCAAAGCGTCTCTCTCCAACTTTTTAAAAGTCAGTAATGAGTCTATTACCATAGTGGTTGTGAATAAACTTTCATAACCTTCCAGACGTTGTTGGTGAATTATCAAAATATTTGCTCAAAGCAAGTTTACAAAACAATTTTTTTAATTTTTTTCGAAACAAAATAAAGACTGCCAAAATACGTTCCTTAGGCGCAAAATAGTTCAAAATAACAGACCTGAAATGAAATTTAACCACAAATGTCTAACCCCCCCAAAATTTCTTCAAATAGGAGCTCAAAAAAAACATGATATTCCCTGCACAAACTGTTTAAACTTGTTGCTATCGCTTTTTTCAAGTCATGGTTGAGTTCTGAAGATGTGATTTAGTCGGAAACGATATCAAACTTGCCGGTATTGGTTCGAAATCAAAGAAGAAGTGGAAATCGGCCACATGTGTCAACTTGAGCCCGCCAGCCCCCTTTCAAGAGGAAAAGAAGGAAAGGTCCGAAAAGTCCCCAAAAACCCAAAACAACCCTCTCCCCCCCATGGTAAAAATTGAGAATGGCTCCACCCCTCAAAACTTTCATTCTTGATCATATTTCACAAAAATAAAATAAAATAGGCTTCGGCACGAAATGCAGAATTCCTCGCAGAATTCACTTCAAATATGGCTTCAAGCCGCCGGACTAAAACACTTCAAATGTGGCCTGTTAACCAGCAGTTCTAGTTCCATAGAAGAATAAAGCACCTTGAAGTGTTCAGAATGAATGGCACTTCGGAAGGTAAGTTGATTTTCATTCGATTCTCCTCTCAACCTAGATTCCGAAAGAAGTTCAGGTGTGGGTCACTTTTCATACTTTTCATGTAACCCTGCGTCTTGAATGTCTGTTTTGAGTTAATTTTGATCCTTTGGTATTCCTACCTGAAGCTTTAGTTTCAAAATGAGCCAAAAATTTTGAAAATCGGGCAACGAGGAGAAGAGTTAATATGCATTACAACTTTTTGATGTCGCCCTGTAAATAAAAGAGATACACCGAAAATTCAAAAATCGTCTCGAGGTATGAGGTCTACCTTCCTGCCTATGGTGCTGAAATACAGTAAAAAAATTTGTTGTTCAAAAGGGAGCATGTCAAACTTTCAGAAATTTTGCACCAGTCTATTTAACACCCTGTAGAAATATAATGTTGAAGACGTCATGCATTCAAAAAATACGGACTAATAGCTTAAGGACTGGGCTAGCGAACGGTCTGAAAATTGATTGAATCGCTTGTAGCATTCCGAAGTTGTCTAGTTTCAAAGTTGGGTTAAATTTTGCAGGGTGACACTTATTTTGTTGAGTACTTTATTTCTCGCGACTTTCTTCCCCTATTATGTGTATTATGTGTTTTATGTGGAATGTCGCACGTAGCGGTCGGATAGCTGTCAAACGTTGACAGTTGTGAATGAAACGTCAGTGGGCGATGTTCAAGTGCGAAAATGTAATATTGTTAACGTAAGTAAATCGCATTCTTCCGTATCTACATCGACTCAAAATTGCATAAGGAAGAGAATATTGGTAGAATCGTTACTGTAGAATGTGCGGCTTCGTGTCCCCTTTATGACACGGTCACCGTCAGAACATATTGATAAGATAAGTGATCACTTAATTGGGGTGTCTTAAAACCAGATTGGTAAGTCTCTGTCCTCAGAAGAGTTTGTGATAGACAGACTGCACAATAGTCTTCCTCATTTGAGAACATGCACTAGAAGAAAAAAAAAGAGAAGAGCCTACCATGAGTGTTGTAGTCATTTTGTATTTGTTCTGTCCTCTATTTGCTTTGAAAACTTTACAGTGTCGAGGAGGAATACATCCCGCTTCCGGGGGACAGGGTCAAGTATTCCCTGTGTCCGATACCCCCGAAGTTTGAAAAGTGCCAAGCGGTGCACGTCCATATCGTGAATCTGAAGCCTGAACTGCACAAGAGATGGGAATAAATCGTACAATAACTACCAAGTACCTCTATACCTATCACGTATTTAATTTTAAATTTTTTATCATTGCTCCTATTGCTTTTCATTTTGTAACCTGTGCATTTTATATTAAGCCATATAATTTACTATTCAATAAGTACATTACTTCTTCAGTTATTATAAGTGACAATCTCGGTTACTCTGCATTCAGGTGCATATTTATATAAGGTATTACCTATGTATTTTATTACTTCTGCCATTCACGTTACTAGTAGTGTTATTTATAGCTATTAGTGTGTTGTGAAAATTATTGTAAACTTTAAAAATTATTATTGAGTGTTGATGACCTACCTTTGTTGAATTTACTAAACGTGTTGTACCATTGTAGGTACCTACCTATATACATTTGTAACCTGTTTTGTTGATTTAGTTTAATAAAGTGTTGATTTAAGACCTTGCAATGGAGTGTTTTGCTTTTATTGCCAGTGAACAATATGACTTTGTGAAATTTGATGTTGTATCACTTGCAATAATAGTCCCAGTAGGTGTCCCAGAAATAATCGAAAGAAAAACTCTACATTTCCAAATTTCACATAAGGGCTGCGTGTGAGGTTGCTATAAAAAAATTCCGGCTTCGTAAAGGAGATGCGTCTCTTCAAAATTCGTCTTTTTTCATTAGATTTTCAGGGTCCTTATACAGGGTGATTCACCACCAAATGGACATAGCTCAAGGGTAGGTCCAGTTTCTCCAGGCGAACCAGGATCTGGTTTTGAAATTTCGATAAAGCTGTTTGTTTTGAAGCTACAGGGCGATTCATGTATTTCGTAAAAAATTTTGACAAGCTGTATCTTCAGAACGACCCAATGGATTCGATTGAAATTTTGTGAGTTAATTTTTCCATTGATGGCTGACACATCGCCCTATCAAACAGTTCAAAATTTCTAGGGCCGGCTTTGAAAAAAAAACTTCAAAGCTTTTTCCAGCAAAAGACATTCTGTATGCATATTTTTCAAAATTCATCCTCATATTCAGAAACCAAATGAAACATACTAATAATATCGCAAAAAAAATTGCTTGGCACCATTGAGCTGTCAATAAAATTTTGATGATCCTGAAGATTTTTGAGGTTAGGATTGTTTGTAAATTGATATTTCAAAATATTTGCAAATGATCTATATGCGCTTGAATTTCAGCAGTTTCGTCAAAAAAATTGAAAAAAAAATTTCACGTTTTTTTAGTAGCAAACAAATCATCAGAATTAAAAAAAAATAGTTACGTCCCTCAACTTCACTTCTATCCCACATTGAGCTGAAATTGAGGGACGTGACATGAATTTTTCGAAAATTCTGATGAAATTTTTTGTTGCTCCTGGTTAGTTGATGGAAAACGTCAAAAAAAAATTATTTTTTCGACGAAACGGCTGAACTTAAGGGCCATAATAGATCATTTGCATATATTTCAAATTATTAATTCACAAAAAATCCTTACCTTGAAAATCTTCACGATTATCAAAATTTTATTGACAGCTCAATGGTGCCAAGAATTTTTTTTGCGATACTTATAGCATGTTTTAGGTAGTTTCTGAATGTGAAAATAAATTCGGAAAATTATACATACAGAACGGCTTTTTTGGCAAAAAAAACTTTAAAGTTTTTTTTTTATCAAGGCCGGCCCTGAAAACTTCGAACTGCTTGATTAGGCGATGTGTCAACTATCAATAGAAGACATAGACAAGGGATGTCAAAGCGCTGCGCTTACTTAGATCGGCAACTTGGCTTCAGAATTTATCCCGTGTTCAGCGCCCCTAGCGTAAGGGCAGGGTACTAATCAGAGAAGTGCCTGCTAGATTTTCCGTTTGAAATTGAAGATTTCCAATTATTGTTGATGTGAGCATTTTGCTCTTGCTCCGTTTGTGCTAGGAGTTGCTAAGGAAACTCCCTTAGCAACTCCTTGCACAAACGAAGTAGAGCAAAAATGCTTCAACAACACTTTTTTTCCGTTTTGTGGACGGTTGAAAGACCAGATATACGTAAAAATCGAATATTTATTAAGAAAATGTATACAAATAAAATTATTCTGTAACGGACGCAACAATGAGGTTCACTAAATTGTTCAGGCGGAGACAAACACTTTTGAGATGAACTCCAATTTTCACAAGCAGGGTCGAAGATGCGCAGGTGATGGCAACTGGAAGCAGCTGAGTTCAAAACCGGCTCCGGATGTCCTAGCTTGACTTGAGGGGTTGATGGGGGATATGCGCACCGGGCGAGGGGTCCTCAGGGAATCCAGAGCTTGTTGAATAAAACGCTGCACAAAAACTACTTCGAATACTGCCACACCATCAATATCCAACACTAATCCACAGAATATTTTGCATGGACACTAAACTTGCTATAATAACTAATATTTTTGTTCAAAAGGAGAACGCTAGAAAATGAGGCAAACGAAAAATTTGTTTATAATTCGTTGCTTTGGCAATCCCACAGCCACTGCGCGAAACCCTGCCCTACCCCGCTGCAAATTCCGATTTTGGCAAGGAGGTTGGATTTTGGAGGGCCGAATCGGGGGGTCTCGGGACTTGAGATATGAATCGGTCGAGCCGAGAAAGATCACCAATCAGGGGTGGGAAGAGTGACGCTGGCGCCACCTGGGAGGCAGGCAGGGGGCTCAACCCCAGGCGCCAACCTCTCGAAAACGTTGCCACGGCAGTTTTACGGGGAGTGCGTAGACCCTGATAGAAGAATTGACTTACAAAATTTTAATCGAATCCATTGGATCGTTCTAAAGATATGGCTTATTAAAAAAATCAACAAAATACATGAATCACCCTGTAACTTGGTAGTATGAGGTCATCAGCAGCGCCAATTAGGCCATAAATTCTGCATCCTAGAGTCCTCGGGACGGGCCACGCAAACTAAAAAATTGGCAGGTCCACCATGGTCCCCGACAATTATAAGAGAGAATTGATTGTTCCGATCTAAATGATTCTGTGAAGTGAATAGAATGATGATTTCCAAACTCGTTCGTTATTACTGTTAATTCATCCCTTGAAGCTTGTACCACGATTCCATAACGTACTGGGGTCTGGGGTCTTTCGGAGCGCCGAATTAACTCGGGGCATCAATTGATTATTTAATTAATTGATCCCTAATTAATTAGGAAAGAACACAACGTAGGGTCATGCCCTCGGTCAAGCCGGTAAGATAGAAGTAGTACGACGTCGATCTGAGAGAGTGAAGCACCTAGTGTAAGCAAAAGAAATAAAAAGGGGTACCTAAGCATAAATTTTTTATCATCACGAGTCAACTAAGAAAAAGGGGTAGGTCTGTCTCATTACAATACCGACAATATTTCTTCTGGGCAGGGCCGGCGTTACAGCTTTTGGCGCCCAAGGCGAAGTTCTGTAATGCGCCCTTTTATGAATAAAAAAATAGCATCTCAAGCGATTTTTTTCAAATTATATCAGTAATGTTGATAATAATTGAAAATGCACAAATCATGAGTAAAATAGCGCCGCAGGCGAATTTTTTTCTTGATATATTAGAGAGATAATGGACGCTCAGGCGCCCCTCCCCCAAACTTTGGCGCCCGAGGCGGTCGCCTCGCTCGCCACACCCTAACGCCGGCTCTGCTTCTGGGCCAACCATCATCTTTCGTGAGTGTTTAATAACGATGCTTCCAATCTCCCCCTTACAAGTGATTTTCGTGTTCAATTTAGAGTCTCTTTGATCACCCATTGATCAGTGATCACCCCGTTGATTTCGTCTTTCTTCGTACCAGGGATGTGGAGGGACCTGCCGGTATCTTCGAGTACTACACTGTCGTCACGTTCACCACTGCTCAGCTCAGTTCCCATTTTGCTTCGTCGAATTCCTGGTCAAATCTCTAAGAAGTCTTCCTCATACAAAGGCGCAGAGCGGACATAATAGGTACTACCTACTTTCTTTTTCATAATTTCGACTTCAACCTCAAAATTTTGACTTCAATCTCAAAATTTCGACTTTAAACTCTAAATTTCGGCTTGATTCTTAAAATTTCGACTTCAATCTCGAAATTTCCACCTTTGAAGGGAGTGTCTGTGGAACCGCTCCTTAGGAACTCCCTCGGGAGCTCCACTCTCGTAAATCAGATACAGATTCAACACTCCCCGACTCGTAACGCTTGGATCAATTATATATCCATTATACAGGTGTCCCGAAATTAGACCGCAATATTTGACCATCAGCTTATTCTACGTCAAAAAATAGGAAGAAATAGAGTTCACAATAAACATGAGTCGAATAATGCTCCCCAAGGGAGCTAGAGCCTCTTAATATTAAAGTAAGAAACCTGATGATGTTTTTTTGCAAATTCCTCTGGAACTTACCAAGATAAAATGACGAAATTCAATTTGATTGCTACATATGTTATAAGTCAGTGGTAATTCTGTGAAAAAAATTCGAACGTCCAAAAAAGAAGGAGCTAGGGATGAATTTAGCCCCATTTTTTTTGTTCATGAATTTTTCTGAGTTTTGATAAGAAAATCTGGAAAATCAAAGAGTTTTTTGAAAAAAAGTCCTTCTGTACTATTTCGATTCGACGCATCGTTTCCGAGATAGATTACTTTAAAGATAACTCCGTCTGAAATTCTTCTAAGATTTCCAAATCCCGAGTGCAGAAATCAGTGCAATAACATCAACTATGTTTTCTTGGACTAAAAACAGAAAGAAACGTTCCCATAAAAATTTAAAGGAGCTAGGGCCCTAGCAGAGTTAGAGTTACCCTCGCAGAGTTACCCTTCCACTTCCAATGAGCTTTAGGTTTCCCAAGGACATTCTCAGCTCACTTTATTGGAACATTACTTCCTGTTATTGGTCTAAACACAGTTACTGGTGTTATTGCTCCGATTTCTGTACTCGGGATTTGGGAATTTCAGAAGTATTTCGAGTTTAGTTTTCAAAGTGATTTATCTCGAAAACGGTGCTTCGAATCGAAATAGTACAAGAAAACTTTTTTCCGTTGAAAACTCTGATTTTTTAGATTTCTCATCAAAATTCAGAAAAAGTCATAAACAAAAAAAATTGGAGTTGAATTCGTCCCCCGCCCCCCTTTGTTGGACGTCCCTGATGGAATATGGAAATTTTTTTTCACAGCATTACCTCAGGCTTATAAAATGTAGCGGTCAGACCAAATTTTGTCATTTCATCTTGGCAAGTTTCAGAGAAATTTACAAAAAACCACGATCAGGTTTCCCATTAATACATCGATATGTTTATTGGAACCTTTCTTCCTATTTTTTGACGTAGAATAAGCTGGTCAAATATTGCGGTCTAATTTCGGGACACCCTGTATTTGCTTTCTTCCTACATCTTTTTCGCTTCATTATCAAGCCGCCAGTTCCATCGCACATAACTCTTGTGTTCTTTCACTGAAGTCACTGACTGGGGGAAAAGGGCCATTCTTTTGTTGACATCTCCCTCGCTCGTTGAATGACGACCCGGTATCAAAATAATTGAATTTTTTTCCGGAATGAGCAGTATGGATGGAAATGGCAATGCCTCGAGAAATTTCAGTAATCTCCGATTTTTTTTAAATGCCGGGCCGTCATTTGACGAGCGAGGGGAATATCACAAAGGAATGGCCGCCCTCTGCTGAGACAAGGCAACGTCAATAAAAAGGTGCAAGAGTGACGTGCAGAGAAGTGGCGATGGCGGCTCGATATAGTGAAGCGAGAAAGATGTAGGTACCTACCATAAAGATAATTGATACAAGCGTAGGTACAAATCGGGCAGTGTGGAATTGGTGGGTGAGAAACGAATGCCTGAAGAGCGGTTCCAGAGAGAGCGATAGTTTTGTAACACAAATAGCGATTATACATGTTAAATCTGAAGACTCTCTGATGGTTTAACCTCGGATCTAACTAACTGAGCTACCCCATAGAACCTAAACCCGGGGTGGGCATGCGAATACCTTCGACGCACCACTACCAGGATGGAGCCAATAACCCTGTACCTACGGTGAAAAAAAAAACAGGATAGGTGACAGCCAGACGTGGATTTTTTTTAAATAAATAAATGTTTTTCTCCTTGTCGGCTTTTTCTTGCCAAAGGAGTTTGCCCGTTTGTTTATCAATCATACAAACTCTGAAAAGTGCAAATTTTGGACAACACAACACCCAGACTTTTCACCGGGAATCGAACCCGGGACTTCCGCGTCGCAGGCAACCACTCGACCGCCTGCGCCACGGGGCCGTCACGTGGATAGAAATAAGCTCCATATGAATGGGTGTGATACGCGTTCTGTAAACACTTCCGAATTCACTCAATTTTTTATTCAATACATTTTGTAAAAGAATTTTTTATAAAATCATAGGTATCCCATATAGGTACCTATTACCTACGCTAAATATTTAGTATAAAAATGGACGGACTACGAGATTCACTTAACGTATAAAGTTTTGTATAAAGCTAACAAAAAAATGTCATTGTAATAATATCAAGCAAAAAGTGCATCAACAATAATGCGTCATTACTACTCGCATCATTGTTAATTGGATGTGCAAAAATAAGGCACCATTTTCATGCTATAACAATAATAACTAAGTACCTCTACAGCATAACTAGGCATAAGACACTTTTTGTTCATAGGTTTTTTCCTCCCACTCTACGTCGTCGGCCCAAGCCTCGTGTCTCAAGTTGCACCACCTATTGCCGTACTTCAGCATAGCCATGATCACCCCCACGATGAGCACGAGGGTGAGGCACGCAGTGGCTGGCCAATAAACGTGAAGCATTTTCGTTATTCAAATAAGCGATTGAAACACGACAAAAAAGAAAAATGTATGGCAGAGAGAGTTTAAATTTCGCTTTCGCGCTTTTGGAGCTCTACGAATCCCACTTTCGGCGGTTCAGGGGGAGTGTAGACAACTTCGTGGTGTTGAGTCGGCGGTGGAACGATGACTTCGAGCTCGGTGAGGTCCAGTGGGGGTTGTTGGTGAGGTGTGGCCGTCCAAAGAGATACTATGAAACGGTTTCCTGCAAGCAAACAATTTTGTTCAAGTTGTTGGAGATTTATCGTTAGTTCTTTGTAATAATCACTACGTAATAGCTATAAAGCTATAACTATGTAGGTATGTGAATAAATAATGGTAGGCTCTGCAATCGAATTAGTTATATGATTTGAACCAATGAGTTTGTGGATTTTTTTCATTCGAAAAAGCTTTAGAACTGACGATAACCTGTCCTTCTGAAACTGATCTGATCATGAACAAATCAAAATAACTGTTGGAACAAGATTTTTTCATCAGATTTGAATGAAAAATCGTGATTATTTTCATAAAAAAAACTGCTGTCAAGGTTAGGTATGCATTAGGTACGGGTAAAGTCATATTTTGCCTTCACAGCCATAGGTTACCTACAAGATTAGGTATATGCCTACAAGTGACAAAAATCAAAACAAAACGCAAGGAAGGTGCTTGATGCCGCTGATGCCAAAGACAAAGTCAATTTGTGTTAGCATGGATACTTCATCGGCGGCGACTTTTTGGTCTGAATGCCTCTGCACTGATGAGCCCCCAATCATGGGCGAAACACGTGGATGTGGGCGTTTTGGATCGGAGCGTCTGTCGATCAAGGGTTTGAGCAGTTTCATTCACCTACAAGTGACGTTTATTTTTTACCGTAATTCTGTTGGAACACTAACTTGTAGGCCAGTCAAATAGGGAAAGCTGGAGGGAAAAAACTGTTGGAGTTTTGGCAATTTGACAGTAATGTCCGGTAAGGTGTACTGATAAACATACTAAAAGTCCCCAGCTCTACCTATTGAGCTCGAGCCGCCATCTTGGAAAAATGGTCATTCGATCCAGTTTTCTGCTTATATTGCGCTAATCATCAGAGATATTCAATTAGGTTTCATTAAAAATCAAGGCTATGAAATTGTCTACAAAAATTGCTCTATACCGATTTGTCTCTCGTATCTACTGATATTAATTAAATTAATTAACAAAAAAAAATTAAAAAAAAAGCGATTTTTTGCCTATGGCTGGAGATATTGTCTTCAAAATTTGTAAAGATGTTGGCAGTCTACATCAAAGCTAAATGTGACAGTTGAAATAGAAAAAAAATTTGCGAAAATATTTTCTATTTTATTTTTAAAATTAAGCAAAAATTTGGTTTTCGAGTTTGACATTTCCAACAGGGCGGAGTAAAGGTTTCAATCGAACATCAATCAGTTTTGATATTTACATATTGTAAGACAAGATTTCATCAATATTGTGCCTTCACGATCTTCTGGAATGCTCGATATGAATTAAACAGAAAGAATAATCGCTAAGTCCAAAAAGTGTTGTCGATTGGTTCTGAAGGAAACATTTCGAAACAAAAGACATCATCAAAGGATATACAGAAGGTCCAAAGGTTATTCAACCGTATATGACCCCCATATTGATGTGCCTTATCCAAAATAGTACAAAAGAATCAATCAAAATGTTAAAATCCACCCTGTATAACGAAAAGTAACGATACAAAATGGAAGTAGTGAAGCATACCTGGTGTCAAAAGTACAGCCTTTACATTGCTGAAAAAAAGAACAAAATTGATCTATTTTTTTGAAAGTTATTAGTCCTCAAACTTGACTTTACAAATTTCAGCCAGTGAAATAGGGAAAAGTAGAGAGAAGTAACTGTCGGAGATTCAGAAATTTGACAGGAATGTTCGCTAAGGTATACTAATAAACATACTAAAAGTCCCCGCCAGTACCTGTTGCGCTTGAGCCGCCATCTTGAAATAATGGTCCTTCGATCAAATTTATTACCATTTTTCCAAGATGGCGGCTCGAGCACAACAGGTAGTGGCGGGGACTTTTAGTATGTTTATTAGTATACCTTAGCGAACATCCCTGTCAAATTTCTGAAACTCCGACAGTTACTTCTCTCTACTTTTTCCTATTTCACTGGCTGAAATTTGTAAAGTCAAGTTTGAGGACTAATAACTTTCAAATAAATCGATCAATTTTGTTGTTTTTTTCAGCAATGTAAAGGCTGTATTTTTGACACCATGTATGCTTGACTACTTCCATTTTGTATCGTTATTTTTTGTTATACAGGGTGGATTTTAACATTTTGATTGATTCTTTTGTACTATTTTGGATAAGGCACATCAATATGGGGCTCATATACAGTTGAATAACCTTTGAACCTCCTGTATATCCTTTGCTGATGTCTTTAGTTCCGAAATGTTTCCTTCATAACCAATCGACAACACTTTTTGGACTTAGCTATTATTCTTTTAGTTTAATTCATATCGAGCATCCCAGAAGCTCGTGAAGGCACAATACTGATGAAATCTTGTCTTACAATATGTAAATATCAAAACTGATTCATGTTCGATTGAAACCTTCACTCCGCCCTGTTGGAAATGTCAAACTCGAAAATCAATATTTTGCTTAATTTGAAAAAAAAAATTAAAAAATATTTTCGCAATTTTTTTTTCTATCTTAACTGTCACGTTTAGCTTTGTTGTAGACTGCCAACATCTTCACAAATTTTGAAGACAATATCTTCAGCCATAGGCAAAAAATTGCTGAATTTTTGATTTTTTTTTTGTTAAGTTAATTTTATTAATATCAACATACACGAGAAAAAAATCGGTATGAAACAATTTTTGTGGGCAATTTTATAGCCTTGATTTTTTATGAAACTTGATTGAATATCTCTGATGATTAGCGGAATATGAGCAGAAAATTGGATCGAAGGACCATTTTTCCAAGATGGCGGCTCGAGCTCAATAGGTAGAGTTGGGGACTTTTAGTATGTTCAACAGTACAGCTTACCGGACATAACTGTCAAATTTTCAAAACTCCAACAGTTTTTTCCCTCAAACGGAAAAATTTGTTCTAATTTGACTGGCCTATTGTAAGTTACTGACAAATCATTATTTTTCGTAGATACCTACCTACAAAGAAATCATGTACCTTATTACGTTTAAAGAAAAATTTTTCAAAATTTTTCCAAATTTTTTCCACTTTATGAAGTTTGACCTACATACTTGCTGTTTCAGCAGTTTGCAATTTTAATTTACACGTAGACATCGGTCACCCATTGTTTTACCAAATTATCATTCTTAAACACCTGAATCGAGAATTTTCTTATTAACAGAAATAAAAATGCCAAGGTAGGTAGGTAGGGGAAGTACGGACAAAATGATCCCCCTAAGCAAACTCACCGGTTTTGAACTCAAATTTAGACATTTTTCACCGTTTCTTGCGTGTAAGTCACTATTCGCATACTTATTTATAACATACATACAGCTGAATTACTAAAAATTCAATATGAGCAAAATATAATGGAAAACGTGAAATTGCCGAAAAGGATCATTTTGTCAACAGGAATGTCTAAAATGATCCCAGTGGTGTCGGCAAAATGATCCCTGAATATTATTCCCAGCAAATTATTTTTTAAATATTTAATTTCCCAAAAAACAATAACACAAAACATTCAACATCAATATAAGATTCTGGAGTAAGCAAAAAACATGAACATTCCATTCTTGATATGAGAATTTTCAATAAACGTAGAAGGAATAGTTGAAAAAAAACAAGTAGTTGTCGAAGTACAAGTTTTTCGCTTGTACTCCGACATTCTGGAACTGTTTTTCACTCAATAAAATGGGCGCATAGGAAAGTGCATTAGCACAAAACGATCCCCTCAATTATTTGCAAAATGATCCCGGGATCATTTTGTAAATTTGATTTGGGATCATTTTGTCCAAAGGCGAATAATTACAAATATTGTAACCTCACAACTGTAAATATTCCAACCAAAGAGAAACAAGTACTGTAGGAGGTATATAAAGAGGTGTATTTTATCGTAAGATGCAACCACTTTCCAAATTTGCATTTACCTGGTGCTAAACATGAAATTCCCACAGAATCCTTCTTAGAGCAGCAACGCACCACACGAACTTTGCTAGATTGCAGAAAACCAGTAGACGAAAAATACTGCCAATCATACATCAGCGTCGTAGAGTATCAAGCTCTTTAAGGTAATTTCATCCTTCATGCTGACATCTATGTAATAGCGTGGAAACTTGGAAAGGATCATTTTGCGCGCGGGATCGTTTTGTCCGTACCTCCCCTACCTATAGGCATGCCCCTATACTAGGTACCCGATTGAAGGTAGGTTTAAGTGGATAGTCGATAGGTACCTACCTTATAATCACAGTGATTCTATAACTACATATATTAGGTAGGTACCTAACAGCTAAAAATTTTGAAAAAATAAATTTACCCGTGTGTCGATCGTTCCAGTATTTGGAATGCCTGGAGCAGCACCCCAAGACGATGTTCAGAATGAAAAGGGACACTCCGATTATTGTACAGATAGTGACCGTGATGTAGAACGGCGTGAAGTCTCCCTTCTCTGGTTTGAAGGTTTTATAGTACAAATTGTCCTTGTAGGCGTTTTGATCTTCGAAAATTGACATTATTTCACAGAACTGCAAGCAAAATATTCACTGGAAATCATTGAAAGCGATACGTTTAACTGTTTTCGTGGGTGTGGCAGATGATTCTTGTAAAGTGAACGAGCGAGAGAGTGGTCTTCAATTGATGTAAATTAATTGAATAAATGAATTGTGGAAGGGATCAAATGGTGAGTTTGATATTATTCGGGAATTGCACTTACCTATGCGGCTCTGGAGGCATTTATTTTGAAAAAGCGGACAACGAGCAGGTGCGGTTTGTTGATAGTAAACACTGCTAGTGAAACAGGTAGGTCGCTGGAGCGCAGGTATGAAAAGGGTGACGTCAGCAAGGTGTGGAAACTCTTTCGATGTATGTTTGGTCCTCTACGTTGCTGGTCAGTTCTGAATATTCTGCCTGCCGTATTATAGGTACCTAGTTAGCAGGCAATGTACGCATACCTACATAGTCTAGTAAGTATGTAATATGTAATACTTAGATGGATTGATAGATGGATAAATAGATAGTATTGAGTGTTACTTTATTCACATGGAAGTGCTACACGAGTCAAAATTATAAGTAGGTAAGTCTTGAAATTTAATTTTGGACTTACCATCCGAACCGAGATCCGAACTAATTCGATGTTGTACTCACCAAAAAACAAAAAAGGTCTGCAAGTATTATTCTGCGCTAGTTGGGGAGCCTATCTTCAATACATAAAATAAATACATATAATGCAACAGCCTGGAAAAATGCAATATACATGAAAATTTTTAGATGCACAAGTAGTACCAGGACGAGTACCAGGACCCCTTTTTTAAACTATGTAGGTATATACTTGAGATCTTATGTGAGCTTTTCAAGCTCAGCTTCAAGTGTTTCTACCAAAACTCAAAAATAATTGTTATTGTCAAGTATCTATCCATGTTCCTATGGCACAGACAAGTGTGCCATCGAGTGTGCCATAGGTGTGACAAGATTCCCGTCGCTTCCATTGTCGCTCCGGTATATTCCAGTTTCCAGCATTGAATTGCTCGGCCGTCCATGCGCGAGAGCTTTAGAAGAGTCCATCGGTTTCGTAAATGTTTTGGCGAGCTATCGATGCACGGTTCCTCCGCCATTTGTACAGGTGTGTCTCATTTGCACATCGTGGTCTCCAAGTGAGTTTCGTATATATCACCTTTTCATCCGGTCGGTTGTATTACGGATCAGTTGTCTTACAATCTCGTGTACATAGCTTGTAACGCTAGCGTCACGCAAAGTATAACCTTATAGTCTAGGAGCTAGTAACTAGTCCAGTCAAAATAGGTTTCAACCGGAAATAAATTCGGAAGTTGACGAAAATAACATAGTGAAATTCCCGAAAATTCCAAGGCTTGGCTTTTTTTCTAGGGGCAATAAAAGAGCGCCTTATTCCTTGAAAATTTTCGATTTTTTCTGAATAACTTGTAAGCTATTACTTTTAGAACACAAACACCAGCAAAGGAAATGTAGCCCGCTAAATTCCCAAGAAATCAGTACTAATCTCATTACTTTGTGGTCAATAGTCTCTGAGATACAGCTCTGCAAAAACGCAGTGAAAATTACTCAAAATTCATTTCCGAATTTCACGTAACAGTTTGCATAGTGTCAGTTTAGGGGATGTAACGTGGACAGCAAATGTGCGGATTTCAATGTGTTTCACATGTTTGGAAAGCCAATTCAACATTAGGTATCACAGTTTTGTCTAGAAGTCGCCAACTTCAAAATGGTACTTTTCCTCGACCTTTGAAATCGATACTTGATGTTCCGAAGAATCCCCAAAAAATCCCTATTTTTCCATACCATGCCATCTCCCTAATTTTTAAAGAAGGGCAAAACCGTCCATTGAACTTTATAAAGAAGTGAATATCAAACAAGCGAATATGCCTCATGGGCATGAGGCTCAGTAGCGCACTTCCTTTTTGGAGGATTAGTGAACGCAAGATGTTAAGTGATTAGGGTTCTACCGTCTTGGGCAAAAAATTGCAATATGGCGGCCAAAATATCGACAGAATCATGAAATTCGGCTTGAAAATCAAAATGATCGTACTAGACAAGGGTAAGTTCCAAGTTTCATGAAAATCGTTCCACTAACAAGAGATTTCAATATGGCGGCCAAGATGGCGGCAGAATTATGAAACTCAGCTTGAAAATAGGGATGATCGTACGAGACAAGCGTAACTCTCAAGTTTCATGAAAACCTTTCCACTTATAAGAGATTTCAATATGGCGGCCAAGATGGTGGGGCAATCATAAAATTTGGCTTGAAAATAAGAATGATCATACTGGACAAGGGTGAGTTTCAAGTTTCATGACAATCGTTCCACTAATAAGAAATTTCAATATGGCAGCCAAGATGGCGGCCGAATTATGAAAGCCAACCTGCCTATTTGGTCCTTGAGGACCTAAGCTATCCACCGGATAAAGTTCAATCTTCAACGGCTGTAGCTTTATTTCCCGAGGAGAAGTTCAACTTCATCGAAGTGCACAGGAGATCTCTGTTTTTTGAGAATAATGATAACGATGTATGGATAACAAAAATAGTGCCCATTGGCCACCCTTGGAGACATCAGCTATTAATCGGAAAAAAGTTCCAA
The DNA here is from genome assembly GCA_949128115.1 of Anaspis maculata. Classification (NCBI taxonomy): domain Eukaryota; kingdom Metazoa; phylum Arthropoda; class Insecta; order Coleoptera; family Scraptiidae; genus Anaspis; species Anaspis maculata. Next base: position 17,039,010 of record OX421963.1, on the reverse strand, counting down.
GACTCTTGTTTCAATTCTCGAGAAGGAGTACAGCGTCTTAATTTCTGCACGGACTCGGACAGACAGACAGACAGACAGACAGACAGACAGACAGACAAACCGGCCACATAAGCGTCATTCTGTTACTTATATAAAAAAATGTGCTCCAACTGATTTCGACCTCCTGAACACGAATATCGGGTTCACTTTTGAATTGGAACATTTCTTTTTTATCGAAAAACCGAAAAAATGGTAGCCTTGTCACATGATTTTTAGTGGTACCTACCTACTTTTTTTTTTGTTATTGAGCGAACATGTTTCGTAATTTGAGTGCCATTATCCTTCAGGTACCTAGTATTGGCTATTTCAAAATGTTCAATTACTATTTCGGCACGTCTGATTTTAAATTTGTAGGGTCGTGTAATATGCGCCGAGCCGTGGCTTTGCGGCCGTTTTCAAAAATCGATAACAATTGACCTAACGGTCGGATCGAAGTGGGGTTTTTGTCAAAAGAAAGTTCAAATTGACCATATTATTTATTCAGAGCGCAGTCGCAGATCGGGGAGAGAGACAACCACATGTGCTGGGTTGAAACTCCCATAAGAATATGCATGTTGAATGACTTTGTAAAATGATCAATTCAAGGTGCAAATTGACAATTTCAACGAATGTATAACATAGCAAGTGTGTAAAAAGAAATACCTGATCTACTTTTCACCATAATGAAATGGAAAATCTTGCTGTGAAGTTTATGCGAAGCAATTTAGAATGGGGTTTTTGAATCCAAAACAATTTCAAATTACCCGCCATATTTTATTGCACAACTTCCGCTAACGAGAATTTTGACAGCGCTTGAAAGCGAACCGAGCGTCAGCCGTCACGTAAAAGTATGGTTAAAAAGGTTAAAACGTCTCAAGAATCAAGAAAACACCTTGAAATCGTAAATTCTGACAGCGACAGCAAAGTTCCGTTTTCTATGCATGCTGTGGCGCGCGAGATTTTCTACTGCAGTGCGCATGGTCACAGGCACATACCTAACTTACAAATGACTAGTGGAAGGGGAAAGTGAGAATAATTAATATGGTCTATTGTTCCCTAAATATAATGCCGTACATGCAGTGATGTATTTCATTAAGAAATTGTAGTTGCCTGCATATCGCAACTTTCTACATCTTACCGCGAATGCCAGCACTTGATCGGCGAAGCCGCCCTACACCAAAATGTTATTTTTGTAATTGTTCATGATTATTTCGGCAACATTTTTCTTGATTCGCGTACCAAGGCCATGAGCTACCCATTCGAGTTGAAATATTTTCTGTATTGAATTTCGTTTTGTTCGGAGGAAAGGATATCAAGCACCAGCAAGCAACGAATAAATCATTTGCGGCCGAGCCGTAGTTTCGGAGTCATGTTCAAAAATTAATAACTTCTAATCGGCACCTCGCACCGATGTGAAATTTTCATTAAAATAAAGTTCAAATCATCCTCTAAATATAACTCCGCATATGTATTATGGTAAAATGATAAGATCGGGTACTTCCTCGCATGTGATAACTTTCGAGATCAGGCCGGCTTCTGAAATGCAGCATTCAACGGCGATGCCGCGTCACACTAAATTGTTATTATTGTCATTGTTTATTATTATTTCGTCAAGATTTTTCTTGGTTCGGGATACAAGGTCATGAGCTACCCAATGGAGTAAAAATTTTTCGCAAAAACCTTTTCGTCTAGGACTAGATGCGGGGACGGACGGACGGACGGACGGACGGACGGACAAAGCGAGGACAAAAGCGCCTTCCCGTTTGGAGAAGTGCGCTAAAAAATAACATGTTTCGGAATCTTTGTACCAGTGATGGTTCCTGAGTTATATGGGTTGAAAGACTTACCTCGGGTTCCACCAAACTTTTATCAACGTAATAACTTTATCACTCTGATAGTAACTAAGCAACGGGTCATCCTATTGGCTGGTGCATAGCAACTTTCAGCGTGATAGATTTAATCTGCTCTTAAAATGTTGGTGGAACCCGAGGTAAAACGACCTATTTAGAAAAAAGATAGATAGTCCGGACACTACCTACTGAATACTGTATAGGGGAGAGCAGGTGAATATCGACCACTTAAGGCAAAAAATTCAAAACCAGTCGACATGTGCACTGTCAAGGCTGTACGTTTTGTACCATATTCCCCAACCATTTAACTAACCAAAACCTTGAATAGTCACTCACTAAGTAGAAACATTTTTGTGAAAAAAATTCGAAAGCAAAGTGAAAGTTTCAGCGGGTAAAATCGACCAGTGGGGTAAAATCGACCACCAGGTCGGATAATATCGATCGCACGTTTTCTTAGCCATTTTGTAGTCTGCATGCTTAGCAAAAGCGCAAAAATACAAGTCGAAACATCTCTTTTCGGAAAAAATCTAGTTTTTGATTTTGATTTTGCCCCCCTTTTCCTAACATTTACCAAGAACGATTCCCATGATAGGAACCTATAAGATTAACAGATAAAATTAAAAATAATTCTTAGGTAAGTACTCTCAGGAACCTCATCAGGTCATTTTCGCACCACACGAGGCGCGATTCGTTTTTCACCGATATTTTCCGCGGGGCATTTGAAATAATGTATAAAACTCCATTTGTACAATATCGACCAACCTGGTCGATATTGGCCGACAACAAAAGCAAAAAACGATTCTTTGACGATGAAGAACCAGGTTAGATTATGGAACTAGGCCTACTACACAAAGTTACTATCAATGATCCTTGGTACATTACACCAGGAGACCTAAGTCTAACTACAATGAAAAGTCTGCAATACGTTATCATAAACACTCCTGAACTTAAATCATATTGGCTGGAAACAATAATTCGTTTCTGTCAGTCAAGCGCTTCAAATAAATGGCTAACCGACAGCTGCGCTGGAGTTCACTTGCAAAATGCTAGATGGCAGCCTGTTCATGATTCCAAAAAACTTACAGGGTGGGCCACAGTGGTGCGGTCGATATTAGACTGCCGGTCGATATTCGCCTCTCTTCCTACGGATCTTGCATTTGAGGTGTAAGATAAGATGCCACTTGGCAGACATGGAAAGTACTTAAGTATATTCAATACGTCTGTTAAGTGGCATTTTGTATCATCAAATGCAAGGTCCGTACGGTATTCAGCAGTTAGTATCCGGACTATCTATCTTTTTTCCAAATAGATCGTTTCAGTCTTCCACCCCATATAAGAACCATCACTAGGAAAAAGACTCCGAAACATGCTACTTTTTTATATTTAATTCTTTATATATTCCGTATGGTATACGGAATATGGTTTTGCCCAACACGTATGGTTTTGCCCTACGTGAAACATTGAGCAAATGGCATGGTATGAAAAAAATCGATTTTTGGGGATTCTTCGGGACATCAAGTACCTATTAATTCAAAGGTTGAGGAAAAGTACCATTTTGAAGTTGGTGACTTCTAGACAAAACTATGATACCAAATGTTGAATTGGCTTTCCACATATGTGAAACACATTAAAATCCGCACATTTGCTGTCCATGTTACAGCTCCCGCACTGACACTATGCAGATTGTTACGTAAAATCCGGAAATAAATTTTGAGTAATTGTAATTGTGTACAACGATTCACTGAACGGACGTGTAACGTAGGTAGGTACGGAGTCCGAGGTCATGAAAATAAGGGGAGGTAGCGAAGCGTTTAGGGTCTTCTTGGGTTATTAGCAATAAAATAATGCATGTTAAATTAATTTGGTGGAGGTGATAAACTTGGTGATATAACTGGTTCATTCAACTTGTCACTTGTTAAGTAAGTAAGTAAGTAAGTGTAACTCTAACGTAAGCAAATTAAGAACTATGTTTACTCCGAATAGCGTCAAGGCAGCAAGCTCGTCAAGCTCGTCTTCCCTATCGAGCTGCTATTATTACCCCGGAGGAATCGCTCTTAATAGCGATCCGATCTCCACTCTTGACTAGCTGGAATGTCTGTCGACTCTAACATGCATACGGAATTACACGGAATTAGTAGTAAATAATAAATGAATACTGTATTTATTGTAACGAGTAGAGAGGCTCTCGTGCGATTCCAGTACATTATAAAGCACTCTCGGTGATTCTAGATCATTCGCGCAAGCTGGAGATCCCAATGAGCGAGTAAGAGACATCTGCACAATTGGCGAAGTGCAGACTTTCCAGAGCATGCCGGTATATAGGCCAATCTGATGGACGTCTCTAGAAGCCGCGGCGAATTCACTGACGGGTTATGCTGGAATATGTCTGAGAACGTGTGGAATATCACCGAAAGTGGAGCTCATAGTATATAAGCGGGGATGAGCCGACCGCCACAAGATTTAAATCCACAGCAACAGTGAGCGAATAGATCGGCGAAGTTGATCAAAGCGTTATCCAAGTGCGAATGATTGACGTGTACCATGATCCGCACAGTTTCGTTCGAATTCCACATACGTACCGTTTTCGTAGCTATCCGACGCCTCCACTTCATAGCTCATTTTTTCGTTAGTTGTCAAAGCTAATTTTTTTGTAAGTTGATGAAGAGGCCTTGTAATTTGTGAGTAGCTCCCGATTAACTTGCGGTAATAGTTACATATCCCTAAAAACGAGTTGCACTGCTTTCAGTTTTCTGGGTGTTTCTCCAACAACAACCTACTATCACGTTTATTTTGTCGGCATTGAGAGATGATCTCTTTGCAGCGACGGCGCTAAGGGGTGGCCAGGGTGGGCACGTGCCACCCCTAAAATCATAGGTGCTCACCCGCGTGCCCACCCGATTTCTCAGAAAATGTCTCGTAAAATGTTAATATGAAAAAACCACACTACCTAAGTTGCAAAACTAAGTAGAAACTAATGAAAACAACCTAAAATGAAAATGTATCCCGTTGTTGTTGTTTTTTTTTCCTTTCTAATTCATTATTTTTGCGGTAGACTGTATTTTCATGTGAAAAAAGTTGTTTGGAGGATGGGAGGATGAACATGACTAGATGAGTGCCCACCTCCCTAAATAGTGTGCCTTTTTGTGCCCCCCCTGTTCAAGAAATGCTGCCGCCGCCGCTGTCTCTTTGCATTCGCCGTGTAGTCCAACATACCAATTTTCTCTGTGATAAACTTATTGACATTTTTATCGACTTTCTGCAATCTTTGCAATACATTCTTCAGTTTCATCATGTGTTCCCCATACGTCTTTGAAAAAAAATACTACCATCAAGATACATCGATATATCTTTTTATTTCATGTCTGCGAAAACTTGATTTGCAAGAGCTTGGAAGTCAAAGGGTGCATTCATCAAAACAAAGGGCATTATTCGGAACTCGAGTTAAGTGGAAGAACAGAGGGCAAGGTTAAGTCCTGCCCACCTGAACTTCGCTCTACATGGAATATATTTCAATGAAGACATTTAATAATAATAATATTCCTGCGCCATAAAGGCTGTGCGGTTATACGATTTTTTTTTTGATACATTTCGCAAGCCTGTCGATTCCGCTGAATAAATTGAGCGTCGCAAAATATTCTGTCGTTTTTATGTATGCCATGACATTCAATATTTGGAACAGGATGGATTTTTTTTCTGTCACACAATTCAACTGGCGATAGTCCACAGAAAATCTTTTGGAAAGTCCCTTCTTGTCTACTAACAGAATCAGTGGAAACCTATGCTGATTCTGTAGGTCTATACATACAGTCACTGTCAAGCTCGGCTGTGTGTACCTCTTATTGTTTCTTCTGATCCACCAAAACTCGTCTCTTTATGCAATGAAATTTCCAAACATCCATTTGAACAAATTTCCTTACTTAATTTCTTCTCTAGTCTAGTGTTACTACTAAATTTCATCAAAAATGACTTGTTTGCTTTGACTGACCACTTCTTCACGTTAGCGAGTCAATTTCTGCTGTTGTCTGGCCCTCTCCGAGTAGCGTGCCTAAAGTTCCAGACTTCTGCTGTAGGCGCATGCTGCCTTGAGCATTTGTTGTATTAGGTCATCGACATACTGCGGAACAGTTTCTAGATCTTTTGGTCTGCCAAACTGCAGGTCACAAGAAAGACGAACTTCACAGCTGAAGTAAAAGGCGTTGGAGATTCTCCTGTTGCATCGTGAATGGCAGAACGATGAGTTATTGGCATAGCTGGTGGGTGACGATCCCAGTTTCGCTGGTGCTCTTTGATGAACTTAAACAGGTGACGTTCTATCGTCCTGTTGGATGGCTCCACCATGCCATCAGAATGTGGGTGAAAGGGCGTCGTTCAGGTTTTCCGTGTTCCAAGCAAGACACAGATGCCCTGAAGCACAGTGAACAAATTCGATCTGTGGTCAGGGTGAAGATCCAGTGGCACTCCGAATCAACTGATCAAGTTATCGGCCAAAACTTGTGCTACGGTTTGAGCTTTTCTTGGTCAGGCGTATGCTTTCAGCCACTTGCTTGAGTAGTTCATGCCGATTGAGATGCATTTGTTGTAATTGTCTTTTGTAGGGAACTGTCCGGCCACGTCAATGACGATGCGTAAAAGGGGTGCTTCTACGTTATATGCCTTTACCTCTCTTCAACGAGACTTTAGCTCCTTACTAGCTGCACAGACCTCACACTGTCGACACCAGGCTTTCACGTCATTTCAGCAGTTGACATAGTAGAACGTCTTGCGCACCTTGTTGGCCAGCGTCTTGTTGACCCCAGGTAGTGCCTGGGTAGGTCCCCAGGTCCTCCGGTAGTGCTATCGTGTACTTCTTCCAGGACGTATTTCACTCGTTTATTGGAAAGCGCTACTTGCAAAACTTTTTTCCAATTTTTTTGAATTCTGTCCCAGAGACCATCTAACCTATAGGTAAGTATCTGGACTTTTTCACTGTAGCTACTAGATTTTTTTGCACTAGGTGGTCACTACTTGCAGTCGTTTATCGGCCCAAGTAATATCTGCGCAATTATGGAGATTTGTTAAATCGCATGACGGTGCACCTACACTTGGTGCTAATGCGTGTGATATTACGGATATTGCTCCATCCCAAGAAGTAATTTTGTCTCGCTGTGCTTGATGATGTCCAATTACTTATTACAGAGGAAGAGAGGAGAACAGCGTCGAACGTTTTCCAACACTTTTGAATTAATTACGCGACTTGCCCAATGAGGGCATCACGATTCTTATATTTCTTCCAATGGCAATTAAGCTCTTTTCGACGGGGCACCGCACGAGTTGGCACTTAGCAAAATGAAGTCATCATCAACAAAATGATTTTTTTCGAAGATGAAGAATGGACTCCCATACATCTCATTTTGAAATATTCGGTATACCTACTTACCCAACTTCATACTTCGAATATAAAAGTCAAGGACTAAAAATGCAAGTCAGTATAGGTAGGTAGGCTTGAGCACAAAGAACTCAAAGAAGTTAATAGAGACATCTCCTTCACTCCATTCTTCGTGTGTATCCATAGGTACCTGTACTATACCTACTCATACTGAAAGTCGAAGGATGACTTGAAAGAAAAAAATCATCTCCGGGATAATATTACACCTTTTATTACTGTGACGAGCTTATCGCGATGGTCTTTAGCACCCAATTGAATGAGTGCTCATTGTTAACGTCAACAAAAGTTATAGGTACCTATCCACCAGTAGGTATACCCACCAACAGAATCATAAAACAAGAAGCTTTATGATGCAATTGCTAACGTTTAGAAACAGACGATATCCAAGCCATAAAGATCGAAACTACTTAATCGAAACTAAAAGCTTAATTCGTAATTAAACCTCCATATTCATGCAAAATGCAGCAGGAATTACCTATAACTAATTATGGTAATTTTCAATGTGCCTCAGAGGTGGATAGGTGTAGGTTTACAGGTGATAAAAGTTATGCAAATATTCAGTTTATCTGCTCAGGTAATTAAATAGGTACTACTGAGCTCTTCCCAGATCTGTTTGATGCTATCTACTGGTGCATCTAGTAGAAATAATAACGATAAAACTAAGTATAAGTACCTAGCAAATTAACCTGAACCCTGAACTTATTGTGCAATTATTCTAGTCATCATCACTACAGGCTGTCTCAAAAGTATTGCATTCCGAGTTCAGATCGGTATATTATGGAATCTACTAAAGAATACGAGAAAAATATTGGGAAAAAATTGATGTTTATTTTTCAAGATATGAGGAGTCAGAGGTTGGGACTTCGCCCCTCGCTATTTCCGTTAATTGAAGTGATATGGGAGAACTGTTTGTAACTTATCAGTAAAATTTCAACTAGTGAGTCTGCATTGATTTTCTGTAAGCGATTAAGGGTGAATCATGAATCACAAAAACCAGTTTTCTTCAATAATGTCTGAAATATATTACACTGGTGCCTATAATAATCTGGAACAAGATATAATTATTCTCGTTCCCATATACGGGCGTTTTCAAAAAACAATTAATTTTTGAGATTTTTTAATCACCCTGTTGCACCATGTTGAATGGAAGTTCAGTGCACAACCAGTGGTTGACGAATTCTACTGATTAGTCTGCCATCATCAGTTTTCACAAAATCACTTCGAATAACGGAGATAGAGGGCAGTAAAATCACGTCTTGATAGATGTGCTGTGCATGATAACATGATCATGCATCTGGGTATCATTTACCCAGATTCTGACTGGACACGGCTGTTTCCAGGAGTTTCTACATAGAATTGGAAGTAAAAAGAACGGACAGCGATAAGTGCTACTACTGTGAGAATGTAGATACGGCGGGGTTGTACTGGTTTGTAAGACTGACGGTGGGTAACCTCAGTGGCGTAACTAGAGGAGGGGGTTTCGGGGTCAAAACCCCCCCCATTGGCCATCGAATATCTTGAAAAATTTTCAAATGCAGCGCTTTTTTGTTAGCTTTGCTCGCATTCTCGCATATTTTTCAGTCGTGACCCCCCCCCATTGGACACTTCTAGTTACGCCACTGGGTAACCTGATAACCACGATGACAATGGACGAAGAAAGCTGAAACGAGGTGTCTTTGATGACCGAGGAAGTGATGAGCAAAAAGAAGATGGATGAACGATAGAGGCGGATGCAACAACGGAGATAATTCCGGAAATAAGAAGAGAAATGGAGACCCCCCCGAAGTAATGCTAGCGCAGTTTTAGGGGGCGGATAACCACGAGGTCTTTGAGGAGGTGGTTTGGTCGGTAGGGGTTCATCGAAAGACGCTTGCCGAGTCGCACACTCCCCCAGGTGTCCATCCAGCCGGGGCGTGCGTGAAAAGCATTCCCCTCCTCCAGAAAAAAAAGATGTGCTGTGCATAATGTGACAGTTGTCATCGTGAAGTGACATTTCGACGTAACGTAAGCGCAAAAGTGCAAGATTACGTAAAGAAAATCGTTCACTAGTTGGTGGTTCCTTGCTTATACTGTTAGGTTTAGCCGCGGCCACTGAAAAAATGATTCTCGAGCATGGCGATACTGCAGAAAATGGAATGACAATGCTCATTGCCCAGAGGCTTCATCTTATAATGCTCATCATTACTGAGTAGTGAGTACGGGCCGAGAAAGTAAAACACAAAACCGCGTAGGTAGATACATGATTTCTTATGGAAAAAATTCGGAAAATCCATTTTAATTGCCGCGCAGTGTGAATATTATGCAAGATATGGCGGTGTAATTTACTTTGAGATGAGATCTCTCTAGCAAAGCTCCTGCTGCAAAATCAATCTTGAAGACACATCAACACGCGGTGGTGCGTGAAATGTAGATTTAAATGCTCAGTAAGACAAACCCAACAAAAATGGTGGACACGCCGGTCAAAAGCGACAACAAAGATCTTTGCAGAAAGTAAGACTCAAGGTATTTTTAAGACAACAGAATGTTGAAGTGCCAAAGAAGAACTTCGTTGCGTGAGTGAGTGGAGTGACGAAACGTGACCGCTACCCACTGTCCAGAGCGAATCGCATCCTTCACCTGCTGAGTAATGCGAAGTTTTTATCTTCGGTCGATCTAGGAACTGCTTTTTTGGCAGATAGGGTTGGATCAGTTACTCCGCGAGAAGATCGCCTTCGCTCTTCCAGGATGAGAACTCTTTCAATTCAACGTGCTTTTCTTCGACCTTTTCAAAGCCGCGCATGCGCAACAACGTTTGATGAACGTCGTGTTCGGTCTAGATTTGGAACCAAGCATCTTCATTTACCTCGACGACATAATTGTCGTCTAATCTACGTTCCAAGAACACGTCGCCCGACTCGTGCAGGTTGCTAAGAGGCTGAAGGCTGAAGGAAGTCAGCTTGACAGTAAACAAGTTGACAATCGTCAATTCTTCCGACGTTCACCAAACTACCTTTTGCCGTGGATTCTTGTGGATTGCGAACCAACCTCGAGAAGATTCAAGCCATGGTCGACTACCCAAGGACAAATTGAGGCGCTCCATACACGAGGAATACCTCACATTAGGTTGAGTCTTTTGTAGGAATCGTTGAAGCTTTGCGAAGTGGTACGTATCTCATAAAATCTCGGTCACTACTACCAAATGACACTTTTCGGGAGCTTTTGGATAATGGACCCACCATGTTTGTGGAGATAAGCTGCCACGGGACCTAGTCCCGTGTTTGAGGCGTCGCACTGCACGATGAATGGTTCAAAGAAATCTGGCCGGCCAGATTTCTCACAACAAGACCAAACAAGACCAGAGCCGACACCAAGGCTTCTTTGATTCCAACGAAGGTATTTTCGGTGTACCGTTTCTTCCTATGCGGACCGGGAAAGATGAGGGCTGAAAAACTAGGAACCAAGCGTCGATACCACGAACAAAGACCCTTGAATCATTTGACCTTGGTCACACTCTCAGGCCTCGGGTAATCAACCATTGCTTGAATCTTCTCGAGGTTGGTTCGTAGTCGTGACACACAAGAATTTACGACAAAAAAGTAGTTCGGTGAACGTCGAAAAAATTGACGATTGTTAACTTGTTCACTGTCAAGCTGGCTTCCTTCAGCCTCTTGGCAACCTCCGCGAGTCGGGCGACGTGTTCTTGGAACGTATAGATCAGACAACAATTATGTCGTCGATGTAAATGAAGATGCTCGGTTCCAAATCATCAAACGTTGTTGTGCATGCATAGCGTTGAAGAGGCCGAAGGGAAGCACGTTGAATTGAAAAAGTCCTCGTCCTGGAAGAGCGAAGGCGGTCTTTTCGCGGGGTGACTGATCCAAGCCTATCTGCCAAAAAGCACTTCTTAGATCGATCGCACATGAAAACTTCGCATTGTGACGACCATGGGCTGTGTATGACTTGCTTCCACTACTCCTAGAGCAATCATCCTGTCCTGTCGAGCTCCCTGCTGAGGTGCGATGAGGTATTGCCTCTGGCGCACTGGCTTTGCATCGTCAGTGTCGGTATTATAGACAAGCTTGTTTGCCCTTGTAGAAAAAGCTGCCAGATTTTGTCCACTTCAACATTTTAAACGGGTGTGAGGTTGACGCAGTCTTCGAAACCCGCAGGTATTTCTATAATCGAGAGTGGAGCGTTTCTCGGTAGAGATCGAAAGAGTTGTGGTCCCTGGTATCGGGCCGGCTGAAAGCCTAGCAGAAGTCGCTGCCGAAGATAAACTTTTGTCGGATTTGTCACACAATCGACATCTTGATGATGCAAAGTACATCGTTCACCCTCAAGGGCACAACGACTCACTATTAAAAAAAGTTTCTATAGCAGAAGATTGGTCTTCAGCTCTCGTCTTCAATTGACAATTTTGGTTCCTTGCTGGTCGGCCGGTTTCAATGAGATTAATCGCAACAATTGCTCATAGCTCATTGATCTCCGAAATAAAACACCTATACAAACATGGACTACAAACTCCGAAATCAAAACGGACAAAATGCCACAGCCATAAATCAAGCTGACGATAGACGAACATGTGAAAGAAGCAAAATAGACCAAAATAGTCCTTGGGCCTGAATGAGATTACTAAATTTCTCGCAGCTTTGAAATTATTTACTGTTTTCGATAAAATCTTCTCGTACCTACTCATGTGTGCAATGATGTAACTTATCTTGTGTAATCCGATTATAGACTTTTGCATTCTTATATGGTGTGCGTCTGCGAGACAAGCGAAACTAATTGTCTTATTCAATTTAAGCTCACTTTACCGACTAATAACTAATAAAAACCGTCCCGCGGTGCCAAACTAAAAAGAAACAAAATAATGCATGATTAATTATTATTACTCCCGCATGCATACTCACCTCTAAAACTTCCATCTTCGGGCCCAATTATCTCTTATTTGGACGGTCATTCAATAACTATTAATTACGGTCATTTTTGCGTTAAATGTCATTTTTAACTAGCGACATGGCCCGGGGAAGATCGCGCCAGCATCACCGGACCCCAGTCATGGCTAAGGTTGTTATGGTGCTTCTTCGAGAACCTTGCAGATACCTCCGCCAGCATCATATTAAGCCTTGACTTATAAAATAGCATGTACCTACTACCAATACGGTACTTAATAGATCAATTATGTACGAAATTAATTTCGTACTTCGTGCACAACACCGGTAAATTACGGAATTTTAATTAATTTATTAGGAAAATTATATGTGGCAGGCAGTAAATCAGTATACGTTTTAAACGCACAGCTTAAGGTATTCCTGGTGGTTTCTGGAGGAATGCATCCAAGGTTGGTGATGATCTGCGTTTTTTTTTATTGCGGCTTGCGTAAAGTTTGAAGGCTCGGTTCAAAAAAGTTTACTAAAATGAATAATATTGTAAAAAAATACTTTGAGGTACCACACGATTGTTCAGCATTCGTCATGGGAAGTTCTTGGAGACGTGATATGTTAGTGAAATGGTTGTAGAAGCAAGAGGTGCGGGTCTTCTTCAAGGCCGGCGAGGCATTAGTAACAATAAGAAGATGCACCAGTTCACCAACTAGACCACGGCGAGTGGGTATCATGCCAAGCGATGAAACAATACTTGAACATTATGAATACACGATGTTGGATATGTGCCGCACTTTTGACAAAATTGAGGTAGGGTTAAGGCTTCAAGGTCACGGAGGGGTTCAGCCTCTTGGTCATAGCGTTTGAATCACGGCAATTTCGGCTTATAAGTTACGAAATATCTGCTCTTTTTCCCATAGTATAGATTTTTGGCAGAAATACGAATCACGATTTGAAACTGCTTTAAAATAAATCTTCAATCATTGTATCGTGTACCCTTGATATTTGGCTTTGGCGTTGGAGGATTTGTTAGCGATTTGTTTCTCGCCTGGAGGCGCTTTGCTTGTCAGGTCAAACTTCCAAAGTATTCCTTTTATTCTTAATAAGTCCTAGGTACTTACCTGTACCTCTCTAATGAAAGTATGTATGTATAACAAACTACAACAAGAACAAGACGTTTATATTATTTCAAAGTTGTATACGACAGGAACGTTTGCTGAATCGCTTACGACTCTTCTCTTTGTGTGATGCAGTAATGTGCATCATCAGGTGTAGGTACAGCTTTTTTTGTATAATAGAACGTTCGAAATGTTCACCGCATTTCCCAACGAATTATTGTAGAATTTCGCCAATTAATGGACTACTGTTACGGCCGTCGCTATTGCGAAGGATTTCAAATCCCATTTTTGTATTGTTTACCTACGACTTTTGCACGCCAGGCATTTCCTAGAATGTAGCGCCGGCAATCTCATCCAATAATCCATCTTTAATTAGAAATAGCTTTGCACAACATTTGTTGTGGCAGTCGTTCTTCATTTAATTATGGCTACCGCGTTACGAAAGAATTAATTAAGATACTTTGATATCGATAAGTGTGCGACTATTGTCTTAGCGAAATTACTTTTTGTATTTAGACTGTAAGTATACCTACCGAGATACCTACCTTCCACATTTTTTTTTTATAAATGCATTATTCTTTTATTGTGCAAAAGAAAATCGCGATTGCATCTTTTGAATTTTGCATGAGGTTAATAAATTTAGACACTTACAAACGATCCATCAAGTCGGAACAATTTGCGCGTGCTTATCTCGAGCCCAATTAAGAGCTCGCCTCGAAAAAGTTTTGACACAATCTGGGCTTTTATCACAAATTCAGTCGCGTTGTTGACGGTTATAAAGAAAAAATAATTGTGTGCACTGTTCGCAGGAGAAGCAAGCAATGATCTCAGGCAATAATAATTGCCTAAGAAAAATCAGTCACAGACAATCAGTCTTCAGTAGACTGAACGCACCGTGGACTGATGGGTGAACGGTGAATGTAGATGCATGTTTGAATAAAGTTGAGCGGGTTCGTCGTGCTATCGAGTATTGAAGTCGCTATAATGAGCGTATTATTACCGTGTATTGTATTACGCAAGATTTACAAAGAAGTTCTGCGAATGTTTCGATAGAACACACTTGGACAATATCCCTCCACAGCGTATAAATAGCGAAGCTGATGTCGAAATTGCTACAATTCAATTTATAGCAGCTGGCGCCTACGTCACTAATTTGAAGGTCAAGTTCGGACAGTCGGCAGTAGAATTGGACATGCTATTGATATAGAATTTCAACTGACGGCTGTCTTGAGTTTGTAATCCACATTGATGAGTTATCCGCTAACTGCTATAAATGGGACTGTACATGCTACCTCAACGCTGTTAGCTAGGATAGTTGGTTCTCCAAATTGTTCCCTACGAGATGAGTTTTTCATAGAGGGGACCAAGTCTCCTCTTGGAGGAGGGCAGAGCTCACCCGAAAAGGGGACCAAATCTTCAGCAGTCAGCACATCTCGAAAGAGGTCGAATCGGGCACAGCGTTCAGGACTCATCGGAAATAAATTACGAGCGCTCGAGGCGGAGGCTCATCTTCGAGTGCCAGTCCATGATGAAGGCGCACTGCGCAGCCACTCATCCAACGGAATTGTGGGGACCTCATAAAAATCATTCGGTAACTTTGGCTCGATTCTTGAGTGCAAAAAATTCTTCAGCGTCCTCTTTTTACCATATCTCGACTCAAAACCGCATCTGGTCCAGTACAACTCGCATTCATTGATTTCTCCTGCTCATTTTCACAGCGAATCAAGTGCGGTGGGCTCCAAATGTTTAGAGGGTTACAGTTCTCTAATAGGTACTGTACTTCAAGGAAGTGCTACGAGTTTTGCTCTAGAATTTCTGGTGCTCAAAACAGTAGCATCCAAGTGACTCTCGACTTGACTCTTCTCAAACCACAAGAAACCAACTCCAGCACAACTCCAGAAGGCCAGCCACACCAATGCTATGTCCTGCAAGGCTCCAGGGAATCACATCCACGAGTTGTTAGTTGTAGTCGGCAAAAGATGCCGAAAAGCTGAATGACGCTGGAATCGTTTCTCATTCCACCAAGAAAACAAGAAAGATAAGCTTGGAAGTAGAGGATACTAACCATCTGTAGGTTTTCTTCTGCTTCTTGGTTGTCTCATTCTTCAAACCTTACGAACTTTTTCAGTCCTCAACTGAACTGCTGTTTTTGCATCAATCGGCAAGAAGAGCAGAGACGTGAAGGCAGAGAGTTGAATTCCCAAACAGACCATGAGGTTTTCTCCAATGTTCGACTTGTTCTTTCAGAAATAGGCTTAACAGACCTAGTTATCCATGAGATCGAGGTAGAAACATTCAAGCTTATAATGACGAAAAAGTTAGGAATTATCAAGGAACAAACTGATCAAATGAAGAGGATTATTGTCATTACCTTGAAAATCGGCTTGGGTCTTTCTACTGATTCAAGTAGACAAGAAGGACCATTCCAAGCAGTTTTGTGTAGACTATCGCCGGTTCAATAGTGCAACGAAGAAAAAAACAGACCTAGACTTTCCCTAATATCGTTGAAATCATGACGTATAGGAGGAGCAAGATACTTCTCGTCGCTCGATTTATTCAGCAGATATTGGCAGGTAGGGATGGAGGAGAGCAGCAAGCACCACACAGTCTTTATAGCGCAGGGCGAAAGGGTAATCGAATTCCAAGTAATGCCCTTTGGTTCAACAAATGCGCCCTTCACTTCCTATGTCCTTGGGGGAAAAGTTTCCGCAGGTATGAAGTTGCGAGAAATTTTACTTTGTCTAGACGATATTGTCGTTTTTGAAGGCATGAGGAGCACATGGTGAAACTGAAGAAGGTGCTGCAAAGGTTGCAGAAAGCCGGGCTTACAATGAACATCGATAAATGTGTGTTTATGGCGGAGAAAATTGATATATTGCATGAAAAATGTAAAGGAATCCCCTAATGCCGACGCTATCTGGAAAAAAAACGCCCCCAGCAAAACATCCCCGGAAAAAACGCCCCCAAAATAAACACCCCCAGAAAAAAACACCCTCGGGAAAAAGCACTTCCGGAAAAAACGCCCCAGAAAAAATCGCCCCCAGAAAAACCGCCTATGGGAGAAGAGGCCCTCGAAACAAACGGTCCTAAGACAATTCGTTGCGGACAATTTGTCACAAGCGAGGTTGCAAGAGGAACGACACAAAAAAAAACAAAGAAGCCACCAAGTCCTCGGAGCGTAAGGGAAGCTTCTTACACATTAAACCACAATGAGGCTCAATAAAGGGCTCTAAAAAACATTATCATATACAAAGAGGTCCGATAGAGTTCCGATAGTCATGGAAAAATGCAAGGGGGCTCAGCAGGGCTACAAAGGATATTAAAGACTCTTCGATATGAAGACACAAAGAGGGCCTTATGAAGCTTCATATAACAAGGGAAGACAAATGGGGCTTACTGCTACTCTGAAAACCAATAATAGTCTGAGTGGCAGGCTAATTATGGCTCCATACTATACTTGAGAGACAAGGTGGCTTGATAGGATTTTGAATACCACATGAAGACACAAGCTGCTTATTACTGCTGTGAAAGCTACGAAAAGATGTGAGGGGGCCCAGCGGAGCTTTAAAAGACGTTGAAAGAGCAAGGGGCCCAATGAAGTTATGGAGACACACAAGAAGGCAACAGGGGGCTTACTGGATTTCTGACAGCCGAAAAAAACATAAAGCGGCTCATTAGGGCTCTAAACTACACTCACGGACCCCAAGGAGGTCCGATAGGACTCCGAATATCACCAAAGCAGAAAGTGCTCATGACTGCTTCAGAAACGGATGTAAGGGGGCTCAGCAGAGCTTCAAAAGACGTTAAAGGAACAAAGGGGCCTAATGGAGCTCTGGATAACCCAAAAAGGCAAAAGGGACGTACTGGAATTTTAATAGCTAAAAGAGAAACTCAAGGGGGCTCATTAGGGCTCCAAACTACACTTGCGGGCGCATCGGGGTCCGATAGAGCTCCGTATATCACATGAAGGCACTAAGGACTACTTACTCTAGGGCTTTCAGCTATGCAAGAACGCACAAGATGACTTAATGGAATTCTGAAAGCCACGAAAAAAACATAATAAGGGGGTCAATCGTGCATGGATAACACAACATGGCAAAAGGGGGCTTGGCGGAATTCTGGAAGCCATTAAGCACTTCGAGGGGGTTCATCACGGTTCCAAACTCGGTTCCAAATTATACTTGAAGACACCAGGAGGAAGCCTAATTTGGGACCCGATAACATAAATGCACTAGGGTCTTACTAAAGCTCTGAGAGACTCAGAAAAGCGCAAGGGGGCTCAACAGAGCTTCAAACTTTATTGAAGACACAAGATGGCCTAGTGGAGGTCTGTATAACAAAATTACGCAAAATGGGGTTTACTGGTAGCTACTCCGTAAGCCATGAAAAAACTGAGGAAAAAATATACCGGGTGATCATTTGGAAACTATCCACCTGCAATAACTCCCGATTCCTAGTGAAAATGTCTTCGAGCAAAAGGTCGATTTTTATATCAAGGGGGACATCTAAAACATACTTTAGCGATTTTCTATCTTCAGCCCCCTCGCCCCCACCTACCCCAACTTTGAAATTTCAAATGACACTACCTATTTTGCGATACATTAAATTCAACAGAATTGAATTCTCTTTCTGAAAAAATATTCCCTTAATTTTTAACCCCACCCCTCTTCCTCTCAATTCTCTTCAATGCAGTCAACGTCATCCTGCACAGCATCGAAAGAGAAAATTTTCTATGGAAAGAGTGGCACCCAAATTCACCCCTTTGCTCCCCCCTCCTCACCTTTAAAATCCAAAATGACAATACCTACTTTGTGATACATCAAATTGAAGGGAACTGAATTCTCTCCCTGAACACAATTTTTTCGAAATTTTTAAAACCCCCGTTTTCCTACTAAAATACTTCAAATGTCCAGTAAAATGGGGGAGGGGTTGGAAATTTCGAAAAAATTGTTTTTAGAAAGAGAATTTAATTTCCTTCAATTTGATGTATCACAAAGTGGGTGGTATTTTGTTAAGTTTTAAAGTTGAGGTGGGGAAGAGCAATGGGGTCAATTTGGGTGGCACTTTTCCCACCGAAAATTCTTTTCTTTGAAGCTATTCAGGATGATGCTGACTAAACTGAAGAGAATTGAGGGGTGCAGAATATTTAAAGGGACACCAGAGAATTTTTAGGGAGAAGGGGGGTAGAGTTAAAATTTTTGAAAATATTTTTTCCAAAAAGAGAATTTAATTTTCTTCAATTTGATGTATCGCAAGGTAGATAATGTCACTTGAAATTTTATTTTCGAGATAGTGGGGGCAAGGGGGCTGAAGATAGAAATTTGCCAATGTATGTTTTAGTTGTCCCCCTCGATATAAAAATCGACCTGTTTTTGCTCGAAGAAATATTGACTGGGAATCGGGAGTTATTGCAGGTGGATAGTTTTCAAATGATCTCCCGGTATATAAGGGAGCTCAGGAGCTCAACAGAGCTCCAACTACATTTGAAGACACAATGGGGCAAGATAGGGCTCCGGACATGACTTAACAGCACAACGCTGCTCCGGAGGTCCTGGAAAATTTTAGGGGGAATAGGGATTAAATTACGTTGAAGACAACATAGGGGGACCCATTGGTGCTCTTGATAACATAAGACTGCAAATGGGGTCTTACTGGACATCTAAAAGCTATGGAAAACATGAGAGAACTCATTAGACTCATTAGTGCTCTCATCAAAGTTCAGAGTATTCGCAGAAAAATACAAAGGGACTAAGCAGAGCCACAGAGACATGACATGAAGAAGCCAGGGTGGGCAGTAGGGCTCTAAATACTACAAAAAGGCATAAGGGGGCTTACTGGAGGTCGAAAAGCAACGAGAAAACACGAAGGGGCTTATTGGATCTGAGGCAAAAAGCAAAAAATTATTTTGCGACGAATTGTCCGTGGGTAGGATTATTGTCCGCGAGAGGAATTGTCCGCGACGAATTGTCCGCTACAAATTGCCAAAAATGGTAGTTTATCAACTTCAAACACCTAAAAAACTTATTTCAGTTGAGAAATCATAAGTTTTCTTTTGAATTTCAATTTTTAATTTTGTAAAAAAAAATTGGGCCTTGGAAAGTGGCGATTCCGAGATGTTTTTCAAAGTTTCAAACCCACATATCTCGAAAATAAAGCCCCTAATCAAAATTTTCCAAAAATAACTTTTTTGCAAATCGAACAGGGAACCCATAAATGTAATCAGTTTTGGAAAATCTCCAGGGGCGTAGAAAGTGGACTTTCCACTATCTACGCCACTGGGAGTTTTTGTTCAAATATGCCATCATTGTTCAATAGAAACGTATCTCAGCACACTCTGGTTGAAATTTGGGCAAAATCGGCCAAGCCGTGTAAAAGTTATGAATGAAAAACGAATTAAAAAATTGAACTTTGAAGGCCTGTAACTTTTTTCAGGGACACTTTTAAAAATAAAAAATAGCACAATCTTCATATTTTGAAAATCTGAATCTGAGATGGAAAAGATGGCACTTATTTTCTAAACACCCTGTATAATTCTGCGACAAAAGGCACGGAAAAAGACGAGATAGGAGCAAATGGAATCCTGGCGCTAGTTGCGCCCGCAAGGCTTACAGAAAATCATGAGGATAAACTGGTAGGGGAAGAAATCGAAAGCAGTCAAA
This sequence comes from Anaspis maculata, assembly GCA_949128115.1. Lineage (NCBI taxonomy): Eukaryota > Metazoa > Arthropoda > Insecta > Coleoptera > Scraptiidae > Anaspis > Anaspis maculata. Next base: position 17,019,078 of record OX421963.1, on the reverse strand, counting down.
GGAACACCCGGGAACTACCCACAATATCGAATACACGATGATCAACTGTATCTGGCACTTCCGGATCGAATGGTAAAGGTTGTGTACTGAAGAGTTGGAGGAAGGCATTGATGAAAGGAAATCATGAAGACCCTAGAGCAGGTCATTTAGGCGGAACAAAAACGAGTTCAAAAATGGCGCAGAAATATTATTGACCTGGAATGTCTTAGAATATGTATCAGGAAATACGTGAGGACCGTGAGGTCATGCATGAACTGTCAAAAGTATAAGCCGCTCCAAGTGAAAATGGCGAGGAAATGCAATGCTGCAGACCCACAGCTGATGGCACACGCCATAAGATCCATACACGGAATGTTTGGATCTTATCGAACATTATTTCGCTCTTTGTATTCCAAGATGGGCTTACAAAATGAGTCGAATGCCATTCGCTCAAAAAAGTGACAGAAAACACCGGTGGCAAACATTCAAGAATAAGATCATAGTGAGATTTGGATGCCCAACCGCCATCATAACAGACAACGGACCGCAATTCCAGAAAATGGTAGAGGAATCGGTATACAAGAGATTGACACCGCCCTATATGACCCCCAAACAAATCCGGTTGAAAGAGTGAACAGAGTTTGAGTTTGATGAGTGAACAAAACACCCATCGCCCAAATCTGCGAGAGAACCAAAAATCAAGGGATACATTTCTACCTCGATTAGTTTTTGCGATAAATACATCAACGCATGAGACTACGCAATTCTCACCAGCAGTTTTAAATTGGACGAGAACGAGAGTTCCTATTTCCCTAGATGATTTGGCCAATAAGATGTCTACTCACTCTGAAGAGTGTTGAATTCAAATAAGTTGAGCTCAGCGTAAGTAAAAAACTAAAAGAATAGCTACTGCGGCGTTTCAAGGGTTATTATAGCTTATGTTCTTCGACAGAAAACTTGTCGTGACCTAAACCTTTCTCAGATAGCACAAAACATGAAATTGTAATAACCTTGAAATCTTAACACTCCAGGGACTTGTTTTTATTGTCCCCACATGAATAACATAGGTAATTATTGTTGTATTTTAGTGCTTCAAACCATCTTTTTATACGGGGTCTTGAACTCGCTAGCTGGAATTTTGCAAGTGCCGGAAAATGATAATAAGTCTTTGCGTAACAAGTTTATAGGTTCACTGAAGATTCGCATCGTTTTGCTGCTCCCAGCTTCATTACGTATTTACAAGAAATCAAGTAGAAAAGAAGCAAACACAAGCATCAAATACATATCTCTGTTGTATCCAACTGTTGTGTATTGAAACTAATTATTTCATCGTGGTGGCAATGAAAAACCTTACATAATTTCAGCATACTTGACGTATCACGAAAAATCGTTACCGTAATGGCTTATCACCGTTTGAAGCCTCGCAGAAAAATATGATTAATTCAATATTGAATAACATAGGTACAATATACAAAACCGCACAAGAAAATGCATCGCTCAGCCATATCGCAATAATAAAGCAATAAAATGTGCATGTTTGTGCAAAAGGTTATTTGAGTAATCTAAAATTCGTTTAGGTCAATATTGTTACTGTTACCGCTTACCTCTGCAACAGAGCATCGCTCACCATCAGGATTTTATCGTTGGTGTACGGCGCGATAAAAATCACGTTTCGTGATTTGGCTGGCTAATCATAGGGAATCTGCGTAATTTGGCAACGCATCTGCTCTGAAGTCGTATATAATTATGTTCAACCCATAACGATGTGTGAAATATGCGAAAGGAGATGCCGTTGGTGCCTTTTATTGTTCGGTATTGTGTATGCGTGTACCTACCTATGGGAATTGCGTCACACTGAAAGCGAACTTTTTCGGTCGCATCCCAGCAACGGAGAACTAGTTCGATTTTATGTGCCAATGTGGTAACGATTAGTTTACTTTGTATTGTTTTGTGAATCTTGGAATTGAAATAGGTACTGGGTATTCTAAACAATGTACCAAGTGCAACGCGGAGGTAGAGAAAATAATACTAGGCGATAGTAACGACTGCATGAGCGTCCAAATAGCAAATTAATACCCTCGACATCGACATCAATGTAGACGATGGCAGTGGAAATGTGGGGCTTAGATTGGTTCTAAAACAGGCTTCCTGGCCTGGTAGTTGAGAGTGACAGCATTTTATAGGTATAACTAAAGCGCTATACTTATAATAAACAATGGTAGCCAAAAAAGGTGCAATAATAATAAGAACTAAGCCCTGCATCATAATAGACAACATTATTGGTTCGATACCACTAATGTCGATACCGATAGACAACATTATGGTATCGGAACTGTTGGTTTCGATAACATAAAATTATTTGAAAGTTCTCTTGCTAGGCCCTGAATTATTGAATGGTCTTCAGAAGAATAACTTGAATCCAGTAAGTTTTCTAATACGCTTCTATAGGGCTTCGCTTCAACTTTATACCGTCCGTTTTTAGCGCACTTCTCCAATCGGGAAGGCGCTTTTGTCCTCGCTTTGTCCGTCCGTCCGTCCGTCCGTCCGTCCGTCACAGCATCTAGTCCTAGACGAAAAGGTTTTTGCGAAAAAATTTCACTCCAATGAGTAGCTCATGACCTTGTATCCCGAACCAAGAAAAATCTCGTCGAAATAATGATCAGCAATTACAATAATAACAAATTAGTGTGACGCGGCATTGCCGTTGAATGCTGGCATTTCAGAAGCCGGCCTGATCTCGAAAGTTATCACATGCGATCAAGTACCCGTTCTTTTCATTTTACAATAATACATATGCGGAGTTATATTTAGAGGAGGATTTGAACTTCGTTTTAAGAAAAATTCCACATCGGTGCGAGGTACAGGTCAGTACTTATGAATTTTTGAAAATAACTCCGAAGCTGGGGCTCGGCCGCAAATGATTATTCGTTGTTTGCTGGGGCTGGGAATCTTCTTCTCTGAACGGGATGGAATGCTTGACAAGGAAATTTCAACTCAAATATGAGTAACTGATGATCTTGGTACACGAACCAAGAAAAAGCTTGCCGAAATAACGATAAACAATTACAATAATAACATTTGAGTGTACGGCGGCGCGGCGCCGGCGCCGGCGTCGCGAAATTATTGCTGAATTTCACATTTGAATATAAGAAATTAGGACATGCGGAGAAATACACATGTGCAGGGTTATATTTAGAAAAGATTTTGAACTTTTTTTTGAAAAAATCTTCACTTCGATACGACCCCCGAGCCCCGAATTATAAGTTGCTAATTTTTGAAAACGACCGCAAAGCTACGGTTCGGCGCAATTGAAAAGCTGTACGACTCACTATGGGCGTGTGCGTGTTTTGGTAGCGCATAGTCGCATAGAGTAAGATAATGTAGCTTCATATGGCCAGTTTCTTTCTTTTAATTTTTGATGTTTTCTTTATGGCGCATCAATTGCAAGATTATTACCGCAGGAACTGTAATGTTTGTTTAAATTTCAGAAATAAGATCACTGATTTCTAGGAAACGTTAACTTTTTGCGTATGTATTACATTAAAAGGACTTGAAAAATGTCTGATGTTAGCGGGGGGGATCGAAGCAAGAGCCTTGAAACTTTTTTCGATGGATAGCTGATGTCTTCAAGGGTGGCCAATGGGAACTGTTTTTGTTATCCATGCATAGTTATCATTATTATCATCAAAAAAAAACCTATGCACCGACTGGGAATGAAACTACAGCCCTTAAACTTTATCCGATGGATAGCTTAGATCCTCAAAGACCAAATAAGCAGATTGGCTTAATAATTCCGCCGCCATCTTGGCCGCCATATTGAAATCTCTTATTAGTTGAACGATTGTCATGAATCTTGAAACTTATCCCTGTCTAGTACAATAATTCTTATTTTCAAGCCGAATATCATGATTCTGCCGCCATTTTGGCTGCCATATTGAAGTTTCTTATTACTGAAACGATTTTCATGAAACTTAAAACTTATCCTTGTCTAGTACGATCATTTTTATTTTCAAGCCTTTCATGATTCTGCCGTCATCCTAGCTGCCATATTGAAATTTCTTATTAGTGTAACGATTTTCATGAAACTTTGAACTTACTCTTGTCCAGTACCTACGATCATTCTTATTTTCATGCTAAATTTCATGATTCCGCCGTTATCTTGACCGCCATATTGAAATCTCTTATTGGTGGAACAATTGTCATGCAACTTAGAACCTAATCTTGTCTCGTATGAACCTTCTTATTTTCAAGCTAAGTTTCATGATTCCGCCGCCATCTTGGCTGCCATATTCTCATCAAATTGGCATCAATGGCTGAAATTTCTCATCAGTGGGACGATTTTCATGGAACTTACCCTCGTTTCGTTCGATCAATCTCATTTTCTAGCCAAATTTCAACATTTCGCCGCCATCTTGGCCGCCATACTGAAATCTCTTATTACCGGAACGATTTTTATGAGACTTCGAACTTACCCTTGTTTAACCCTTAGATACCCAAGCTACGAAAATCGACGTTGAGACCCAAGCGGGGTAACTAGGGTCCCCCCCCAATTTTTCGCAAATTTCGCGTGCCAGATATTGCCAGATTATTCAAAACACTTGATAACTTCATAATAACTACTTAGACGTATTATAGTGGAAGATTTTACTGGATATTGAGAAGAAATGAAATACATTTTTATAAATTTGGAAATAGTCTCAACACACTGACTGTCCAATTATAAAGAAGAGAATATGACTGAAAATGAGCCAAAAATAGATTATTCTCTCATAGCACAATCAACAGACATGGAAGCAGTAATATTTCGCCGATGGGCATCGTAAATTTTTTTTCGACAAGTATCGCAGGCCATTCTGCATGCTTAATCATTAACATCACATAGATACCCAAGTGGGGTACTTTGGGGGCCTACTCACCTTATTTATCCAAGTTATTTTACACCTGTGCTGAAATTTCCAAAATTTGACATTGAGACTCAAGCCCACATTCCATTTGACAAATAGCTGTGAACTGGATTGCCTACTCCCACATACGAAAAAGCTACAGCCAATTTTCCAAATGTGGGGGACCCAGGTTACCCCGCTTGGGCATCTAAGGGTTAATACGATCATTCTGATTTTCAAATCGAGTTTTATGATTCTGCCGCTAGTTTGGTCGCCATATTGGAATTTTTTCCCAAATAACGATAGAACCCTAATCAACATCTTGCGTCCTATAATCCTTCAAAAAGGAAGTGCGCTACTGAGCCTCATGCCCATGAGGCATATTCGCTTGTTTTTTCTAGGCCCCAGCGCGTAGCGCCTTTATTATGGGTTCCACACCCAACATATTGTATATTTTTGAAATCAGAAGAACAAAATCTTCTGATTGATGGTATGTCAAATTATTTTTGACACATGTCATTTTTTGTCAATCGACAGAATAGTACTTGTGATACATTATTTTAAAGCCCATTAAATTCTGAGGAGAACTGTGTCTTCATTTTTGGAATTGGATGTCTTTCACAGCTTCTAGAGGTCTTCAAATAGAAAAAATTGTTGAAATTCAGAAATACTCAATAAGTACGTAAGTAGGCAAAACAGGTATTTTTGATAATGAATAAATAAATAAATAAATGAATAAATAATTTATTTCACTCATTTGACCGAGACAACAGTGTGAGTAATAGTCGAGGAGGAGAAAAGACTATAAGTTTACACTTAAACAACACAATTAAACAGGTATATAGAACAAATACATACACAAATTCACAACAATGTATACTTATTATTGAACAAGTACAACAAGTACAACAAGTGCCTACCAATCGCAGGCCAAAAACTCACCGATGGAATAAAAACTTTTGCTGAGGAGCAAGGAATGTACCTCTTTTTTGAAGGAGGTGTAGCTGGTGAGCTTCCTGGCCGCAATCGGCAGCTTGTTGAATAGCCTAACCGTCATCACAGCCTAACTGTGATAATCTATAAACTATAGATTATAGATTAATTATAGCTATCTACTGTGATAGATAGCTAGAACTGATGATAATAATCAATAAATAATCACAATGAAACGAAAAATGTCCTGAAGAAGTTACTCAAAATGACCGTCTCCTTGTTCCTTGAATGAGAGATTCAACGACCGGTGAATTGGAACTGCCAGTCCAACGCGATAGTATCCGAGGTGGCCAGGTATGACCCACTCGATTTTTTTATGAGTCTATCTGAAAGATAAGGTATTTATAGAATCTCTCGCTAATTGGAACGATTTAAAATCAGAATATTATCATCAGTTGATATAAAAAATATCTATTAATTATTGAGTTGAGTAGGTATTTCTGAATTTTAGCAATTTTTCCAGCATTTTTTTTAACAAGACCTCCAGAAGCTGTAAAAAATATCCTATTCTAGAAATTAAAACTCAGTTCTCCTAAGAATTTTATGGGCTTTAAAATGATGTGTCACAAGTACTATTCCGTCAATTGTCAAAAAATAAAATCTGTCAAAAATAATTTGACATACCATCTTGTTCTTCTGATTTCAAAAATAATATGTTGGGTGTAAAACCCATAATAAAGGCGCTATAAGCTGGGGCCTAGAAAAAAGAAACGGACGGTATATCGAGCAAATAACCAGACGCCTGGTAACTATTAATCAAGCAGATGACACTTATGCAAATGTGCCTTTTTTATTCAAGCTGTTACCGATAATTTCTTTCGCCTGCTACACAAAAATATACTCTAGCGTCCGAAAGCACAAATATCGTATCAAATAGATAAGTTCTGTCCAAACAGAAAATCATTATTTAAAAGTGAAATAAAATGCAAATTAGATCACTTTCAGGAAAGAAGATGATGAAAATACAAATTATAGCTTCATACGCGAATATCTGTATACCGGAATAAACTTGAGATATCACTAACCTGGCAAGCGACAGGCTTATTCTTCTTTATAAGGAAGAAAGAAGAAAACTGGCAATTCTGATGAAATGTGTTCTACAAGCCGTACCCAAAATCAGGTGAGTTTTGGTATCCAAATAATCGTTTGGAGCTATATTTTGTATTTCCATCATATTCTTCCCTTGAAATAATCAGCTTTACAATTTTTTTTCTAAATACCTTCTTTCCAGATAGCACCCAATATGAATATTCCGACATGCTGTAGATATCCAGAATATTCTTGGAATAACACAAATATACTAGGAAAAATCAGAATATACATCAAATATTTTCCACAGAATATTCCACGAATGATTCAGTGGTGATATTCATGAAATATTCTGGACATTCTAGAAACATGCTAGAATATTCCTTTCAAAATATTCCACAAAAGCCTGATGAAAATATTCAGGGACTATTCTGTGAATTCGATTAACTTATTTGGCGAGCTGGCAATATGGCACTCCCTTAGGGAGCCGTTCTCGACCAATGTTCTTGGTAATTTTTAGAATACGGTCGTACCAGCGGTGACCGTGAGAGGGCGCCATGCGGCCAAGTCACTGCACTGCGCCCAACGAAACGATGCAAATAGAAATTGAGGATCAGACAATAGATCATTTCCACTGACGTCACGCAGATCTGTCTTGAACAGCTGATTCGGGGCAACGTCAGTCAGATGTGCCCCGTACACGTGGGCTACGTCAGTCATGTGCGTCAGTCAGATTGGTAATATGTCAATCTGTCAGTCGGTGTAGGTGTGCGAAAGTCACTGGTGACACAAAGTTTTGACAAACTGACACGTGTAGTTGACATCAGGTTGACGTTGCCCCGAATCAGCCATTTGACACGTGCGTGTGACGTCATGTGGAAATGGTATATAGCATTCTATATCCCAGGACCGATGGTAGAGGCGTCCCTCTAAAGGCGATGTAGAGGGACTTCTAGGTGTCTTGACTGTGGATAACAAAAGTTCTTCTACTCTTGGCTACCGTTATGTTGTTCGAAAGGGGAGGGGGCTACAACCAGAATCGTTAGCTATATTTATTAGGCACTGATATTGCAAATGAAAAATTACTTTTTTTTTTTCAATTATGGCGTTTCTCAAGCTCAGGTTATGTAATATACTATTATGGTATATACCGTGGACCTTGAATATGACCGGAAATCGTTCGCAAGCGAGGCCTCGGGTCTCACCACCACCATCAAGAGTGCACTTCCGCCAGAGACTGAAGGCTCCGCCCTTCCGCCTGGCCGCGCCTCGTTCGCCCTTGGTATCAATCCCCTTGGGGAAATTGAGTTGGGATCCTTCCAGAATGAGTTTTGACTCGCCTAAAGGCTGTTAAGTTGCTACTCTTTGAGTTCCAATCCACCTCTAGGACGTGGTGTCGAAGTCCTTGGATGTTGTGTCTCGATCCGCCTTCAGGAGTCGAGTCGAAACCTTTCGACGACGAGTTCCAATCTGTCTTCCAGTAGTTTTGCTGAGGCCCTTCCGATGTTGAGTTTTGATCCATCTTCAAGTAGTAGAGTTGAGATCCGTTGATGATGTGTTTTGATATCCCTCCAAGATGCTGAGTTGCGATCCTTTGACGAAGAGTACTGACCCACCTCGAAGATGTAGAGTTGAAACCCCTAGATGATCCAGGTCCGATAGAAGCGAGCTCTATCGTTTCGGTACCTCTTTCAAGAAGGGTGATGACCTCAGCGACCGGAGGGTTACTCTTGGTGAGTTGGGATTGGTATAGTAGGCTCACTTGTACTGTGACTCTAGTTGGCTGGGCAAATTTTCTACTTCAGCATTGTAGGCTTGCCGCCTTTTTACCTGGTGTGGAACTGACTTCTCTAGAAGTGAAGTTATATTTCTTATCAAATTGATACCAGCGGCCATTCAAGGCCAACAAAAACTCGTTCCGCCAAGGTTCAAAACGAAAGCAAATTGAAGACTGAAGGTACTCACATGAATTGCGGTCCAATACGCAACTTTAAGCGGCTGGGTTTTTTGAAATTCGGTTTAATGAACTTTTTATACGTGAATCCTGCTGCAACAGCAGGCCTGCTGCGATATTTCTTGTCTTGACAATAGTTTTCCATGATTCGGCGTGTCTTTGACTGGAAGAGAGGGAAGGATTGATGATTCCATGAAACCCCTTTTTTGGACGAAGGAATAGTATTTTTTCAGTTTGAATCACGTAAAGTAGAACCGGCTTCGAGAGGTTAAAAATATTTTTGACCCTGTCAAATATCAAAGCAGAGTTCCTTTGATTTATTTGTTCATTGGCAAAAATAAGGAACAGGTCGAAAAATTGCTACATTTTCCAGTGAAATGGAAAAAAGCGCCAGACATCACGTACCTCAAAAATGTTTAATCTATCTGCAGAGAAAATGCGTAAAAAATGTGTTCCAAGAGTGGTCCGAACGACTTCGTGTCTCTTCAAGAATTATTGTGCCAAATGGAGCCAGAATAGCCAACCGCAAAGTTTTGGGGATTTTCTATATTTCAGATTCGGGAACTTTAAAACAAAATCTCATAGCCGACTAGAATCACGGTACAAGTGATTATACTTACAATTGAGCCTTGTCGTGGAGAATGTATGATGGGGCTTTCGCGTTTGTTCTGAATCTGCCTGTATGTGCTTGTATCTGCGCTACTGTCTGCCATCGGTACAGTCAGGGGCGGACTGGGGCTCTAGAAGTTAGGCCGCTGGTGCGCTGGTGTGATTTGGGGCCCCCCTGTGACGTGAAGGGGGGTCACAGGCTAAAACTTTTTTTTTTAATTTTAAATTGAAATTATTATCATTGGTAAAAGTATTTGTAACTACCTGTTAAACCTACCTACCTGGTGGCCTGATTAAAAAAAAATTCAAACATCTTCTAGGAATTCAGCAGCTTAAAAGCGCAACTACCTACTGTAACCATATGCATTGTCACAAACTGTTAATAATTCTTACTGCTGAACTGGGAGTACATATATCTATTGCGCGATAATATCACTGCCCTTTATTAAAGAAAAAATAACAGGAAGGGGGCCTCGGGACCCATTTTGTTTTCGTGTAATTTTTTTGTATTTTTTGAACCCATTTACTTTTGGTCTGCGGGGGCTCCTAATTTTTTTTTCACATAATTTGGAAAAAAGGTCTGCATTAAATTTACTCAGTATAGGAGGGCTACTGAGTTTTTATTTTCATTTTTGAGGGAGAAATCCTCATTAATAATTATCATGATCAATTACCACGAAAATTATGGATAAATTTCATGGAATAAATCGTCACATTTTCAACGAAGCCGAGACAAAACAAGCGAATACGCCTCATGGGCATGAGGCTCAGTAGCGCACTTCCTTTTTGGAGGATTAGTGAACGCAAGATGTTAAGTAATTAAGGTTCTACCGTCTTGGGCAAAAAATTCCAATATGGCGGCCAAAATATCGACAGAATCATGAAATTCGGCTTGAAAATCAGAATGATTGTACTAGACAAGGGTAAGTTCCAAGTTTCATGAAAATCGTTCCACTGATAAGAGATTTCAATATGGCGGCCAAGATGGTGGGGCAATCATGAAATTTGGCGTGAAAATGAGAATGATCGTACTAGACAAGGGTAAGTTTCAAGTTTCATGACAATCGTTCCACTAATAAGAAATTTCAATATGGCAGCCAAGATGGCGGCCGAATTATGGAAGCCATTCTGCCTATTTGGTCCTTGAGAACCTAAGCCATCCACCGGATAAAGTTCAATCTTCAAGGGCTGTAGCTTTAGTTCCCGAGAAGAAGTTCAACTTCATCGAAGTGCACAGGAGATCTCTGTTTTTTGAGAATAATGATAACGATGTATGGATAACAAAAATAGTGCCCATTGGCAACCCTTGGGGACATCAGCTATTAATCGGAAAAAAGTTCCAAGACTCTTGTTTCAATTCTCGAGAAGGAGTACAGCGTCTTAATTTCTGCACGGACTCGGACAGACAGACAGACAGACAGACAAACCGGCCACATAAGCGTCATTCTGCTACTTATATAAAAAAATGTTCTCCAACTGATTTCGACCTCCTGAACACGAATATCGGGTTCAGTTTTGAAGTGGAACATTTCTTTTTTATCGAAAAACCGGAAAAATGGTAGCCTGTCACATGATTTTTAGTGATACCTACCTACTTTTTTTTGTTATTGAGCGAACATGTTTCGTAATTTGAGTGCCATTATCCTTTAGGTACCTAGTATTGGCTATTTCAAAATGGTCAATTACTATTTTGGCACGTCTGATTTTAAATTTGTAGGGTCGTGTAATATGCGCCGAGCCGTGGCTTTGCGGTCGTTTTCAAAAATTGATAACAATTGACCCGACGGTCGGATCGAAGTGGGGTTTTTGTCAAAAGAAAGTTCAAATTGTTCTCTAAATATAATGCCGTACATGCAGTGATGTGTTTCATTAAGAAATTGTAGTTGCCTGCATATCGCAACTTTCTACATCTTACCGCGAATGCCAGCACTTGATCGGCGAAGCCGCCCTACACCAAAATGTTATTTTTGTAATTGTTCATGATTATTTCGGCAAAATTTTTCTTGATTCGCGTACCAAGGCCATGAGCTACCCATTCGAGTTGAAATATTTTCTGTATTGAATTTCGTCTTGTTCGGAAGAAAGGATATCAAGCACCAGCAAGCAACGAATAAATCATTTGCGGCCGAGCCGTAGTTTCGGAGTCATTTTCAAAAATTAATAACTATTGGCCTGCACCCCGCACCGATGTGAAATTTTCATTAAAATAAAGTTCAAATCATCCTCTAAATACAGGGTGATTTTTTGAAAAGTTTCCACCCCTTGTTTCTCGCCGCCAAAATGTTTTACAGGAAAACGCCGAAACAGGTCAATTTTTGTTTCGAGGGGGTCATCTAGAGCACATATCACCAAATTTTTATCTTGAACCCCTTCGCCCCCGCCCCACCCTGCTTTAAAATTTCAAATAGCATGACCTACTTTGTGATACATCAAATTGAAGGCAATAAAATTCTCTTTCCGTTAAACATATTTCAAATTTTTTTAAACCACCCCTCAACCCTTCTGAAAATCCTCTTTTCGTTAATGGCCTGCACCTCGCACCGATGTGAAATTTCCATTGAAATAAAGTTTAAATCATCCTCTAAATATAACTCCGCATATGTATTATGGTAAAATGATGAGATCGGGTACTTCCTCGCATGTGATAACTTTCGAGATCAGGCCGGCTTCTGAAATGCAGCATTCAACGGCGATGCCGCGTCACACTAAATTGTTATTATTGTTATTGTTTATTATTATTTCGTCGAGATTTTTCTTGGTTCGGGATACAAGGTCATGAGCTACCCAATGGAGTAAAATTTTTTCGCAAAAACCTTTTCGTCTAGGACTAGATGCTGTGACGGACGGACGGACGGACGGACGGACGGTCGGACGGACGGACGGACGGACGGACAAAGCGAGGACAAAAGCGCCTTCCCGTTTGGAGAAGTGCGCTAAAAAATGAAATGCCTTTCTGACAATAAGTTTTAGCGAAATCTGCATTTTTTCAAGGTAGTTCAAATTCAAAATTGATTTTTTTGAAACATTTTCCGTTTTCACCCTGTATATGACGCCTAACGTGGATCATATCTTGACCATACATATATGGCTCTTCGACTTTATGGCCAAAGAAATATTATATCGATCTATGCCTTGTTTGAACTCAGAGGAAATTTATTATCTCTATATTTTTTTCGAGCAGTTTATACAAAAACTCTGCTATCTCTGTTTGCAAGTATTTATTCTAGTATTCACTTTTCGAAAATAGGGGGAATTTTCCTGCAAGAAAAAACGGCGACACCACTCAGCCACAGAATGGGTCGTTTGTCGCGCATCCACCATAGTTATCTTAGGCGGGTTCCACGCTTACCTGCACGTTCGGATCTCTAGCCTGCAACAACTTATGTGGCGCATCCACCATTTCTAATAGGTTTGTTTCCTGAATGAAGAGCCGAAGTCTATATCCTAAAGCTGGACGCTGTCGCTGCATGTGATCTTTAGAGTACTAACAAGTCAGGAATTCTGCAGGATCAGTACAGCATCCTGCGTAGGAAGTAGCTTTAGAATAATCGTTTGAAGCACGAGCTTCCAGGAATGGCGGAGGCGCCGTCGTACAGACCTTTTTTCCAGCCATATGCTTATGGTGTAAATTGTATACCCACAAACTACTGACTTTGCATGAAGAAAAATGACGTTAATGGACGATAAACGATAAGAAAGATCATCAATATTATTCTTGATTTCAAAAACACCTTCGCTTAGAAACTGACAGCAGCTGTCAACGTCAAAAAAAAAAAAAACAACCAGCGCCCTCACAAATAAATCGTAATTATGTCCTCGTTTAGCATTCACTATATTACCCATCACTTTCAAGTGGTATTAGCGCTGGTACCAAGTGCTAGTGAACAATATGCAAAAAATCAGAATTAATTGCCAAGTGAATACATATCAATTTATCGATAAACACTTCAATGATTTCCGGGTTTCATGTGTCGATAGTACTTGCAAACGCACTCATCAAAGAAGCGATTAGAATTTCCCACACCCACAAAACCGCATGTGTATCCTTATAACAATCTGCATCATTGAAAGCAAGAGTTCACCAGAAACATTCCTATTCGTTTTTTTTTTATTATCTCAACTTCATCAGTTTTTTTATGGCGAAGGTAATTTGTCAAGTCATACAAACAGTACCGTAATGCCTCAATCATCACTACCTGATTCATTGTTTGGACGCTAATGTGGCGTTAGTACACCTCGAGGCATGGTAATCTCTGAAAAGTGAAGGTCCAAATGTAATTCATTGAAAAAAGTTGCTTCTCCACCAGCAAGTAATAATAATAGGAATAGTACATCGCTAATTACGGCGGTGAGAAATCGAAATGTTAAATTATCACAAATAATATGTGTTTATATGGTCAAACTATTTCAGTGCGGTGGCATTTAAAATGGCAGCTCTGTTCTGCAGCTTGCTTAATCGAAATTGTTCCATCGATAATCCGTACTCACCTATGCACGCGGTAATTTGTGTGTGTGATTATCAATTTAGCGCATCTTTTGCTCAGCCCAGCGCACGGTATACCCGGAGTGCCTTGGCCAATTTTTAAGCTAATTTGTTTGTATCTTTATCCTAGCAAAAAAACTGTACGGATTTTATTAAGCCAATTACTGGAGGTTGAATGAATTATTGCTAACGAGTATCGATTGTTTTGGCATATAGGTATACCTGCAGACTACGCCCGTGGAAGCTTTTAATTATGGTGGCCACTTAATAATCATGATGGATACTCGTACTTGAAGCAACCAGTGTGATTCAACAAGACTCTAACATTGACCTTTCAGATCAAGATGCACCGAGACGGGATGTAATAAATTTGATCGGATTCGGAAAAGTCGCTTGTCACTGATTTTCCATGCTGTGAAGCTTTTATTACCAGGTATTTAATATCAATAAAAAAGTAATAACGTGTAGGTAAACTTTCTTGTTTCTGAAACAAATTCTTTTGGCTGTAATATTTTGTTTATTTATTACATAACAATGACTAATTTGAACAAATTTTTCCGAACATTAGAAACTGCGGTACAATTATTTGATCAATTAATTACAAACTTGGTAAATTAATTATTTTCAACTCGGCGCGCCGCAGTTCTAAAAATGGTCCTAATGCCACAAACGCAGTATAGTTTTCAATTTCCAATTGCTCAATTCTAGTTAACATTCCTGGTGGTTTCTCAATAACGAAATTCTTGTTTTATCCCTGGGCGCATCTATCACATATTTCTTTTTTTACTTATAGGTATTTTCACTTTCGTTGCATTTCTCCAATTAAATTTTATCGTGATGATGCACAACCATTATTCAAGTTTAATCAGACGCAGACGCCATCATCAGGCTATTCACAGATGATGCAATTTGAGTTCTTCGTTCAAAAGGTCTGCCGTGGACAATATTTTTCGGCGATTTATTCAACGAGGACGCCGGTTTATTGCGGATAATCATGACAATTAAAATGATTATATTGGTTTAAATTTTTGGACGAGGTGCATTGTTGTGCAAAATAGCTGCAATAAATAAATCATGTGGGTAGGTAAAAGTAAAAGGAATTGTGAAGCGGGATTTGACGTGTCCGCCCAGGTGCGGATCAAGAGAGCCTTTTGAAAAATCATTGCAAAATGTGCTCAGTCAAGGCTTTTTCGTTTCGTGCAATACTAATAATACAAATTCCAGTGGCGGCTGGTGCGGGAGGGCTCAAGGGCGGCGCCCCCCCAACGCTAAAGGCGGCGAGAGATTTTCATCAGTAAGACATTGAATGCATTTTATTGATTATGCTCATTCCAAAAATTTGGTTCAGTGCAATATTAGTCAATTATTATTGTAACAAAATAATTCTAAGCGATCCCACGGTCGAAGAAGTTCGTCTTGGGCTCCGCATTCAGCGCCCATCGCCGATGCGGTGATGCCGGGGTGCACCCGCGCAAAACATTTGCCGTAACCATGGCAACGCGAGACGCGGCTCCCGCTCTATATTGCAGGTGATGGGCTCCGTCACCCGAGCCCCCAGCCGATTGAAATAATCGATATAATTATTTATGTACACTTCGATTAGTTGAACAGTATGCAAACATGAAGATAGTTGACCTAAAAAAGGTACATTTAGGTCATCAAGCCTACAAGAAAAAATAAATGCAAAAAAACAACGGACGTCCGACTACAGCATTGATTTACTGAATATGAAGCAAATCGAACCCGCAAGAATAAAAGTCGTGGTGCATTCACACGTAATTTTGACAAAACAGTAAATGGTCAAACTCCATGGTTGTGATGCAGATACGACAAAAGAAGTTTTTGTCTCGAGTTTAGTCATTTTGCGAGCTGAAACTGTTCTATCTGCACTTTTTGTAGAAAATGTTTTTCGAACTTCGAACCAACAAAACATGGACGGAATGTTTCATGATATAAACAATTAGATCAGAAACGGGAAAGGAAAAACTTCTTCTCTTCCTCTAGTTTTTGATCTAATTGTTTAAATCAAGAAAAATTTTGTCCATGTTTTGCTGGTTCGAAGTTCGAAAAACATTTTCTACAAGAAGTGCAGATAGAACATTATAGTTCTCAGCTCGCGAATTTGTTATTAACTTGAGCCCTCCTCGCAAAAAACTCACGAGCCGCCACTGACAAATTCTCACACAAAATGTGAAATTCGTGAAAGAAATAATTTCTTACTTGGTTATAATTCAGCGAGTAACCATTTATGCTCGGTTATGTTGCTCTGGTTATTGTTGGTTGACGTATGCTGTCGTTTTTTTGGCAATTGACAGATTTCGCTGAAACGGAGCTGTCATCATCTTTGGTTGTCACCAGCACTCAAAACTGGAGCGCTTCGAGTTCACTTCCCCTTGGAGATATTTTATCGAATCAAAAACCATTATTCCAACTTATCACAATTTTTTATCTCATAATGATATGAGAGGCGTTTGAAAACAGCTCATCACCGATTTTTTTACACATATGGGTAGGTATTGTTACTTTGTTGTATTATTTACGTCAAACGTCAGTGTTGTTACTACGTTGTCTACATCACATTAGGTACCTGTAGGTACATATTATGTCGAGTTCTTTATTAATTGATTATAATTAATTGGTGCTTTTACTTTGTTAACTTGAAAATATTGTTACTTTAAGGAAGAAGACTAAATGAAAACAGAATGAAATTCTGTCAGTAATTTTTTGTGAAACTTGTAAATTTCTGATCGGACACTAGTTCGACGAATGAAGCTGGATTCCCAGATGCAAATATTCGGACAGAAAATGCGACATTTTAAGCCGAAGTCCGAAGTCTTCATACTGGCCAATCAGACTCCTCGAATTCAAAATTTGACACATTAACACAGTCGATCAACGACTTTAAAAAATGTCAGGATACCAATTTTCAAATTGATAACTGTCATAATAAAGGAGCGATCTGAGATTTTCGAGTTCGGCATTTTTCAGTTATTTTGGGATATTTCAGAAATGATCAAAGATATCGAGGCAACTAGCGCATTTTTTTTGTAATTCAACCGACTTTGTATCACTCACCGTTACCGTTTCCGAAATACCAATAGTGAGCGTTGAAAAACGGGACACCTGTATTATTAGTTGTAGAAAATTGCGATGAACATTTTTGAAAACTACGAGGAAAATTATCAAGGATGAATTTCTGATTTTTCAGATTATCTCAAATGGCAAGGTCCCATTATGCGTGAGCATCCATCCTGCCAGTGAATCTTTTGTTTTGTGTTTATCCTTCCATAGAAATGTGAGGATCTCTTCAGAATTTGATGAGGAACAACATACTAAAAGTCCCAATTTGTCCTTGGCTTGGCATTATTACTGTGGGAGGTCGAATGTACAAGAAGTTACCTATTTTTAAATCGTTGTTTTTTCCTCGTTTTTTTCATACTTTTTCATTGGACCTTATATTTTCAAGGTCAAAGAATTCAATGCAATAAGTTCCCAGAAAGTCTTATGCACCAGTGGCGTACCAGGCGACTGCAAAGAGGCCAAGGTGCGATTTTTCACAACGTCGTATGATAATCCGTGACTAACACCTTTTTTGACATGTTTGGTATCATTTCTAGTTAAATCGCACTCAGTAGTCTTTTTCGAGCGAGTAACCGTTCATGACCGGTTACACTTGGTTATAGAATTTGACGTTTGAGCGAGGAATGGTTATAAGCGGTGAAGGAAGTGCCGCCATTTTGATATCATCACCGGTTATACATTTCATAACCTGGTCATGAGGCTGGTTATTGTTATGGTGGGGGAACAAATTGACCTTTCCAATTTTGGGAGATAGAAAATACATGGTTTTTCGAGGTCACCTTTGACGTTTTGACGTTTATGACGTTTGGACGTTTCGTTTCTGACTTTTGCGGGAATTTTGAATCGGATAGCTATATACTGTTCCCATTATCATGTGGGGAAAGTCACTAGAGCCCATAAGGGAGTTTTTAATGGACGAAGTAATAGAGTTTTTTCGTAGTAAGATGCACGTGTCTGGTGCAGCGTGATCCCTGCTGGTGCTGGTGCAGCCACACTTCCATCAAGTTTGGGTCTTTCGTGAACCGGCATGGTTATGCCAGGTGTATTCGTCTTATTCTCGCACTCGCATAGAGCGACACAACACCCTTGAACCATTTCTGTAAGTATCTTCTCAGTTTTCCACTACATTATAACACACTTATTGGTAAGAACGAGGGTAAGAACAAGTGAAATCATGAAATCCATGCTGAAATCAAATAAATACCTACACGACAGAGCGCTTGTCAGATTCGAAAAATTTCCCATTGTCAGAAACGAAATGTCATATCTCAAGAAACATAGGGCGCTTTCCAATAACTGCGACAAGACGGATATCTACACAATGTCAAAGTGCACTTGCCAGCTCAATTCTAAACTCAGCCTCGCCAATGTTTCGATTGTGTCGACATGTGGTGCTATTACTGCTATTGGAACGCTAGCGGTGTCAAATTGTGTTCATATGTGTCGAATTGTGCCCTTATACGCCTTATTGGGAAGCGCCCAATGACCTCGATTAACCGTCTCTTCTATGCATGACGTCACAGTAAAGAGAGACAACGGAAAATTGGAGACCTCAATTGTGGCGGCAACAGATTTGAATTTGAAACAAGCAGCGGTCCAGAATTTCCAAACGTATAACGTACCTAACCTAACCTCAAAAATTTGACAACTTGACTTGGCGACGAGAAGAATCGAAGACGATGGAGTCATCTGCGATGGACCCACAAGAACATCGGGTAATCCAGATGTCCGATGGCCGCCTGATGGTGGTTTAATCCTGAAAGTACTTGTCATACCTCCTATTTATATAGCAGAAATATGAATAGATAGTTGATTTCCAATTCAATTCAATATAGGTATTTATTGTTCCTTCGGTATTACACCATAAACAAGAGAACAAACAGGATTTCATAAAAATTGTATGTGTAATGTGATCACGATACACGTGTGATCCACAAAATTCGTAATCAGGGCCCTGATTGGGGCCCACCCGGGTGACTTCGGAAACGAGATGTTTATCGATTCAAGTGATTGGATTGGTTGAATGACTGAATTTTTCACCTTCAAAGCTATCCTAGATTACGAATGGTTCAAGTACACGGTATTAACACGTTCACTGCCACCGAAATTTTGCGATTTTTCTTACCAGGCCATTTATGTCATGTTATAGTGCATTGAAAACTAAGTCCTCTAGCACAAGTCAAAGTTCGAAATACACCTTGGTTTTTCGAAAAATTACGAAAATATGAGCCCAACATAATAATTTTTTGGGGGCCAAATTTTGCATATATCAAAAAATCAAAAAGATTACTATGCACCTGTAACCTCCTAGGCCGTGATGGACCGCTGCCATTGTCGATATGTAGTGTACTAAGGCCTGGAACCAAAAAAAATGGAAATTTCCTGCTGGTCCCATGGGACCAGCACGGCCTGGTGGAGCTTCACGCTGCTGGTCCCATGGGACCAGCGTGGCAGTGAACGTGTCAACAGAGACAAGTAGGTACAAGTAAGTAACTATTTGAAGCTATCAGTCCCTGTTTTCCCGTCAAATGCTTATAACCAAAGTTATAACCGCAACGTTTTAGCGAGAAATGTCAGATGTCAAAAAAATGACAGTATCTGTCAATCTAATGTCAACCGCTGATAACCAACCGGTTACAAAAAGATACTCGCTCGAAAAAGACTTTTACCCTCAAAGGACACTATCGGGTTTGGGCATATTTTGGGCCCTGCAGGACCAGTTTTCCGTCAATTTTGCCACTGCCTTACCGTATTGGTCAAAATTGATTATGCAATATGCATAAGTAAGTGATTTCTCGTATTTGTGCAAAAAATTGTTTAGATTGTCCATCTCCTCAATAATTCATTTGAAGAAAATATTGATGGACTACTGGGCCCCAGCCCAATTTTCGTGGTTTTTGTGACGGACTTGCAATGTTTCCTCAACCAGAGGACATAGTGATCTCATTCTTCCACTGATGGCTAACTGATTTAAAGCAATGAAGTATAGGCTATTTTTATTTTATTGGACGCCGCGTCCGGGGTCAGCCGCCGCCCACTAGACAAAATGAAAGAAAGAAGTCAGTTCGAGAATGTACGCCATCATGTATTCTTGAACACTCTAGGTCTCGATCGACCAACTACAAACTCCCTAAAGACAAAAAAGCCGCTCTGCTAGTATCCGGTATGAACTATCTAGATACTTGTCACGAATCGTCTTACTTATACGCCACCCACAAACAAAATCTTCCACTTTTCTTTCACGAATCGCATAATAAGCCTATTTTTCATAGATAATGAAGCAAAGCTCTCCGACATATAGGAGGAGTCCTTATTCGGACCGAATGCCTGCGCAGTGATGAGCCCTCAACAGGGGCGTAACACATGTCTGTGCAGTTTTAGTTTGATCGACTGGTGTTGTGATAGACGGAGAGCTTCACTTTATTGAAAAAGCGATGGGTCCGTCATGGTCCTAGGAGGCGCAATATTGGCGTGTTTGTGTTTTTCAAACATTGCGCTACTCGGCTTGAAAACGTGTAAACACTTTACCATCGATGCTCCTGGCGACGGTGTGGCTTTACGTGGAATTTGTGTTCAATTCCCTGGTCTGCCTGATGTCTTTTGGAACACAGCATCCCGGAATGCCTTTGATAGATAGCGCCGCTTGGGAGACTCACATATCAGGAGTCCTCCTATGTGTACATTACAAGCATCTCTGTCTGCCACAGCACCAGATGGTTGGACCGGATATCTGCTCACTGATGAGCCCTCAACAGGGGCAATACCTAATACACGTCTCTGTACAGCTTTGGTCTCATCGGCTTCAGCCCATTGTGTGGCAGCTGACTGTGGAATGTACCAAGGAATAACTGTGAAATTCAAAGACTGCTTTCAAAGTGTAAGTGAGCTTCGAAACCAAAGCGCTCAAGTAGGCAGTGTAGCCAGCATAGAGAGGGACACAGAACTAGATGAAGGAAAAAAAATTAACCGTAGGGTGTACTACCCCGTCACAAAAGCGGCAAGACTATCGCGTGCTTTCTGGAGCACACCATCACGCGGTCTTTCTAGACTCTGTTCATTAGATCGCAGTGTACAAGTGCGAAGCTCTAGTGCATTCCAGAACATACATGTAGGCTTTGGCCCGTGAAACTGAACTGGTAACTTTAGCGGCCGAGTAGCACACAATTTCCCTTTGGCGGAGTGCCGGATTCACAGCACGTTGATAATGCCCGCGAAATGTGTAGGATTTTCCGGGAGTCGCCTAGAAACCGTATTACGGGTCATTGTGGAATTTGCTAGAGGACCGATGGAAGATTCGAGAACACTAGTCGGAGTATATATAAGCACCACGGATCGGCCTACGAGTAGTATTGAATTCGAAGTGATCGAGAGCAATAGAAAGCAAGTAGTAATCAGCGATATTCCCAAGTTAATCATTGTTGGCGTGTATTTATTGTAGCGGGCCGTAATAAATTGTGTGTTTAAAAACGATCGTCACAATTATTATATAAACGAACCTAAGCGCGAAATACGTAACATCTGAAGCCAGAAGCGGTATAATTGAGAGTAATTTGGCCTGTGACTACAGGACATTCGGAACATTAGTGATTTGTAAATTCCGGAGACAAGAAGCATGTCGAAGAAACTTTGACGAGCATCATGGCGATGATGCAGCAGCAGAAAATCTTCAAGAACAACAGGAGAAGAGGCGTTTGGAAGAAAAAGAAGAATTGACAAATCTTTTTCTAGAACAAGGAAATGTACGCGTTGAAGAGAAAGAAGAATTGAATAATCTTCTAGAGGCACAAAAAAAGGGATGAAAAATCTGCCACATGAACAGCAGAGTCTTCTACAAGAACAGCGTCTGGAAGATAAGGAAGAAGTGAAGAATCTTCTAGAAGGACAGGAACAGGAATTGAGAAACCTGCTAAAAGAACAGGAAAGGAAACGCCTGGAGGAAAGGGAATAAAAATTAGCCTTTGTGGGACAACAAACTCGGTATTTCGACGAAAGTGTAAAAGAGAAAGTGGTTGCGACGGTGGAAGAAAGAATGGGAGCGATGGAAGCCAACATGACGAAGCTGGAACAACAGGTCCAGAAAAGTGCCACCAGTGCTGCGATGGTCAGTTCAGCGGGTGTCCATCGTGTGAAGCTGCCAAACTTCGATAGGAAAAGTCCATGGACTATCTTTAAGGGGCAGTTCGATGCCGCTGCCAAAGCAAACAGATGGAGCGAGGTTGACAGTGCTACGGCTCTAGTCCTGGCTGTCAGAGGCCCAGTGTTGGAGCTGTTCAGACGATTCCGGAGAGTGAGCAGAAGGACTTTACTAAGCTGACCAGGGTCCTGGAACTCCAATCTGGGGACAATCATGTGCGGCACATCCATCAAACCCAGCTGAAGGCCAGAATAAAAGAGAGCGGAGAAAGCCTTCTGGAATTTGACTCCAAATTCCTAGCCTAGCTTAGCCTTTCCAGCTTATCCAGCGGATGTGTTGGCCGACATCGCAAAAGAAACATTCATTGGCGGAAAAAAGATCCAGATGTGCGTCAGATGGTCATGATCAGCAATCCAGCCAACATCAGCTACGCGCTCATCCAAGCTATTTGCATTAAGGCAGCCAAAGATGCTTCGCAGCCCTATCGTCTTGGGGAGGTGAGCTTTGACGAATCCAGAGCATCACGTACTTCTGAGAAATCTGTGAAGGAAATGCTTGTTCTCAAGGTGAGCCAAGAGCTGGAGGAAGACCGCATTGCTTCGGATGTGGAAAACTGGGATATCTGCGTCGGGACTGCAGGCAAAGGTTGAATTCAAGTGACCGTTCCATACCAGCACGGAGAACTCTCAGCCCTAAGAGACGCTATCAAGAAAACTAATTCCATCTGGCGCTAAGGGGGGCACGCTGGCTGGAAGTCCTCAATGGCCCAGGACTTACTCCGTCTCACTGCTGTGGGAGTCACCCAATAGCCTCCTTCTGAGTGGAGAGCTTGACGAGGACAATTGCGTGTTCGTAGTCGATACCGGAGCCACGAAGTCATTTGTTTGACATGCGATACTTCGAAAGCAACCAAATGTGCCACTGAGAGACGGCGCTTGTTTGACTACAGCTACCGGAGAGTCTGCTACAGTGTACGGAGAAGCTGAAGTGAGCATTCGCTTTGGACGATTTCTTCTGCAAGAAAAGTTCTTGGTCGCTGACTTTGTTTACGGCTTCATACTTGGCCTGAACTTGATGGAAAAGAACGGATTCATCCTGGATGTTGGACAGCGGACACTGAAGATCGGAGACGGGGAAATGGCGCTTAGAACAGCCATGGAGGCCGCTGAGGAAATTCGGCTACTTTTGGCTGAAACCGTTCGTGTAGCTGCTAACTCCGAGAAAATCATGTGAGTAACACTATGCGGACAACCTGGAGGACATGTCGCCGGCATTGCTGAACCCGACACAGCTGCCAGCTGCATCATGGCCAAGACATTGATGACATGGACAAGACGAAAATCCCGATCAGTCATTAACCCGAACAAGACGTGCAAAACAATCAAGGAAGAAGAGACTCTGGGCAAGTGGGAGCTCGTAGAATGGATCTCACGCTATACAAAAATATCGACAAAGGCTGCGACTCTCAAGCTCTTGGAAAAAAAGATAGTGGAGATGTTCTCGCCTGACTAGAAACATCTGTGGGGATAGGAGAAGAAGTTGCGACGCAATTCATACAAGGAGAAGCTGCAGCCTTTGCGATGGAAGGTAAGCCTACCGGGAGGGTCAGCGTGATCCAACATCGGATCAACACTGAGAACGCCGCACCGATCCGACAGGCTCCCCGGCGCCTACCTTCGGCGAAGCAAGAAGAGGTGTCGAAGCTCTTGACGAACATGTTGGATGAAGGCGTGATAGAAGAATCGACAAGCCCGTGGTCATCACCGGTTGTTTTGGTTACGAAGAAAGACGTACGCGATTTTGCGTGGACTACCGTCAACTCAATGATGTGACAAAGAAAGACAGCTATTGACTGCCTCGGATTGACGACACTTTGAGCACGCTGTCTGGATCGAAATGGTTTTCGACGCTTGACCTGAAGAGTGGTTACTGGCAAGTGGGACTTCACAACGACGACAAAGACAAGACGGCCTCTTCAGTCTGCCGGTAACGGCCTTTATCAGTTTACTGTGATGCTGTTTGGACTTTGTAACGCACAGGCCACGTTTGAACGTCTAATGGAGTGCTTTTTGCGAGGTCCAACATGGAAAACTTGCCTAGTCTACCTCGACGACGTAATGGTCATCGGTCGAACATTTGAAGAACAGAAAAAGAACCTCCGGAAGGTATTTCGACGTCTTCGAGGTGCACATCTCAAGCTCAACCCAAAAAATGCGTTCTCTTCCAGAAGCGAGTCAAATTTTTGGGGCACGTAGTGTCGCCGGAGGGAATCGAAACCGATCCAGCGAAATTGAATGCTGTCCGAGAATGCCACGACCAAGAAATCAGCATGAAGATGAAGTCAGAAGTTTCTTGGACTTGTGCCACGAAGCTTATGCACATACTACAGATGATTTGTGGAGAAGTTTGCTGACATTGCTAAGCCCTTACACAAATTGACTGAAAACCGTGCGCCATTCCTGTGGACAAAGGGATGTGAAAACTCATTCAAGACTCGGGAGGTGGCATTGTGCTCGAGTGCTATCCTGGCATACCCTCTTCCACAAGGACAGTACACCTTGAACACTGATGCCAGCAACAGCGGAATTGGAGCAGTGCTGTCACAACACTAGCAGGGCCAAGAGCGAGTAGTGTAGTACTACAGCAAGGTGTTGACCAAGCCAAGGTGGATCGAGAAACTGCGACAATATGACTTCAAAATCCAACATCGTCCTGGAAGAAGTCATGGCAATGCGGATGCTCTTTTTCGAAGGCCATGCAACGAAGACTGCAAGCACTGCAAGGAGGTAGACCAACGGAATTGAAATGTCGAAGTCAAGGCAATCGTTGTCGGAACCCCAAGGAATTGGACTGAGGCTGAGCTCAATAAGGAGCAGCTCGAGGACTCAGCCATCGGTTCACTTGCAGAAGGAAAAGAACTTGGCCAAGACAGACCAGAGTTGGCCGAGATCTCTGGTGAAGGGCCCGAATTCAAGGCTCTTTGAGCTCAGTGGCATTCTCTGAGAATAAAGAATGGGCAGCTGAAGAGAGTCTAGGAGAGTCCTGATGGTAAGTAAGAAGGAGATGGTTCAGTTGGTGCTTCCCAAAAAGAGAGTGGAAGAGGTCCTAGAGGAAATGCACGATGGCGTGGAGGGTACCTACAAGGTCTTGGCCGGGGTGCGCGAGGGGTTCTACTGGCTAAACTGTCGAAACAACGTGGAGACATGGTGTCGCTAGTGCGAAGTTTGTACGGCCAGCAAGGGACCAAGAACTTGCAGCCAAGGGGACCTGTAGACTTACAATATTGGAGCGCCTTTTGGACGCATCGCGATCGATGTGGCTAGCCTGTTTTCGACAACGTAAGATGGCAACAAATACATCCTGGTTGCCATGGACTACTTCCGCAAGTGGCCGGAAGCGTACGCCCTACCCAACCAAGTACAGTGGCGAGAGTGCTGGTGAACAATCTTGTCAGCCGTTCCGGAGTACTATTGAAATTACACTCAGACCAGGGACGGATATTCGAATCCAACGTGTTCCAAGGTATCTGTACTCTACTCGGGATACAGAGGACCATCAGGGCGACGCCTTTTTACCATGGATATGGAGCAGCGCCTGTCAAAGTGAGCACGGAGTGTTGAAACTGGTTATCTCAAGAATAGGCAGCGGCTGGGAATGTGCAAAATGATAGAGATATAAACAGGTGAAGAAACTGATTGAAATCGTCTTCTGAGAAGAACAAGTGAAAATTACTACCTATAGAAAGCCAGGCGAAGATATAGCGCAAACAAAGGCGGGCCTGTCACCGTGAACACCGGATGTCAAGTGTCAAGGGTATTATGCCAAAAGGTAGCAGTTCCCCAATACTAAAAAGAAAGGACGAAACTCAAGGGTATAGAGACGACACAGAGGCCGTGATTGTTAAAGGAGAAAGAAAGAGCTACGCGGACCTCCTAAAGGCAGTAAAAGAGAAGGTTAATGTCGAAGACACCGGGGCCCAAGTTTCAGCAATCAGGAAGACCAGAGAGAGAAAATTTTTTTTTTATAATTGGCAAGGATAAAGACGGAAAAAAAGGGCTCAGAGCAGCAACAGAAAACGTGCAAGAAACGGAAGTCATTACAAGAAATCCAGTTACGGTTTTACGTATCAAAGACATCGATGCAATTACCACAAAAGAGGAAGTATAAAGAGCAGTGGAAAAGGCCTTGGAATCAAAGAATTACACCCTGACCTCGCTCAGACCAGCGCCTGGTGAAAGGCAAAACGCCACAATCAAGGTTCCCAAGCATGATGGCAAGAAACCGAAAGACCTGAAGAGAATAGAAATTGGTTGGACTTCGTGCAGACTGCAGGAAAGAGGAGCCTCGAAAAACTGCTACAAATGCTGGGAGCAGGGTCACTTGGTACAGGACTGCCAAGCTCAGACAGGAGTGACTCATGCAGGCGATGATGCGGAGAAAAATGGCAGAAACAAGACGTCGTGCGTGTTGTGCGCAAGTGAGAACCATGAGGCAGGCAGCGTAGATTGTGAAAGAGCCAGGAAGCCACAAAAAGAGAGCGCTGAAGAACCAAACCGATAAAACGAGTAGTAACAGAAAGAATGACGAGCAGTCAAGAGGAATTTCAGAAAACCTTACCGATTGTCTCATTGCGAATACTGAAAATGAACCTTAATAGATCGGGGGCCGTCCACGACATGCTGAAAAAAATGGCGTCCCAGCGAAACACATTGACATATTATGGGCTATCACCGAGCCAAACAAATACCTCGCAGATAAAAAAGGCATATCACACAGCTACCAATAAAGACACGGCAGTTCGCACAAATATCAAAATCACAGGATCAAATCATAGACACGGGACAGGATTTACATGGGTACAGCTGGGCGAAATCAAGCTGTTGAGCTGCTATATGTATTTTTCCGAACGTAACACCAGCCGTGGTACAGAGAGTTCTCTGAGCGATCATCAACGAGCTTGTCTTGTCAAACACAAAAACAATCATCACAGGCGACTTCAACGATCATTCTACAGAATGGGGTCCCAACCAGTTCTAATGGCAACTCTATGAAGTTACGCAACGCAGCCGCAGCCACAGCGCAATAAGGCGCAAAGTTTCTGATTTGCTCGCAAGCCTTTCGCTTCGTTGCGATGACTTTGCGAATACCTTGTGAGCCAATCAGAAACGTTGCGCTCTGCGTTGCGATTGTTGCGAATTTTCATAAAGCGGGCATAACACTAGAGGACATGAGATCGCTGACTGGATATCAATGCTTAATTTGTACGTCATGAACGAGGGCACCGCTCCCACATTCCAAAAAGCAGAGAAGCTCAGTCTCGTGTTGACCTCACGCTGTGTAGGTACACAAGACATGGTGGGGAAGATAAATGGATGGACGACCCTTGAGGTGAGAAAAAGCTGTCATAACTTTAACTTCTATGAAGTTGATGTCAATATGAAACATCTGAGCGTGAACAATATTATATCAAGAGTCGAAGAAAATAACAGAATCCTCGCAGAAGAACTGCCACTCGTCCTAATTAGTGGACTGCTGGATGATGAACCAGAATGCTGCACATTATTATTGTGGGTTGGGTTGCCCCTGCACTAAAACTAAGTTTATTGTGCCCCACCAACTGCACTCACCGAGCCGCAAAATGGTACCTGGATGCTTGATGGTAGGTCCATCCCAGCACTGGGATGGATCTTTCACACCCGAACGTAGGTTTGGATGTCCAATACATCCACGCCCTACGCCCGGTACGTTTCTGACTTCGTCCGTCCCCCAGACTACGCTGCCGGTTGCCCTCTACACTTTGCCGTACAGCCGGCTGGAGGCATGTTATACTCGGGCGAGGATTTACCTAAGACCACCCAAGGAGGAGTTTCAGACCGGCTTCGAATCAGATGAAAGATTCTCGTCGACTGTTTCTCGATTATGTTTCGAAAAAAAATCGAATTAAAATCAACTGAAGAAAAAAACCGGACACATCTGTCTATAGAACGATTATCTTCACCCTTGATGTTGAAACAGGCAATTATTGTTTCAATCTGTGATGCAAATGGAACCTTTTGTTTCGTGAAAGTGTTGTTTTTGACTGGGGAGGGGGTGTCAGTTTGTGTCATGTGTCACGTGTCTGTCAGGTACGCCAGAAGGGCAGTGACCTTTGGCTATACCATCGATTTCTGATTCAAAAACAACTTGGACACAAAAGAGCTAGCTACATGGATCTCATCAGGTCACTAGGTACTTTTCAAAAAACTCAACATGTCTTAATTTTTCACAGTGTTCGGTGAATCAGCGTTTCGGCTAATCGGCCTTACCACCTACTTCTGAATCGGAAACAACCTGGACACAAAATAGTTGTGTGAACCTCGTCAGGTCACTAGGTACTTTTTCCAACTCAATTTCTCGGATTGTCTCGGTCCTCGGTTGATGAGTTGGTTATCAATGAAACATGAAACGTACCAAACACATTGATTCATAAGAAAAATGGCTCACATGACACAAACTGACCCCTCCTCTCTTCAGTCGAAAGGGAAGTACCTTCACGAAACAAGAAGCTTTATTTGCATTACAAATCGCAACAATAATTTTTTGTTTCAACATGAAGGGTGAAGATGAGCGTTCTTGAGACAGATGTGCCCTAACTCCCCTCCCCCCCCCCCAGGGAAAATTCAAAATGTCGCCAGTCACTCAAAAATTCTATTCTGAAACAATTGCTTCCGCTCTTAGCACGAAACGCCTGATACATCTACTAAGTCGCTGAGCTGTATCAAGTCCGGTGGTTAGCGATCTCAACCTTATACTTTTGAGTACAGCATTGAGATCTGGCACAGTTGAAGAACAAGCCTATACCTCACTTCCAAAAAGTAGTGCCCAGATGGCACTACTTGGAGGTGCCATATACAATGATGCAAAAATTCCAACTTGTTAAGCAAAAGAGCTGATGGAGTCATGAAAATCACCATGTGGATTCACAATTCAATGCTTGTTAGGCTAAAACAAACCGCGTCTGAATATTTCCAGTCTTCCCTGAAAAATTCTGGAATTAGTGGTCAGTTTCATGAAAATTGACATTTTTCGGTAGATTAGTCATTTTTCAAGATATTCGAGTGAAACTCGGTAATTTCATGAAGATTGAAGTCAAAAATGAAATGCTGTGTGTTACCATCGTTTCCATCGACCATCTTCGGAGAATTTGGCCGTTAACTGTTTTTCTTCTCATTGTCCAGTGGTTAGCGGTACCAACCTCGCACTTTTGAGTACAGCATTGAGACTTTGGCACAGTTAAAGTACATACCTATTATCTATACCTCACTTCCATGAAGTGGTGCCCAGATGGTACTACCTGCAGACGCCGTATACAGGGTGTTGAATAATGCAAAAAATCCTACTTTTCCACCAGAATTCGAATTTTTCGCATTATTCAATACCCTGTGTACGGCGTCTGCGAGTAGTGTCATCTGAGCACCACTCTTTAAAAGAAAGGTAAGGTATGTACTTCAACTGTGCCAAGTCTCAACGCTGTACTCAAAAGTGCAAGGTTGGTACCGTTAACCACCGGACAATGAAAAGAAAAACAGTTGACTGTCAAATTTTTCGAAAATAGTAGATGAGGACGATGGTAACACACGGCATTCCATTCTTGACTTCACTCCTCATCTCGCTCCTCATGGAACTTCCGAGTTTTACTCGAATAGTTTGAAAAATCAGTGATTTATTGAAAAATATCAATTTTCATTAAACTGATCACTAATTTCAGGATTTTTCAGGAACGCCTGAGGATATTGAGACGCGGTTTGTTTTATCTCAACAAGCATTGTATTGTGAATCTACATGGTGACTTTCATGACTCCAACTTTTTTGGTTAACAAGTTGGAATTTTTGCATTATTGAACACCCTGTATACAGCGTCTGCAAGTAGTGCCATATGGGCACCACTTCTTGAAAGTAAGGTATAGGTATGTACTTCAACTGTACCAAATCTCAATGCTGTACTCAAAAGGGCAAGGTTTGTAAAGAGTATGCCCGTTAACCACCGGAATGATTTTTCTATTTTTGTAGTCCGAGATAGCTATGGAAAAAAATAAAATTTTGATCATGATGTCGGTTCTACACATTTTTAAAACTTTGCCAACTCGAAGCTAGTACCTTTAGTAACTCATATACAAAAAATCATGAATGTGTAGTACCGACATCATGGGGGCCCGAAACTACCTTTAGTTCGATTGTATCCTTTGATGTTTTGTAGCTCTAGTTCTATCAGTGTCCAATGTACCTACTCCTAACTATGATTTTGATTAAGGCAGTTAGTTTGGACTATTTCACACTCAAATATCATTTTCTGATTTTTTTTTTCGGAGTCACGGAGTGTTTTGTTTCTTGAGATGTATCATGTCAAAGCTTGATTTGACGAAACGTGCTGTTCCACAATAAGAAATTAAAAATATATGATATACCGGGTGGGCCATAATAAACCGGAATACTTTTCTTTGCTTATAAAATTTTTATTCCCTGACCGATTTTGACGAGAATAGTACCAACGGAGAGCCAATAGACTAGGTCGTAAACCACATAAGTCAAAATGGCCGTCACTTCAAAATTCAAGATGACGGAATTGTTTGAACATACACCTTCTTTTGTTTTCGTTCTTTTTGTTCAAAATTTATAAAAACTGTAAAAACAACAACATAATCGGGAAGAATGGAGTTTTTCTCACAATTCAAGACCATTACAAGCTTATTCGGTTTATTCGTTCTGGAATTATAGCCAAATTAAATAAGGCCTACTTCACATGTTCTGATCAGAAATGATGGTTTTAAATTTTGGTTCCCTGCCTATAAAATTTCCATTTCTTGACCGATTTCGACGGGAACGGTACCAACGGAAAGCCAATAGACTGGGTCGTACACCACAAAATTCAAAATTAAGTCACTTTGAAATTCAAGATGGCGGAATTGTTTGAATATACACATTCTTTTGTTCTTTTTTTTCAAAAGCTATGGAAACTGTAAAAACAACAACATAATCGGAAAGAATGGAGTTTTTCTCACAATTCAAGACCATTACGAGCTTATTCGGTCCATTAGTTCTGGAGTTATAGCGAAATTAAAAAAGGCCTTCTTCACATGTTTTGACCAGAAATGATGGATTTAAATTTTGGTTTCCTGCCTCCCAAATTATTGTTTTTCGGGACCGATTCCACAAAAATTGGTGTCAATGGATACCCAATAATTACCTAAATGAGTTTGATAGACAATATCATGGCGATCAAAAGAACCTGATTTTTTTTCAAGGCTCTGCGCATCTTTACGAAAAGTTCGAAATCACTGGTGGACGCCAGTTAATATTAAGTTCCATTAATATTAATTTAGTATTGTGACAGTATTGTTATGGAAAAGTTATAAAACAATTTGTTCGTGTTGTATTTCATTATTTATTTTCTCAACAGATCAAGCGCTGCGTTATCTTCAGGTAAATACGGAGAAACTTGTATTTTTCAGTTTTGTCCGCCATCTTGGAGTAGATCAGGTTCTTTTGATCGCCATGATATTGCCATCAAAGTTATCTTAAGTGAATATCCATTGACACCAATTTTTGTGGAATCGGTCTCGGAAAACAAAAATTTGGGAGGCAGGAAACCAAAATTTGAACCCATCATTTCTGGTCAGAACATGTGAGGAGGGCCTTTTTTAATTTTGCTATAACTCCAGAACGAATGGACCGAATAAGCTCGTAATGGTCTTGAATTGTGAGAGAAACTCCATTCTTTCCGATTCTGTTGTTGTTTTCACAGTTTTCATAGTTTTTGAACAAAAAAGAACGAAAACAAAAGAAGGTGTATAATCAAACATTTCCGCCATCTTTAATTTTGAAGTGACGGCCATTTTGACTTTTGTGGTGTACGACCTAGTCTATTGGCTTTTCGTTGGTACCATTCTTGTCAAAATCGGTCAAGGAATGAAAATTTTATAGGCAAAAAAAAGTATTCCTCGTTAATTATGGCCCACCCGGTATAAGAATATATATAATTATTATAAATAAAAGAAATTAGGCTACGATCAAAATGTGCTTTGAATGGGTACTTCAATCATTTCGAGGCATGAAAAATAGTTTTCTCTATCAAACTGAATTGAGGAAACTGAAATCGGAGCCGTATTTCACTCATATCATTCTTCTTCCGACAATACGGAATAAATTTCGCAAAAACGGGAAGTTTCGATCTATAAAGTCGTCTTGTAGCTCCATTTCCATCGTGGCCCAAAACACCCATGATCATAATTTCGAGATAGATTGTTCCATTGAACTACTGATTAGATGGATTTCATAACTAGAAGTTTCTATCGCTGTTACAGTGTCACAAGGTAATTTTGTTCCAAAACGTGCATCGCGAAAAAATTTAATTTTAAAAGCTCGCATTGTCGGAGGAAAAAATGATATCATGACGGAAATGCGGCTCCGATTTTGGTTTCCTTCATTTTGTTTGATAGTGAAAGCTATTTCCATGCCTCAAAATGTTGAAAAAACCTATTCAAGGCTACATTTTGATCGTAGCCTAATTTTTCTTGTGGAATAACACGTTTCGTCAAATCAAACTTTGACATGATACATCTCAAGAAACAAAATCACTCCGTGACTTTGTAAAAACGGGAAAAGGAATCAGAAAATGATATTTGTAGGTGAAAGAGCCCAAACTTACTGTCTAAATCTAAATCATAGTTAGGAATACATTGAACACTGATAAAACTGGAGCTACTAGACATCAAATTTGAGGGATAAAAAATCATGCTTTTTTCGATAAAACCGGTTTAAACACGTCTCTATCAAAATATTATATTTATTTCTGGGATCAGAAAATGCGATTCAAGTAGAAATAATCCCAAACGCATGTCCCATGTCAAAAAAGGTCTTAGTTACGGTTTTATTATACGACTTTGTGAAAAATCGCACCTCGGCCTCTTCGCAGTCGTCTGGTAAACCACTGGTGCATTACACTTTCCGGGAACTTATTGCATTGGGTTCCTAGACCTTGAAAATATAAGGTCCAATGAAAAAACGTGGAACCATAGTCACCCTCGGAAGAAGTGAAACTTCTATAGATATGAATCAGCAAACAACGTTCGAAGAGGTGTTCTTTTCGTACTCCCGCTCCGCTCCCTAACGGTTTGTATCATCTTGTTTTTCTTATCATTAATCTTATTATTATTATTATTATTATTATTATGAGTCACTCAAAGGGCAGAATACTTTCGACATGATTTTTCCACGATTGGACTTCTTTTGTTTCTTTTCTCGCTGCGCTCGGCGCTTAAATTCTCATTCTCCGTCACATGAAGTCTCACTCATACCCCTAATACAATAAATATCTATTTTTATCAATATTATTCTCCACAAATAATTATGCGAATGTGACATCGTGACGGATTTTCTTACTGTACGATTTTCCCCGTTATATTACAGCACGGTGGAAACTGTGTTCTGGCAGGTACAGCATGGCAATCTAATAATCTCCACAAAGAATAAGAATGTCGTTTGGAAAACTCGATCCGATATCAATTTCAATTGAAAAAATATAAAATACATAGGTATTTACATAGGTATGTAGGTAGGTACCTCATGAATGTGATTTGAGGTAACTACGTGGTTCTAGAGTTCCTACGATATTATCTTCTTCAATCAAAATAAGGCCGTAGGTTAAATTGAAATATTGACAGAATTGATATGAGTATTTCCAGTTATGTGCTCGCCACGCCACCGTACTTTTATTTAGAATGTCACATTTAATTGAGGTGGAATCAAACCATCCAAAAAATTAACGAAGAACAATGTCAAAAATCAATTTCCAAACATAAGAATTTGATTATCAAACCAATATAATATCATCGCTATACCATCAGCTGACATCTAGAACATTAAGATTAAGCAACTATTTCAGCCTCAATCGTCAAAAATTCTTTTTCCCTTCTGGGTTTTAATCATCCACCCTTGTTTTCCTGCTTAATAGGTACATAGGTACCTAAAAGTTGTGTTTACATTTGGGTGTGCGGCATTCGATTTAATTTTTGAATTGTAAACGTCCGTTGAAGAATATACCCAGGGCCGGGCCTGGCCTATTTGCCGCCTGCGTGCCACCAAAAAATTGCCGCCCCCCTCACCGGCAGTGGAAAGCCCCACCAAATGCGGGAATGAAAAGAATCCTTCGAAATTCAACTTTATTATTATATTACCGCCCGTATGACTTGCCGCCTGCCATACCCGTCTGCGCGCCGGAACGCACTGCACGCCTGCTAGGCCCGGCCCTGAATATACCTCCCTATCCCTATAATAAAATACATCCGCTCGAATCTATTCATGCCAAGTCGAAAACCATTCCTGTCGGGCCAACAGTACGACAGCACGAAGAACAGTCCAGTGTCGGCGATTAGTAAAAAATAGAACCGAACGCGGCAAACGCCGCAACAGCTTATTCTTCCATGTCCTGGGACGACGCTGGTCGCCCCAAGGTCAGACAAGACAACGTTACAGGCGTTCGTTACAACCACTGATGCTATGAACTATGAACCAATTTCACTCCCATGTGTGGTTCTGCGTTAGTTGTGTGTTGTGATCTAGGCGCGAGAATAGAAGTTTCACTTCAAAAAGTATGAAAAAAGCAACGATTTAAAAAATGCTAACTTCTTGTACCTTCGACCTCCCACAGAAAAAATGGCAAGCCTTGGACAGATGGGGACTTTTAGTATGTTGTTTCCCATCAAACACTACAGGGATCCTCAAATTATCAGAGTTTCCTTAATTTATTCCAGGTTAAAACCTGTTTTGTCTGGGCTATACAGGGTGTCTCAGCTAAAACAATCCAGCGCGATTTTCTCTGGAAATATCAAGGCAACAAATTTTTTTTTTGGAGGCCTGACCCCTTGGCTTTCTTTTGAGGGGGAGCCGAAGCTTGTAGGTGCTCTAGTTTCCAAGAAAATGCAATTTCAATTGGGCGAGTCACAAGAATTTGGAAATTCATGATCGACAAAACAAAATACTTCAGATGAAAAAAAAATCCTCTTTCTCTAGGCTTTCCATTGATGTGTCGCCAATGTCTGCACCTGGCCCAGTAAGCCAGATGTTCTGCTTCACAGTTCAGCAAACACAATAATCAGAATTATGACGTCATCGATCACACACTTGTTGACTTAAACACTAGTCGTTACTAGGACTTCTTAACTCACCATACCTGGATTCACCATGGCAATGAATACTGGCTGATGTTGAAATCAACAAGTGTGTGATCGGTGACGTCGTCATGAATTCCGATTATTGTGTTTGCTGGGCTGTAAGGCAGAATTTCTGGCTTACTGGGCCAAGTACGGACATCGGCGACACATCAATGGAAATCCCATAGAAAGAGTATTTTTCTCTCTCTGAAGTATTTTGTTTTGTCGGTCATGAATTTTTGAATTCTTGTGACTCGCCAGATTGAAACTGCATTTTCTTGGAAACTAGAGCACCTACACGTATCGGCGCCCCCTCAAATGAAAGCTAAAAGGTCGGGCTTCCCCCCAATTGAGCAATTTTTTTTGTTGCCCTGATATTTTTCGAGAAAATCGCGCTGGGTTGTTTTAGCTGGGACATCCTGTATATTGAACTTTGGTGTTTATTTGATCTTATTGCTTCCTAATTAAGAATTCATTACCAGATTTTCTGCAACAGTAGGTCCGGGTATTGTCACTTTCTGCAGGTAAGTTTATTGTCACTTCGTTGTAAATATATAATTACGTCAGTGTTACAACTACGTCGTCTACATCATTATTATCTGTTGGGTACATACTCGGGTACGGGCATATGTCGAGTTTTTCATGATTATAGGTATCTAATTCTTATTAATTGGTATTGTTACTTTGTTAGTGGGTATTTTTATTACGAGGGAGAAGAATGCTAATGCAGAAAAACTTCTGTATATTTTTGATCGGACACTAGTTTGACGAAGTATGATTATTTGGAATCGTTAGAAATAGAAATGATCTTATGGTTATGAGAAATGGACACACCGGGCTGTTTGAGAGGCTGTTCGAAGGGCTGTTTATCGAGGCCGTATAATTTTTTCAATAATGGTTTGGGAGACGAGACAGTTACGAGCGGCGATCCCGTGCATTCGGGTAAAAACGCCATCTTTCTGGATTCCACACAATCTTTCTGGATTCTTCCACTCATCATGTAGCGGTGTAGATACAAGAGCGGTGCTCTGGACGTTTTGAGAAGTATACGCGATGGCTGGGCATTGAAAACCTTCAACGCTCGATCAAGGCACATGTGTCCATTTTGGCGGAAGTGCAGACATTCCGGAGCACACGGGAAACACGCGGAAGGTCTGTGATTATTCAGGAGTGATCTTAGAATCCATATGCGAGATCACTATGGAAATTGCTGGAGGATGGATGATGTGAAGTTCGGGAACGCTATTCGGAGGCCTATACAGGTGTCCGTTTTTCGAGGCTAAGCATGGGTATCTCGCTTATCTTGAGAGATACAAAGTCGGTAAAATTAGGAAAAACTTGCACATTTTCATGACGATCAATGATCCAAAAAAAAATTTGACGTATCGATTTCAGTATCGTGAAAAAACAGGAATTTGAATTTTTGTTTTCATTTTTTATTCAAAAAACGGTTGAAGGTGGCCTTTTCTGATCTAGACATTGTAAGGGCATTTCTTCAAGGGGAATTGAAAGCTGCCAAAATCTTTATTCTAGCTTCCAAGGCAACCGAGATACGACATTCAACTTTTTTCTCTAATGGGCGCCATATTGAATTTTGATATTTTTGGATACGGTATTCTTTTCTGGTTACAACGATGTGCCACATGTCACTGTTGAATAAATGTTTAACATTTACGTTTTTTTTTTATTGTCGGTGCTGATTTTGTTTCCAAAGCACTTTTTGAAAAATAAAAAAATATATTTTTCTCGAAAGCATGAATTCAACAGTGACATGTAACACATCGTTTTAACCAGAAAAAAAAGATTGTGTTCAATAATGTCAAAATTCAATATGGCGCCTATAAGAGAAAAAAAGTTGAATGTCATATCTCGGTTGTTTGAAATAAATAAATAAATAAATAAATAAATGTTTTTCTCCTTCTCGGCTTATCAGCGTCATAGGAGTTTTTGCGCCTTTTATTGATGAAAGTGAAATATTACATAGAAATTACAATATACGCAAGTTTTTCAACAAACACAAAACATCCATGACTTAACGGGATTCGAACCCGCGCCATCCGCACCACAGACGGCAGACGGCAGACGACCGACTGTGCTACGGGGCCGTCATCTTGGTTGTTTTGAAAGCTAAAATAAAGATTTTGACACTACTGAATTCCCCTTAGAAAAGTGCCTCCACAATGTCTCAATTAGAAAAGGCTACCTTCAACCGTTTTTCAAATAAAAAATAAAAAAAAAATACAAATTTCTGGTTTTTCTCGAAATCTTAAAAACTAAAACTGAAAAGTCAAATATCTTTTTGGATCATTTATCGTCATGGAAATTCTCAACTTTTTTCCAATTCAACCGACTCTGTATCTCTAAAGATGAGCGAGATACCCATGCTTAGCCTCGAAAGCAGCAGTGATAAGAATGCCACTGATTAGAAAGATTGGTCTACCTTTTCAGGTCTAAGTCCGCCCCTGAGCGTGATGATTAGAGAGTGTTTTATATGCTCACGTCAGGCTGGAACTATGATAGACTGGAAAAAATAAATAACAATTTTATGTAATCATCTAATTGACTCACATTGTTTCCATAGTACAAAGCTTACGGGTGCAAAAAAAAACCTGCAGTATTCTTCGTGGTTTTGTGAGAGCAATAACTTCATCATTGTATCATAAGTTTCAGCTGAAGCCGGATTTCTATACAATATGTTAGCGATATGGACAATTCTTCTTGTAGTGGCTATACTATATATCGGACGCTATCACTGGTCCAGACGAAATCTTTACTGGGCCGCTAGCAAATTTGATGGTCCATTGGCTCTTCCTGTTGTTGGCAATGGAATGATGTTCTTTTGCAAAAATGAAGGTATCCACATAATTACGTCAAAATTGTTGGAATTAATATCAAATATAAACATTGTTGTCTGAATAGTTCACAAAGCATTGTGAAAAATTGATTATTATGTTGGACGTTGCCATAATTATATCATACATTATATCGCCGATTTCAGGTGAAATCACGAGATAATTGGTACGTGAGGCTGCAACTATAAAATCGGCGACGTCCAGTCACCAAAACATTAAAGCTTGATCGAAATAATTCTTTGTCTTGACGATTGTATTTTATAGAGCTTTGATATTTTGTTTTCAGAAATTCTCGACAAACTGTACACGACTTTTACGAAATACAAGCATCCGGTGCGACTTTGGTTTGGTCCAAAATTATTGGTGGCATTTAAGGATGCTCATCTAGTTGAAGTAAACCAAAACTTTATATGAAAAACAGTCTTGCCTATGTCGCCTGTGTTTTTTTTTCAGAAAATCCTGTCATCATCCAAATTTGCATACAAACACGAATTGTACCACCAATTCAAACCGATATTGGGCGATGGACTTGTATCTGCGATAGGTGAGTTATTTTGTCTTGTAAATTAATTTTGGTCTCTTTTGACAGCTACACGGAGGTACTATTAATTGATCGTAAAATATTTCCCAAATTCAAAAAATAGGATTTTCGAAATTTGATTTTTTTGGTTTCAAAGATGTTTTCATTATCAATTCATAGAACCTCCCTGTAGCTTTCCAGACCAAAATGATAAATTTCTATATGGGAATAAAGCCCGTTGAAAGTGATTCCGCAAAGACTTATTCCACCAATCTGACTTAATCCTTGGACAAAATGTTTCAGGAGGCCAGCGATATCGTCAACACAGGCGTTTCATCCAGCCCTTGTTCGATAACAAGTTTTGTGAAAGCTTTGTTGGCACGTTTCGAAGCAACATTGATATTTGCATGACAAAACTGGATCAATTTGTCGATAAAGGCACGTTTGACATCAACCATGCGCTTCATCCATGCTACGATGATATTATTGCAGGTTCATGAATAATACATTACCTATGCAACAGAAATTACAGACACAATTATTTATATCTTCGGATGATAAACTGTAGCAATTGATTAATTCATTACAGATTCAGTTTTGGGAACCAAGCTGAACGCGCAGGGCGGTGAACACAAGGATTTAGTAAAAGCACTTGTACTGTAAAAACTCCGCTTTCCAAATCAAATCCAACAATAGTTTATTGTAGAATTTTAATCTTTTCAGCTTGTACGATGTTGCTATTTCGAGACTGGTTAGACCGTGGCTGTATCCCGACATCATATATGACAACAGTTCGCACAAAACACAACTAAATTTTGTGGTCGGCACGTTAGATGAGCTTGTGAAGCAAGTGCTCACAGAATCTCGGGCGAGAAGGAAGCTGACGGATAATTCAACCTATGTCCACCAACCGATTGTGGATCGATTAGGGGAACAAGTTGCAAACAATCCTGATTTTATGACGACTGAAGAGCTACGAGATCATTTAGTTACTTTGCTTGCTGCCGTAAGCTGCCCATAATTATACTTTTCTTAAGGAAGCCATAACAACCTACTGTGTGTTTTCAGAGTGAAGATACCATGTCTCTGTCTTCATCGTTCCTATGCGTTTGTCTTGG
Organism: Anaspis maculata; assembly: GCA_949128115.1. Lineage (NCBI taxonomy): Eukaryota > Metazoa > Arthropoda > Insecta > Coleoptera > Scraptiidae > Anaspis > Anaspis maculata. The sequence goes on along the minus strand of OX421963.1, from coordinate 16,979,256 downwards.
AATGTACCCTGAATACCAAGTATGTAGGAGTGCTTGCATTGGTCCTCACGTCTATTTTTGAAATCTAGCAAAAAGTTGCAGAAGAAATCCGTCAAGTGTTTGGTGACACACCAAGGCAAGTTGAAATTGGCGACATCAGCAAACTGCCTTACTTGGATATGTGCATAAAGGATGCTATAAGGCTGAGCCCGGTTGCGCCTTACATTCTCCGTCAGAACACCGAGGACACTCACATCGGTAGGTTTATCCCTTCCAGTGGCAGCATACAGCGTGTTTTATCATGCTTACATCGTAACCGCAATATTATCAAAATCAAAAATACTGCTTACTCAGAGAACTCATGGTAATATACGCCTAAGAGGACTCCTAATACGTGAGTCCTCCAAGCGGCGCCATCTATCAAAGGCGTTCCGCAGATGCTATATTCCAAGGCATCAGGCATGCGAGAGAATTAATCTACCATCGATGCTCTTGGCGACGGTGTTGCTTTACGTGGAATTCTGTTAATTCCCTCGTATGCCTGATGCCTTGAAATATAGCATCTGCGGGATGCCTTTGATAGATGGCACCGCTTGGAGGACTCACATATTAGGAGTCTTCTTAGGTGTATATTACCATGAGTTCTCTGACTGCCACAGCATCGGATGGTTGAGCTGAGCACGCTTGCGCACTGATGAGCCCCCAGAAGGGGCGAAACACGTGTCTGTGCAGTTTCGGTTCGACCGTCTGATGTTGTGGTAGTCGGAGAGCTTTGTTTCATAAAAATGCGAGGTGCCAGCTATATGGCCCTGAGAGGCGCAATATTCATTTATATTTGTTTGTTTGATGTCTTTTAACATTGCTCTACTCGGCTTGAGTATACATGTGTACACCTACCATCGATGCTCTTGGCGACGGTGTTGCTTTACGTGAAATTCTGTCAATTCCCTTGCATGCCTGATGCCTTGAAATATAGCATTTGCGGAATGCCTTTGATAGATGGCGCCGCTTGGAGGACTCACATATTGGGAGTCCTCTTGGGTGTATATTACCATGAGTTCTCTGACTGCCACAGCATCGGATGGTTGAGCTGAACACGCCTGCGCACTGATGAGCCCCCAGAAGGGGCGAAACACCTGTCTGTGCAGTTTTGGTTCGACCGTCTGATGTTGTGGTAGTCGGAGAGCTTTATTTCAAGGCAATATAAGACCATACGGAGTTGAGTCTTGGTAAAAATATTATGGTGTAGGGCTTTGGTCTCGGCAAAACAAATATGCTTGCTGAAACGAGCGTAAATCAAAGATATTTGGTGTTAATGATGTCAATAAGACTCTAGATCAAACTTCCAAACATTTTGATAGTGTGGTGGGGTTCGGTCCTGACAGTAACACGATCCGACATTACACACCGACACTAAGATTAAGACTTAGTATTGCTATTTGTCAAAAGTGATGCGTTTTGGTTTTGCTTTCAACATAATGACCTATGATCATGATCGATTGATTATGATTAGTGAATTCCGACCCAAATTTATCGGATTTCAAAACTATTCGATGCTACAAAAAGTCTTCATATACTGACAGCAAAGTGATTGTGATATGGATATTTGCTAATCTTGCTGATCTATTGGTTTGGTTGGCTTCGGCAATGAAGCAAATGATGATCATATAAATTTAAATTTCGAAAGTGTCTCTGCAAATCCAGTTTTGGTCTTGATTTTCACGGGTTAGTTCTTGGTCTAGATGAAGCTGGATTCGCGAGACCAAGAGACCAAGAGACCAAGACCAATTTTGCAAAAGCTCAAATGAATTGGCGTTTATAGGAGATTGGTACTTGGCCAAAGGCTGCGATATAATCGTTCCGATTTTCAACCTCCATCGAGATTCCAGATATTGGGAAAAACCGCACGATTTCCACCCGGATCATTTCCTACCGGAAGCTGTGAAAGATCGCCACATTTACAGCTACGTTCCTTTCAGTGCTGGTCCCAGAGGCTGTATAGGTAAGTCAAGTCTATCAGATTCACATGGTACACTGAGCTCATTTTGAAGTCCGACCTTCGTCCAGATTTGCATCAGATTACCATGGGCGCTGCATTTGATTTTGCATAATTTCCATCGCCGTAACTCCACGAAATCTGACATAAATTTGAGCCGAAAAACAACTTATTCTTTGTTCACAGGCAAAATCTTCGCCAATCTTGGCCTCAAAGTGATGCTGGCTACTTTGTTGCAAAGGTACGAGATCCATGCCGAAGGCAAATTTTCAGACTTCAAGCTCAAGATGGACATATCGATCAGGCCCATGCATGGATATAATCTTAGCCTGACAAAACGAGTATGGCAATAAAGTTTGAAATAAAGTACAAAATCAACGCATTGAGAGAAAATGTACAATACTTACAACTTTTGAAACCAGCTTTGTAGCATATCGTTCTTCAATATAAATGGTGAAGTACTGGAAGGACTTTGTTCTGGTGTTAATTGCCCTTTATTCCTGAAAAATTCCCCTTCTACTTCCCCATTGATAAGCGGCCTACTTTTTGGGGCCCCAGTCCGCCCCTGATACCATGATAATGATAGGTTTGCGTTTCCTATATGCTCACGTCAGACTGTAAAAATGAATTATTCAATTTTAAATTTATTTGATCTAGTTTGATTTATTTCCAACACCAACAGGCAAATACATGAAAATCCAATTACACTAAGGTACTCGCATTATTTCATTTCCGTAACGAGCACAAATTCATGCATAAAGATGAACTTTGTATTATTGTTTTTGGTTTTGTGACTGCAACAACTTTTCCATTTGGCAGTAAATAAAATCGAAGCCAAAGCTTATATTTAGGTACTCACAATTCGAAAAATGCCCAAATTACAAAATTGAAATTTGAATTAATTACTGATGATTAAGGAAGTGACCAAAACTCTCAGGAGAAGTCAAAGTACCTAACTATAATCTAACTAAAGGGTGTTTCAATAGAAAGTGACGATTTCAAATATGCCGCCCTTTTTTGCAGCAGTCACTTTGACATATCACATTTTGTCAATGGAATCTAGAGAGCCGGGAACTTCGACGTAAAGCTTTGAACAGTTCAACAACGTCTCCAAATCGTGAAAATATATTACCAAAATATTCCCATTATTGTAGGTTTTATTCAAGTGCAAAAATTATCAGGTCCGATTGAAACACCCTTTATAACTAACTATTATTACTTTCAGTGAAGCAGGTCATGAAAAAATGTGTTATGTTGGCATGAACAGTTCCATTCCTTTTTTTTTCACTAATATAAGCGAGGAGCCGCCAATCAGTAGAAATGATTCCCTTCGTCGGCCGCAGCAAATTTCCACTCCAGACTCCAGAGAAGCTCACGTTTTGCTATAAGTATTCGCTGCGTGGCCTAGAAAATTCACATTCGTGCATGCATTTCGTCACGATGAGGTGGCAGCTGTCACATTATACAGAGGACATCTTTCAAAACGTTGGCATCAAGTTAGCATCAATTAAGCATAGTATCATTCGTGTCATTACAACACATTCTTGTGAAGGCTTGTTTCACTAAAAAAATCCGCCATCACGTATCGAGACAAACAATGGTGGAACATTGGCATCTGTTGCATATAAATATGGCGGAGGCGCCACAATCGGTTCTGTTTCGTAATGAGAAAATTGCTGTATCTTTCTCGTTTTCACCGGATATTAATACAAATATTATGTCAGTTTGTGGTGAACTGAAATCCATTATCCTTCCACATTTATTAAAAGAATCGGTTATCCAAAAACTTCTCCGACGAGTAGCAAAGAAACGGATAGAAATTTTATTATGAGACGTCCCTTCGGTCGGGAAGTTGGAATTTGAGAAAAAGATTGAAGTATTGAGATATTTTCTTTCATAAGGGCTTCATTTTGATCTCCATCATTTGAATACGGTCTCGATAAGCCAGGCCGGTTGCTCATTTTGAAGTGAAAAACTCTAGGAAGACTTGAGAAATTCAAAGAAAAATTTCCTGAAAATGTTCGAGAATGACTTACTCTTTGTTTAAAAAAAGTTGGTATAATTCTGTTCACAACCTATAAAGTTAGAAATTTGCAGTTTTTCACAAGGAACCAAATTATGTAGAAAGAAAAGCGAGTGAGGCAATCAAGACGCATTGGTACATGGATGAAGGTGGAAGATCTGGCACCACAAAAAAACTGGAAAGAGTTTTCAAGAAATTGAAAATTTTGAAAACTCGAGTTTTCCGGGAAAACCTCAAATTTATTCCAAATCATCTTATTGTGAAGATCGTCAATTACGGCTTCAGTTTAAGCTCCATCATTCAAGTCCGGTTTCGATAACCCAGGACTGTTTTACATTTTCAACAAGAAAATTCCCGGGAAATTGAGGAGATAACTGTTGAAAAATGTTCAAGAGCCAGTCACCTCTTGTTAAAAAAAATGGTAAAAATCTGTTCACGGGATAAAAAGCTGGAAATTTTGCAATTTTTTTATTGATGAAAACTAGGAAACTATGGGCCCGATGTCGGAAATTTCCCCTCCAAAAATTAATTCGATCTTTTCTCCAACTAGTACAGCTAGTGCTTTGTTGATGTAAGTGGTTCGTGTTATTTTGTAAAGTGTAATTTTTTCTGTTGTTGCTAAAATGGGAAATAAATATTATTATTATTATTATTATTAACTTCCATTCACAGGATCTCTCCACCTAAAATGGATATTTCGTGGGGCTCATCGCATGTCAAAGTCTGCATTGCATTTTTTTTTCAAATTCATGGTATATGCTAATTTCATTTTGAAAAAATTACCGTCGGAAAACCGAGACCGTGCCAATTTTGAAAATAGGCCTACACGACGCCCAATTCTTCTTTCGTTATCAGGTAGACTTTTTTTGGAAAAAGTCGATCTCCGAGCAGGAATAAATTTCTGAGTGGAGTCCTACATCAAAAAAGAGTCGTTCTGGTCAAAATACGGGCGAGAGGCCCTCTCGGGTGGCAACGGCTAGGAGAAAGTTTGAAAACTCATAACGCCCGACTGGAAAATGGTGGAAAATTGTAACTGCAGACCTAATTTGACTCTTTTGATGCGTTGCTTCCTGCCAAATGTGGTCGCAGTCCACCGGATGGATTTTGAATAATTGAAGATTATTGGTAGATTATTGAAGATTTCGGATGGTAGAGTTTTAAACTTTGATATTTTTTATTATTTGGCAGATGAAAGATAGGGCAATACTTTCAACTGTTCTGAATACAGTTTATTCATGAGCTTTTAAACGGCATATTGCAAGTCAAGCTTCGTGAGATATATGGTGCGATACTCCAAAAATCACATTCCATAAAGGTTCTGTTACGTTGTTATTATCTAGGCAACAGCCAATGGCCGACACGAATTTTTACATAACAGAGCGTTTATGGAATGTTATTTTTCACAGAATAGCACTGATAGTTTATTATTTTTTGATAGTGACACTTCCGTTTGACAGATGAAAGCCAAAAACTGATGGGCTTATTCGACGGTGAAACCTTGTCTGTGTACCAAATTCCAAGTCGATCGAATAGACGTTGCGGCTGTTATCGTCGCAAATTACAAACAGACAGACACACGCGCACACACACATAGGTACACAGACACACAGACACACAGATAGACATGACATCACTCCAAAAATGTTCTAAATCGTCTTGGGGGACCTCAAAATGGATACACCTATCCGTCTTCATCTCGACAAAAAAAATTTCGCGCGTTCACAATAATACTTCTTCTCGCTGAGTGGTGGGTCAGGGAAGTAAAAAGTTGAAAGTTTTGTCAGGAAAATTTGAGTTGTCCGGAAAAACCTCAAATCTTTTTCCAAATCATCTCATCGTGAAAACCGTCAAAAGGCTTAAATTTGAGCTCCATCATCTAAGTCCGGTCTCGATAACTCGATTACGCTTTTACATTTTCAACAGAAAAATTCCCGGGAAGTTGAGAAAAGATCGTTGGAAAACGTTCGAGAACCAGTTATCTATCTTAAGAAAAAGGTGGAAATCTGTTGTTCACGGGATAAATAGATGGGAAATTTGCAGTTTTTCCAAATAGGAGAGCTCGAAAACCGTCCGATTTCAAAAATTTCTCCTCCTAAAATTAATTCAATCTTTACTCCAACTTTCATTCACAGCATGTCTGCACCCAAAATGAATAAGTATTTCTTGGGGCTCACCGCATGTTGAAGTTTGCACTGCAGTTTTTACTTTCTTGACCCCCCCCACCAACATGGAAGAAGGCAGAGTATTGTAATCGTGAAGAAACAAAAATCGGTTGTAGGTATCACCCCCAAAACTTCCCCGACGAGTAGTAAGGAACGGATGGTAATTCGGGTCGTCCCATTTTGCACGTTCGGGTCTTCCCATTTTGCTTCAGCAAAATTCAATTTTGAACAAATTTATCCAGCTTTGTAGTTGAACTTTTTTTTATTAAATGAAAACATATATTTCGTGAACCGTACAAGCCTTGTGAAAATGGTCTATGTTAAGCGATAATACACCTCACCTATCAGTCTATTAAAGTCTGAAACTGAAGGACTCAGATGGAAGACAAAACACAACATAAATTTCCAATACTAAGCTCTTAGATAATGTAAAGATATGTGATGCAAATTACACGCTCACATAGGTTCGCGTGTAATCTTCGAAGTAATAGTTATTTAAGATTGCTTATCATTCAAGACAGAACGTACATGAAAGGCGTGCCTTTTATTGAAATTCTATTACCCACAGTGGAAAATCCGTACACCAGGAACTAAATTCTTTGCTTCGTATGTAAAAAGTTTGAGGGGAGAGAGGTATACGTTGTCTGATGCGTGCACGCGCGTATTCCTAAAATTCTTGTATAAAAGTTTAAAAAACTCTCCGGTGCTATTTCGCAACTTTTTTCGTATAATAATAAGATGCTTCGCCGAGGCGAAGGTCGCACTTTACATTCACAAATCGTCCCATTATTATTATTCTTCAGAACGCTAATTACGCTCAACGTACCTAATGGGTCTTATAACATCAGAAAACCAACATTGAAGAAATTAAGGACAATGCATGTAGTGTTGCCGTCTAGACAAGACAAGACAAGAGTTGCCCTACTCTTGTCTTGTCTTGAAATATCAAGATTATTTCAAAATTTCAAGACAAGACTCTAACTCTTGATGCAAATTTTTCAAGAGTCTAGATAGACTCTTGAAATTAAATTACTAAAAAACCCTTTCTTCCAAGAAAAATACGTGACAGAAATATTAGCATCTTTCAGCAAGAAAAACAGAGAAACTGTGAGGAGCAACCCTTCGATTAGGGACTGCGCTTCAATAAAATATTCTACGGTATAATTAAATTCAAATTCCAAAACAAAGATCTACTTTTATTGGCACTGAAATTTATCATTGGTGTGAATGCTGGAAGAAAATATTGCCACTGCCACCCCCGACCTGTTAGTACACGTGTTTCTGCAATGGGGTCTTATAAAAAATCACAAGATACGATTTTATATAGCCGTAGGTTGATGCCTGAATAAATATAGTCAACTACTGTTCATTTAAAAAAGTACTCAAAAAATCTGGCAGCGGAAAAGGATATAGAAATTCAACTCACCGCAGTCCATCGGCTCGAATCGAATGAATAAACAAGCTAAGAACAATACCAGGTTGCCATGAACGTCAAGAAACAGTCAACGAAAGAGTCACAGTCAAGAAAAAGTTAAACAATCAACTCCAAACTCCAATATTATTTTGCTGTTTGGTGTTCGAAACATTGCTGCTGGACAAAGAAATGTAAATAATCGGGTTCAAGCGGGACCCAGAGTTCTCAGATGTCGTGGTGCAGACGTGGTCCAATATTTTTGTCGAAAATATACCGATTATTTGCAGACCTGTGCCAGGTTCCCGCTTGTGTCAACCTGACGCGGCAAAAAGACTTACTTCACTCAAGTTGTAGGAAGAACACCAGCCTGATCGGTATTTTGCCTTGGTACATTGGAAGAATATCTGACTGCAGCATGTTGTCTGAATCATTCTCCTTTTATTGGCAAGAAACACTTTGTTCCGCAGCTATTGACCAAAAGCTTCATCGAGCTACCTAATTTCTTAGAAGTTGCGATCTGAGAAGGCGCAGGTATTTTTTGGAAAAGTAGAAATGGAGATGTTGGAGCAGTCCTTGAAAAAAAAAACACTCGGACGAAACTTTCGCATGAGAATCAGAAAAAACAGTAGAGACTGGAGGAGATGTCATGTGAATATATGTATAATCACAAGACATTATTATAATTCGACATGGCATCTCTCTGGCAACGCTTTTCCGTTCTCTGATGCAAAATTGATAAATTCATAGTGAACTGCCACCACAAACTTGAAATCAAATTGTCTTCTGATACGCATATGAAATCCACAATATACAGAAAGATGATTCTATGTGTTGTTTTGTTTTTCCTAATCTTCAAAATATTCATGGACTGTAGACTACCTATCAGACACAGCATGGCAACAACGGTCGATGCATAATGACATGATGGCCTGCCTAGTGCGCAAGCGCAAAACAGGTTTATTGCTTCATTATTCTCCCAATTTGAACTCCCAAATTCCCAGATTTTTTCCTGAAAAAAGTAGGGACTTGTGAGACGAGATATTTTATATCGTCTGTAGTGATCTCGGTACTTTGATTACAACAAATAGAAGAAAAATAGCATGAGAACCCTTTGCAATCATTTTCATTTCAAATAAATATAGTTTTGAATAGCATTTTGTCATACCGTTTACCCTTATTTATGTTATTTTATGTTGTCAATAAACTCTGTAAGAAATCTCCAATCTAATCACACATTAAGTAGAAAATAAAAACCATCAGCGGAGAGGAATATATCAGATTTTTTTTAAATTTTTCCTTTTCAAGAGTCTAATCAAGACTCTTGATCTTGACAGCCCTACTCTTGTCTTGTCTAGAAATTTCAAGACAAGAGTTTCTAGAGGTCTTGTCTAAGTCTTGACGCCTTTTCAAGACAAGAGTCTAGAAAGTCTAACTCTAGACGGCAACACTAAATGCATGCAATGGTGGATTTTTCGCGATTGAAACCTCATAGAACATACGCGACATTTTGAAACAAATGGCCAACGCGGCGGTCAATTAGCCAATTAGGTGACAATCTCGATGCCTTAAGTGTAACCGTACCCGCAATTATCGCACCGCTGATTGTTGTGATCGTGTTGGATGCGCGTCGCCAATTTCCTGACCTTTGGCTCGCTCATCCGCGAAGAGCCGGGGATATTTATGGAAAGTGCGATTAAATTTGCCAAGTAAAGCGCTTATGGCCGGGCATCACGGGATTTTTCTGCAAAATCTGGTTGGGTAACGTGTATACCTATGTACACTTTAGTGGAACTCATGTATACCTACACTTCAGTGGAACTTTGGATTATCGTCGTTAAGTTTTGATGGTTTGAGATGGGTGATAAAACAGCGTGAAACAAGGAAGAGCATACGCCTGGGTTGTGTGAAACCTTTGAACCGAGTCGATAATTCATAAACGCGTGTCAATTGGTAAATTACGCAAAAGAGTTGAGACTCCGCGAGCTGATGGTAATGCGTGTGGTTCTTGCGGTCGGCTTGATCGATCGTTTGTGGCCATCATGCCAAGACTCGAAGTCGCACAGCGATGCTACTGGATGAGACGTTCTTAGTGTTATTGAATGTTACCTGTGTGGTAAAAAATTAATGTCATGTATTATCAATTTTGAACCTTAAAAACCACAGTTGCCTATGATATTTTTCTTCAAGCTGAACAATCTGCTGTTCATGGATCGAACTCTTGACCCGAAGGGACGTCTCATAATGAAATTTCCATCCATTCCTTACTACTCGTCGGGGAAGTTTTGTGGTGCTACAACCGATTTTTTTCCTGCACGATTACAATACTCTGCCTTCTTTCATGTTGGTGGGGGGGTGGGGCAGGAAAGTAAAAACTGCAGTGCAAACTTCAACATGCGGTGAGCCCCAAAAAATACTTATTCATTTTGGGTGCAGACATGCTGTGAATGAAAGTTGAAGTAAAGATTGAATTAATTTTTGGGGGAGAAATTTTTGAAATCGGACTATCGGACTATCTAATCAAGTTATCGAGACCGGACTTAGATGATGGAGCTCAAAGTTAAGCCTTATGACGGTTTTCACAATGAGTTGATTTGGAAAAAGATTTGAGGTTTTTTTGGACAACTCAAATTTTCCTGACAAAAGTTTCAACTTTTTACTTCCCTGACCCACCACTCAGTGAGAAAAAGTATTATTGTGAACGCGCGAAATTTTTTTGTCGAGATGAAGACGGATAGGTATATCCATTTTGAAGTCCCCCAAGACGATTTAGAACATTTTTGGAGTGATGTCATGTCTATATGTGTGTCTGTCCTCGGGTTCCACCAAAATTTTAAGAGCAGATTAAATCTATCACGCTGATAGTTGCTATGCACCAGCCAATAGGATGGCCAGTTGCTTAGTTACTATCAGAGTGATGAAGTTATCACGCTGATAAAAGTTTGGTGAAACCCGAGGTTAGTGTCTGTGTACCTATGTGTGTGTGCGTGTGTCTGTCTGTCTGTTTGTAATTTGCGACGATAACAGCCGCAACGTCTATCCGATCAACTTGGAATTTGGTACACAGACAAGGTTTCACCGTCGAATAAGCCCATTAGTTTTTGGCTTTCATCTGTCAAACGGAAGTGTCACTATCAAAAAATAATAAACTATCAGTGCTATTCTATAAAAAATAACATTCCATAAACGCTCTGTTATGTAAAAATTCGTGTCGGCCATTGACTGTTGCCTAGATAATAACAACGTAACAGAGCCTTTATGGAATGCGATTTTTTAGAGTATCGCACCATATATCTCACGGAGCTTGACTTTCAATATGCCGTTTGAAAGCTCATGAATAAACTGTATTCAGAACAGTTGAAAGTACTGCCCTATCTGTCATCTGCCAAATAATAAAAAATATCAAAGTTTAAAACTCTACCATCCAAAATCTTCAATAATCTACCAATAATCTTCAATTATTCAAAATCCATCCGGTGGACTGCAACCAAATTTGGCAGGAAGCAACACATCAAAAGAGTCAAATTAGGTCTGCAGTTACAATTTTCCACCATTTTCCAGTCGGGCGATATGAGTTTTCAAACTTTCTCCTAGCCGTTGCCACCCGAGAGGGCCTCTCGCCCGTATTTTGACCAGAACGACTCTTTTTTGATGTAGGACTCCACTCAGAAATTTATTCCTGCTCGGGGATCGACTTTTTCCAAAAAAGTCCACCTGATAACGAAAGAAGAATTGGGCGTCATGTGGGCCTATTTACAAAATTGGCACGGTCTCGGTTTTCCGACGGTAATTTTTTCAAAATGAAATAAGCACATACCGTGAATTTGAAAAAAAATGCAATGCAAACTTTGACATGCGATGAGCCCCACGAAATAGCCATTTTAGGTGGAGACATCCTGTGAATGGAAGTTGGAGAAAGAATCGAGTTAATTTTTGGAGGGGAAATTTCCGACATCGGATCCATAGTTTCCTAGTTTTCATCTATAGAAAAATTGCAAAATTTCCAGCTTTTTATCCCGTGAACAGTTTTTTACCATTTTTTTTAACAAGAGGTGACTGGCTCTTGAACATTTTCCAACAGTTATCCCCTCAATTTCGCGGGAATTTCCCTGTTGAAAATGTAAAACAGGCCTGGGTTATCGAAACCGGACTTGAATGATGGAGCTTAAACTGAAGCCGTAATTGACGATCTTCACAATAAGATGATTTGGAATAAATTTGAGGTTTTCCCGGAAAATTCAAGTTTTCAAAATTTTCAATTTCTTGAAAACTCTTTACAGTTTTTTTTTGTGGTGCCAGATCTTCCACCTTCATCCATGTACCAATGCGTCTTGACTGCCTCACTCGCCTTTCTTTCTACATAACTTGGATCCTTGTGAAAAAGCAAATTTCTAACTTTTTAGCTTGTGAACAGATTTATACCAACTTTTTTTGAACAAAGGGTAAGTCATTCTCGAACATTTTCAGGAAATTTCTCTTTAAATTTCTCAAGTCTTCCTAGAGTTTTTCACTTCAAAATGAGCAACCGGCCTGGCTTATCGAGACCGTATTCAAATAATGGAGCTAAAAATGAAGCCCTTGTGAAAGCCTTTCTATATGTTCAGTATGACATTATAAGCTTGCAAAAGAACTGGTACCGGCTCCAATCTAGATCAGTTCCACTTAGAAAAAAAATTGAAGATGAAAAATAGTTTTCACCCTGTAACTTGATACACAGCAGTTGCTGAGTGGTATATTTTTTATATGTTCATTGGAAGACTATGGCCTATCAAACTGGCCTAATACCCAAGAGCTCGAATACCTTTTCTGTGGAGGTATCCAACAAAGGACAAGGCTTGATCGTGGCTGTACCGATGACAGACAGTAGCGTAGATACCAGCACATGCAGGCAGATTCAGAACAAATGCGTAAGCCCTATAATACATTTTGCACGAAAAAGCTCAATCGTGAGCACCAATCCCAACTCACCAAGACTAACCCTTCGCTTGCTGAGGTCATCACTCCGCTACAAGAGATACCGAAACGAGAGAACTCGCTTCTATCGGGCCTAAATCATCTAGGGGTTGGAACTCTACATCCTCAAGATGGGTCAAAACTCTTTGTCGAAAGATCGTGTCTCAGCATCCTCGAGAGGGATCGAAACACATCATCAACGGATCTCAACTCTACAACTTGAAGATGGATCGATACTCATCACCAGAAGGGCCTCAGCACAACTACCTGAAAATGGATGGAACTCGTCATCCAAAGATTTCAACTCGTCTCCTAGAGGCGAATCGAGACTCAACATCCAAGGGCTTCGACTCTACATCCTAGAGGTGGGTCGGAACTCAAATAGTAGCGACTCATCGGATCGAAACTCATCCTGGAAGGATCTTAACTCAACTTTCCCAAGGGGATCGAAACACATCTTCAAAGGATTCCAACTCGACATTCTCCGCGTGAGTTGAGACGCATCAGCCGGGGCTTCGACTCAGCGTCGTCTAAGTGGGTTGAGACTCATCATCGAAGGGCTCCGACTCTACGGCCTCTAGGTGGGTCGCGACACAGCATCAACGGATCTTGGCTCAACTTTCTCGAAGTGGGTCGAAACTCTTCCCTAGCAGACCCGCAGAAGCACTCGGCAACGGACGTGACAAGTCTGGAGCGGACGGCAGCCCAGGTGGATCGGTTCAGGTACAACGGTCAATCTTCATCGATACTCCTCCATTCCAAGCCATCCGGAATCCATTTATTGCATCTCAAACGACCGCGAACGACGTATAGCCGTTCAAACAGTTCCATCTAGTAACTTGATATTGAGTGCTGGTGTGGTATCCGATGTCGCGGCCCGCCGGTATACTGGCTCACTGGAATGCGGAGAGAAGTACAGAGGTGGTGGTATTAAATCGTGTAATTATAGAGAGTTGCTGAGTTCTCACGTATGAATTACATAACTAACGACATCTTTTAATGGTTACTTGACTCTAAATATTCACATATAATTTGATTCCACGGCTTCGAACTATTTTCCTCCGGATTTCTGGCCCAATGCGGGTAGCCAAATGCGTTTAGCTCCAATATAAACCCCTTTACCCTGATCCGATCCGCAGAAAAATCTGGCATTTTTTGCCAAACTAGATACTATTTAATCGTCAGTACCTTCAAGGCCTACTATCAGTTTGCTGATTTTTGATTCCGTGAAACCCAATCTTGACAAGATTTTGCACATCACCAACTCTCCTTTCGCCATATTTTCAAGTAACGGCAAACCACTGCAACTAATCATCAATTAAAATAATTATCACAACGTCCTTCTGATAGCCATACAGGATCATAAGATGCCATCACTGCTTGTCACTTGAGGGATAGGTAGTTACGTAGAGTTTGCAAATAATTTAAGGTCAGGACGACCAATTAATCTTAATTATCGCCCTACAAGATTTTCAATAGGTATATATTTAGGTACGTTCTGAAATTGGTTGAAATTCTCATTAAAAAAAATTGTAAGAAAAAATCACCAAGATGATGAGGAATGAAGAAATTTCAAGGAAACGGAACAAAATGCAAATTTTATGGTAATCAGTAATTAAAGAGAACTCTGATAAAACAACCGGCGTATTGACAGTGATTGATATCGCAGCGAATCTATTACCAGCCTGTTACAACAACGCCGGTGTTCTTCATTGTGTATTGTTGATAATGATGCCAAAATTGTGCGTGGCTTATTAATCATACGACGTGAATAATCTCCCAAAGAGGTGTAAGCTGCTTGAAAATACACGGCCATTTAAGATATAAAACTGTAGGCAGGTATATAAACACGTAATAACTCACAATAAAATTGATTAAAAGATACAAAAAATCAAAAGGTATTAAGGCCAGGAATCCTGTCATCCCAAATCGATTAAAACTAATGCAAATGCTAATTAATTAGCAAACTTCGCGTCTCGTAAAAAAAAACTGAATGTCTGTCGTCGGCGGGTTGTACTTGAGATGAACCGGAGACGCTCGAATTTGTCCTGGTTTCGAGATGAATTTATCGAATAAAAAGATGAAAAACTGCAAAAGCGACATTGAATTGCGCAACTCAAAGTGGTTTATTGCAAGTGCTTGAGTTGGCATGTTAGTAATATCTATGGGCTGACATTGGAATGTCTCGTACGCTAACTAAAGCATTTTTAACAGATGCAATAATGTCACTGAACATCGACCTACAGTCATCAATAGAATGACCTAATGGTTGATCATTAATTTCATCTTAATTTAAAGTCAATAACAGAAAGAGATTTACCTAGTCATCAAAGGATTTTGTGCCAAGTGGTTTGTAGGTATTATTTATACAAAGATAGGCATCAGTCTGCGAAAGTGGGGATCAATCACTTCAAGTTACTATTATTGTACGATCATTGAATTCAATTAAATATTCAAATTAAATTGATTATATCCAGTCAAGATCTTTGTCTCTTTCAAGATTCTGCTTTGGAGTGTTTGAGTTCCTGACGATACTGCAAAGGAATGAAAAAGCTGCGGAAGCATAATATGTAGGTAATAACTGAATAGTATAAAATAAAAAAACTGTTAGTAATCACTCTTGTAAAAGATTAGTAAAATGATATATTGATACGGATTGCGGATTCTCTTATTCCGATTTTCGAACAGTGATTATGTTAACTCTTAGTGCGCTTCATTACGTATTATTCTGTACAATTATTTATGAAAAACTTGTACTTCTTTCTAAATAGTCGCCATGTTCCTTTTGCTAGTACTTAAATCGCATGTATCGCCAAAACTTCGTAGGACGCACTCCATCAAACATTCACACCTGGCCGGTGCACTACGAAATCAAAAAAGCACAACAATAAACTGATAAAGGCCGCTTCCGCCGGAGAATGCCGTCTTCTCTTTGTAGTCGTTGTGAAGTCCTGCTTGCCAGTAACCACTGCCAGCGGACATGTGGTGCGACGATCTCGGCATCGCCGTTGCCTAGTGTAGACGTCCACTGGTCCACCTGGAAAGAAAACACAGCGACGACCTAGAGCCGGGACATTTGTCGATGTTGTCGGAGTTGGTGGAACTCGACAAAGGAACGCTCAAGTTGATGGAATGCTGAATAGAGCTATGCTTTGAATGCCATGGAAAGCGTGGATGATTCCAGCTTATACCATTTCAAGAGCTGACACACTCCCTCAGAAGACAATTTGAGGTTCGGATTCACCAGGTGAGAGAATTCATTAACGGGTGCGACTTGTTTTTTCTCCCCGTGAAGTCTCATCTACTTGATTTTTACTGAAGTGTTGATAACGATTTGTGAAAAATAAATCGTTACACTACCCCTCCCATTTGAAAAAATAGGACTGGTCGCAGGTCTAATTTTCACCAAACCAAACAGTAGTGTACTAGTGTAGTATGAGTACTCCCCTCGGTACTCCCATTTTCTATTCTGTAAACTCTCTAGTGTCTCTACTCAACTTTTTTGACGAAAAAAAAAGGGAATGAGGAACCAATGAATTTGCAAATAAGGCGATTCGTTGACGCTTCTGTGCGTTAATCTGCTGAGGGCTTTTGCACTATCGATTGCCACCCAGGATCAGGCAGGTATGCCTTCAGATCTTGAATATGCCAGCGTCTAGCATCTGATCTATCCTCATTGTTTAGGTCATAGAGTGACCGAAAAAAGGTTTCTGGAACAAGGAAAAAAAAATAAGTTTCTGAAAAAAGGATCAAGAACCAAACGGTGCATATTCTGACAGATAGCAAGGCGGCGTTTCTGGCACTGGCAGGTTGCAGAGTAACCTCCAGGATAGTATGAGAGTGGGACCAGACCCTAGAACGAATGGCACGGAAAAATGTCGTCAAACTTATATGGGTTAAAGAGCACAGCGGAGATCAAGGAAATGAAGAGGCTGAGGCTGGCGCGTCAGGCTGCGGAAATTATACCCTGCGGGCCTGAGCCGATCTTACCGCTTACTATGAGCATTGCAGGCTAAACTACCACATGCAC
This sequence comes from Anaspis maculata, assembly GCA_949128115.1. Lineage (NCBI taxonomy): Eukaryota > Metazoa > Arthropoda > Insecta > Coleoptera > Scraptiidae > Anaspis > Anaspis maculata. Next base: position 16,962,702 of record OX421963.1, on the reverse strand, counting down.
AAGATAGGGATCAAAAATGACCACACATGTCGAGGCTGTAAAGAAGAGGATGAAACAGCTGAGCATGTGCTCTGTCACTGCCCAGCTGTTTCATCACTGACAGGATCCATACTGGGGGACCTCTGGCCTAGTATGGTCAGCCTTGGCACCCTACCTGATGGCCATGTCGGCTCAGCTAGCTGACCGGGAGGGGGCCATCATTGAGAAGATGGTACAATGGACCCAGAAGTGAGGCCTACGTGCCGGATGGAACTATGCCTCATCACTCCCCCCACTTAATCCAAAATCCAGAAAACATCCCTGCTCAGGTCACCAAATGGTGGCAATGGCGGAGCACCAAAAATGTGATTCCAGTGGCGGAACACTGACGTGGTGAATTTCAGACGTGACAGATTCCTCGATTCTACTTTTCCTTCTAGACGCTGCTTTTGTTGGAGATTTTTCGATTATTCTTCATCTTCCAGACGTTTTTGCTCATGGCCTATCGTGTGATTAAATAAATTCTCAATTTAACCAGGCCAGCTTTTTTTCGACGTTCCTTCTTTTGTTCCTGCATCATCCCTACGATGCTCGCCAAAGTCCTTTTTTGTTTTCTCTGCGACATAACTACTTCTGGTCGTCGGCGAGGTCGTCGGTGTGGTCATTTACTGATTTCTTGAATGTTCCGTGTTCCGCAAGTATTCAGATCGATCTGATTTCAAAATATTCCGCTTCTACAATCAATATACAACAGCAAAATTTTGATGTGAGAGGACTTCGTTAAGTGCGAGCAGTTGATTCAAACCAGTTGGGGTGTAATTCAACTTCCTGTAGCTATATACAACAATCTCATGGATTCATTCAATTGACGATTTTGCAGAAATGATTTTGGCACATCGCTACAATCTTAGTTAGGACACTGAAACGACCCCTGCTATCTTCATAACCCCTGATTGGGTAGACAACCCATTATACTGGCATTTAATTCAACTTATTTGAATTAAATCACTTTTCCCGCTTTTGGAACCGCTTGGCCGATGATCATCTAGGATCAGGACGACATTCCGTTGTGCCTCTCTTCTTGTTGTTCGATTATAGAGCTCTCGAGATTGTTGAGATAGTCTGCTACGAGTTTGAACACCATAAGACACAGTATAAAATTTCAACATAACAGCAATCTACTGACCTCTATGTACAATTCAAAATGTTTAAATGATGGCTCGCTCCTATGCCTAGTCCTACCTTCACATCGCAGGCTAAATTATCTAAATGATCTAACCTATTTCCGAAGAGATAACTTTCCCCCAATTATTTCAGACGTCCCAACACCCCAACCCTCCGACGAATACCTGACTCTACACACCTTGACCGACATTTAATTCTGACTGGTTCTCGCGGTTCAAAGTTCTTTTTGTGGTCAAATCAGATCCAACATTTATGTTAGTGTTAGAGGTTATGTTAGGGTTAGGCCCGGCTTCTAGACACTGAAAAGAGAAGAGTGACTTCGACCACGAGTGCTATCCAAGATTTGTGGCCGGTGTGTGTATGGTAGCCCACCTTATTGTGGCTTTCTTTTCAAAGGCTGTTGCTTCTTTTTGGGCCATGGTCTCTTTTGCCCGTTTGGAAAGGATTGGATATGGCTGCCTTTGTGGAGGCCTATTTCCTTTTTTCACCGTGAGTCGCTCCCAACGCTTAGAAAGATACCCGCGGTCACGCGTGTCTATAACCGGAAATGTTGAACCGAATTTCACCCTTCCAAAAACTTCCAAACCGATGGTGTCCGCGAAACAAATACTCAAGTCAAGGTACAAATTTGAGGTGGAGAACGTTTGAGCACGCCCCGTATACGCGCTAGTTCGTTGTTGTTTAGCAATTTGTGAGAGAAGGCCGCAGCCAGGAGAAACAAAACGCACAGAATTGACTATACAGGGTGTTCGCCGAAAAGCCGATGCGGAGAGGCGTCGAAATGATCTTTGCCCTAACACGAAGTAATCGCCATCTACACTATTCCTGATCGAGCCCTAATAACAATTCATTTTTACAAAGTCCCTATCTGAACGGTGGCGTCGTTGGGTACCGGAATGAATTCATCAGTTTCGAATAAGAACACTCGACATCTTTTAATGATGCCTCGACTCTGAATATTCACATACTTATACCTCGATTTCATGGCTTTGAATTATTTTCCTCCGAATTATTTTCGGCCCTCCAAATGCGGGTGGCTTCAACACCCTGTAATGTTGAGTTCCACAAACTCATGAGTTTGAGGGCTTGTAGAATACCCTTCCAGCTTCCCGCATGAAAGATTTGGAAGAAATCTGCCAATTGATTTTTCCTCTAGAGAAACTCCGAAAAAGTGTCCCTTCAATTTTGGCCGTCAGTATATATCGATTTATTTACAATTCACCATTCTTGTACAAGTGGTTACTGACCGTTTTTCTAAATCAAACTGCTTCTACCATCAAAACACTAAATGAAAATGCTACATTTCCACCATAATTTGCCAACATTAAAATCATCATCAATATAATTGCACAAGTATGGCGGAGGAGCTGGATTTCAAAGGCAGAAAATGGTAGAGGAGCTGAACTTTGAACTGAAAGAAATTACTCTGCACATTTCTCCCAATTACAGGCGAGTAGGTATACATGACATTCCTATAACGTGCAAAAGCAATAAAGCAAATCCTAATTGGACTACTTACTACTACTGCGCTATCGGACTACCATTACAACAATGAGCAGCTATACCTTACCTATGTTCCTTTAAAGGTTATAAAGCTGCAGATTACCGAGTTGTAACAAATCATAATATTTGAGCAATAACTGCCGTAAAAAGGACAAGGACAATGCGAAACGATAATTAGCGGGTACAACAGTTTGTTATCCATCCTCAGATCTTAACTCGAATACGCGAGCACATCACCATCATCATCATCATCATCATGATCCGCATATACTCTTTGTCCCTGCGCGCCCGACAAGAAGAAATATCGCGCAATAGGTTTTAAATTAAAAGCAGGCGAATAGATGAAGACGACACGCTTGTGGGAAAACATGGAGCGCATTATCTCCAGCGTTTTCAATAAAAATGCGTCCGTTACAGATATAATATAATGTGAGATGTAACGAACGCTAATAAAACCGTGATGTCGTGGGAGTGTTCGACGATGACTCCAACGACAAGGAGTCGCTGCGAGACGCTCCCATTCGTGTACCATTTATTAACCTATTTGTCACAAGGTGCATTTCGAAACCGTTCGTTCTTGCCTTTTGCTTCGACCGGCTCCGAGTTTTCCTGCGAAACAAACTTTTGATTTGCAATAATAACAATCTTAATTGAAAACAGCTCTCCACCTGATCCGGCATATAGGCCGCGCGTTTAAAAATCTCGATCATAAAACCATAAATTACCGGCTGGTTTGTGTACGATAAGCTGTTACTTAACGTGGAGAAAACCTGGGCCATAACAAATATGCTCAAATAATAAATGAAGTAATTATGGGCGCCAAAAACATGCGCGAGATTCTGTGTATTATATGATTGTATCGTCGAGATCTTGTCCCCTGGCCGCTATCATATATCAAATAAATTAACACATAGATACTCCACGGGCTCCCATGGGCGCGAGTTTACCCAAACGTTTTTGATAAATTATTTACCGGATCCCCAGGTATTGCACCTATTATTTAAATGTTACGTAACACTACACCTACACCCAGAGGATCGATTTCGTTTGCGTTCTTTGCATTCCTCAGTTCGTTACATGGCATTTTGGCTTAATAGTGACAAAGTAGTGAAGCTAGTTATAGTAAGTTTCGTGTAACAATTTGGTAGTGAATTTAAATTCGGCGCATTCTAGAGAGTTATAGTAGCCCTATATCTGTCCAAAGCTGGTAAAAATCGAACTTAATATATATCTTTCATAAGTAGGCATAAGTAGGGTTTCCCTATTGACATTTAAATCTTGTCTTGCCTGGCTGTTGAAATTACTCCGGATGCCCACCAGCAGATATCCTAGGGCCACGGATCCTAGGGCGTGCTTTGACAGGCTGGTCAGTTTGTACTCGGTCGACGAGTCCGCCGTCGATACGCGTTATAACTGGGCAGGTCGGCTCGCTGAGCTCTTTGAAGTTGTGAACTGTCGCGATCTCTGGGATAACCTTAATTTTGAAAATTAAGGCTCGAGAAAGGCTGAAATGATTGACGCGTTAAGAGAGAGATTGTTTATGGAGGACTTGAGATATCTGGAGCGCGCCCCACAGTCGGTGTTTTTCCTTCCACCCATTTTGCAGGAGCCTCAGCAGTATCTGGAATTCCAAATTACAATACAATGCGTGAGACTTGTGGCACAAATAATGAGACTTGCCAATAAATTTTCGCTCAAATTTTCTTTCAATGGAAATACTTATATATAACATAAACACCTTTGAATTTTGTACGTTGTGTAATTTACACTGCCACGAGAGTCTTGATCACCTGATTTTTTAATGTCCCCTGTACCGCAGCTGCAGATCTCTTCTTCCTGCGGGGCTGGGGACGTTTGATGATTTGATTGTTTGTTTGAGGGGTATTGATCATAGAGGCGCTAAGAGGCTAGGACGTTACATCATGGCTATTAGTCCAGTAAAATAAGGATTTAACTTGGAACAAATTAGGGGCAGGATGAAAAAAATATGGCGATGTAGATAATGAAAAACTTGATAAGAAAAACCAAAGTTTCATTTCCAGTCATCCCGGGAACCATGGAAAAAAAAAATGGAGAAGATGGAAAAACATGCGCCGCAATCTTTCTTTTGAAACGGTGAGAGAACGGTGAGAGATGTGTGAAAACTGTCAGGGACAAAGTTGTAGGGAATTCAATAATCTACAAAAAAGTCCCTGGGGCCATATGTCTAACTTCTTCAGTTTAGCCGTTTATCGCAGTCAAAGTTGCGCGCCGGTCTAGTGAAGTGGAAAAACTGTCCGCTTGACCTTCCTTCTTGGATGCTGTGAGAACGACAAGAGATATCGAAAAATTGTAGGCGACAAAGTTGTAGAGAATTGAATGCTCCACTAGAAAATCTTCAAGGCCAATTATTATCTCTTCTAGTTTAGCCGTGAATCACGTTCGAAGTTGCGCGACAATCCTGTTGATAAAGTGGTTCTTCTGGAAAACTTACAAAAATCCTAGACTCGATGAAAAAACTATGACAATGTAGAGGGTGAAAAACTGTATCTAAAAAACCAAAGTTTCATTCCACACCGTTTCGGGAAACCTGAGAAGAAAAAAGAGAAACTTGAAAAATAGTGATTTGCACTCGCAGCTTCCTCAATGAATACTGAAATAAACGTAATAAATATGAAAAATCTGAACACATCAGCTTGTAGAGGATTGAATGATCTAAAGAAAATCCCGTGATGTCATGTATGCATCTTTGTCGACTTAGCTGCGGAGCGCTATCAAAGTTGGGGTACATGACTCGTGACGCGTCGCATATGTGGTGAAACTGGCATGACGTTGCGATCATTGTTTAATTGATTTATTTATTTTATTTATTTATTTATTTTCCGTGTCCGGAGTCACCAGGTACGTACAACAATACAAAAAATTACAAAAACAAAAGTATAGGTAATAACAGGTAAAGGAATTGTAAATCAATGTAGATATTTTGAATATGTTACCAATATTCTGCTGTTTTAACGCCTTTTTCGCTAGCAATCAAAACATCCTGGAGTGTGCATGATTCTGTCAAGTTGTAGCAGATCAACAGATGTTCAGGGGTCTGTGGCAAACCACAAGTGCAAATGTCATCTTCCAGATATCCCCACCTGACGAGGTTTGAGTTGCATCTCGACACACCAGTTCTGAGTCTGTTCACTGTTCGCCACGTTCGAAAAGGAAGTGTAAAACCTGGGGCTGGTTCTTCTCTCAACTCGATAAGAGGTTCAGGATTTTTGATTATATATTTTTGATTATATGTTTTATAATTGATTATAAAACATGATCAAATGATTTGAAAGAATTGCGTGCTTTGTTTAACGTCTGGGTAGCTACTTATTGTTAGAATTATCATTGTAGTCATTATCATCGTCTTCCGAAACGACAATGTAGGAAGCGTCAGAACAGGTGGCTCCACCGCAGTGGTAGCAAAACTTGATACACTTGAGGTCAGCTTTTCTACATCCACAAAGCTTCTCGCAGTTTTTCAAGCATCTGCAAGGAATCAGCCGTTGCAGATTTTCGAGAGCTACGTTATCCTGGGTTCTAATAGGCATCAACAGAGAAATGTTTAATTTCAAACCCCATTGTTCAGGTGGACAGTTGTTTATTATCTCCAAGCTGTTGTTGAATGATCATTGTTCATCAGAAATCAGTTGAAAAACATCTCATTATCTAACGTGAATCACGTTTTTTAATTATTATACATATTGTGTTACAAAATACGAGTACTTTCTCAGTTTTAAGCCTGAGTGTCACGATACTATTTTCGTACTATTTTGATGCTATAAATATATGATTAGAAACGACAAATTCAGAAATTCCCTAGCAACCTAGTCTCTCGTCCTAGATTTCTAGAATAAAAATATGACGAAAATAGTACAGTGACACCTACGACAAGAAACTTTATACATAACAAAGCGTTCATCCGCGGAGTTACATTTCCAACAATAATTACCAGACGTTTAACAATGCATGCAATTTTTTCAAATCATTCAATCATGTTTTATAATCAATTGAACAATGACCGCAACGTCGTGTCAGTTTGACCACATATGCGACGCGTCACTAGTCATGTACCCCAACTTTGATAGCGCTCCGCAGCTAAGTCGGCAAACATGCATACATGTCATCAGGGCATTTTCTATAGATGATTCAATCCTCTACAAGCTACTTTGTTCAGATTTTCCATATTTATTACGTTTATTTCAGTATTCAATGAGGAAGCTGGGAGTGCAAATCGCTATTTTCCAACTTTTTCTTTTTTTTTTCTTAGATTTCCCGGAACGGTGTGAAATGAAACTTTGGTTTTTTTAATCTAGTTTTTCATCCTCTACATTGTCATAGTTTTTTCATCGAGTCTAGGGTTTTTGTAAGTTTTCCAGGAGAACCACTTTCTTAACAGGATTGTCGCGCAACTTCGAACGTGGTTCACGGCTGAACTAGAAGAGATAATAATTGGCCTTGGACATTTTCTAGTGGAGCATTCAATTGTCTACAACTTTGTCGCTCACATTTTTTTGATATCTCTTGTCGTTTCCACAGCATTCAAGAAGGAAGGTCACGCGGACAGTTTTTCCACTTCACTAGACCGGCGCGCAACTTTGACTGCGATAAACGGCAAAACTAAAGAAGTTAGACATATGCTCCCAGGGATTTTTTTGTAGATTATTAAATTCCCTACAACTTTGTCCCTGACAGTTTCCACACATCTTTCACCGTTCTCTCACCGTTTCAAAAGAAAGATTGCGGCGCATGTTTTTCCATCTTCTCCATTTTTTTCCCATGGTTCCCGGGATGACTGGACATGAAATTTTGATTTTTCTTATTCAGTTTTTCATTCTCTACATCGCCATATTTTTTTCATCCTGCCCCTAATTTGTTCCAACTTTGGCCTAAAAATCGCCTCATTTTACTGGACTATATGCTTAGGCTCCGCTCATTCGCTTTCAACAAATGACGTGATATTTCAAAATGTGTTGAACGGTTTGTGTGCCAGTATTGTTTTAAAATGTATTAGTATCAGTGTTAACTGTGATCTTGTTCTACAATTGTTATGAGAGTTTTTTCTCAAAAAACAATCAATCAATTGAATTGAATTGAATAGATATCTCCCAGATATCGAAGAAAAACTGGCCGTTGCCTTACTTAGATACCAACTCGTCTGGCAATTCAAAGATCGAAAGCACATGACGGAACTTTTTGATAGTCTCAAGTGAATTTGTAGAGCTCGCACGATAGATATCAGTGAGCCTTGGAAAGCTATCCACGAGGCTATCCACGATGATCAAGGAATTCTTTGTGAACTTTTGCTGAAAATCAAAGAGCACGCGCTGCCAAAATTTTGAACTTTTGTTCCAATTGGAACCAGCAATGTTATAATCTTCGTTCTGAAAGAATGAACAGCTCTGACAGCTCTTGACAAAATGTCGATATTGTAATCTATCCTGACCTCGATCCTGGCCAAAAATAATGAGTTTTGACAAGTATCTACATGCAGACCATGCGTTCACATGTTCCCCATGCAGGAAATTCAACATCTCGCGTCGTTTCTCATTGTGTATGAAATTATCAGCCTGCCTAGTTACCTCTGAATAAGCAATCATTCTCGACGTAGAATCTTTGAATTTGTGATATTGTTTCACGGGCTCTTCAAAATCTTTGAGGCTCATCATGCTACCTACAGCCCCCGAAGGCGATAGCATAAGGGACGTCATTTTGCCGCTCAGCTCCGAAGGAGATGGATCGTAAATATAATGGGGAAATAAATTTACTCATTAAACACACAATTAATTCAGAAAAGACGGTTTAATAAATACGAATATTCAGATCAGGTAGTAGCGTTGGTAGTAGTAGGAACAATACAATTCAGGTGCCGCCAATGCGTTTCCAGATGACGAATTAAAGCGGCTTCACAGAGCTTCGACGTGTCGCCAGCGACACTTCATCAACCAATAGGGATCCAGCATCGGATGTATTCCCCTCTGTCGCCCACCCCTTCCATTTGGTGTCGCTGTGTAGTTAGGATTTTCCAACTACACAAACCGTGTCGCGTGTCGCTGGGTGGTTATGGACCGCATGCAGTCATCAGTCAATCATCGGCCGGTAAAGATTGCGTCAAGTTATTGACACGGACAGAAATTGATTGTGCACGATGGCACAGAACGACGGTTTAGAGTTCGCCTTTGGTCGCGTTGCTCAAACTGCTCACCACGTTCACGTGCTTCCTTTCCACGATAGCCTGTGCTGTGCTTCTACGTTGCCTGCTTATTATGTTCCCACGAGACCAGAGATAGAGAAGCAGGTGAAAAGCACCCATTCAACAACCACATTTTCCGAAGCAAATCGCCTTTTAACAAGGCACTTTCAAGGAAAAGACGAAATATTAGCAGATATACCCGTGGAATCAGATGAAACAATTTTTTGGGGGACATTGGCAATTGTTTGACAGTTTCGAGCACGTGCGTTGTCAGCCTGGCGAATGAATTTCTATCAATCTATCAAATCCCGCCAACTCGTTCGAGGTTGCGAGCGACACCAATTTTCGCAGTCTTCTGTCGCCGGCGACAGCTGTGGTGTCATGGTGGGGGAATGTCGCCGGCGACACATCGAAGCTCTGTGAAGCCGCTTTTACGCTTGCATTACAATCACCAGCAGTACCAGCACGGACACAGTTGTTAACCGGACGACGACTTGTGGTTGACAAGACTGTCACGTTTGACGAGCTGTTATGTGTGACACTTTGTGGCTGAAAATAAAAATGTTCCGAAGGCCGGGGTTGACCAGGACTACCTAACGAAGGAACTACCCCAGTGCACTGAATTGGGGGTCGTTAGAGGACGTTTCGCTTTGTAACAGGTTTGACGAAAAGGCGGCCGCTAGATCAGACCAATAGCCTTATTTAAATCATTTAGCTGTCATGTAGCGCCGAACAGCGCCCTCGAAGACTCTGTCGCCGTAAACTCGGCTTCCAGACTGCGCCTGCGGTCTACAAAGAATGGTATAAACGGTAGGTTTGGCACCACGGAGAATGGTCCGTATTGTTACGAAGCTCGCGACCATCCCGGATCTTTCTATAGAGGAATCTAGATTTCCGCGTTGCATTCGGGAAGCATCGAGAGACTTCAGCGGTAGGTCACGACACGTTGAGACTCTTGGCGGAGGTGTCGTAGAAGGTACGCGTATATTCTCGACGCAGATACCAGAGAAATTCTCGTGTGCTGGAAACATCATCAGGAAGCATCCAAAACCTTCGATGCCACTATAAGAGAGGAACTCGACCTGGCATCGGGAGAGTTTGGATCAAGCGATCGTGAAGTCAACATCTCAAGCGACATTGTGGATTTTTAAGCGATAATTAATTCTTTGCGTTATTTAGTTGTATCGGTAGTAGCTAATAAAGTGCAGTTTGTTTACGAGTAAATCAGCGCGTAATTTCGAGAAAGGCGAACCCGAATAACGTAATATCTGGTGGCAGAAGTGGATCTTTCGGAATTTGGAAATTTCAACCGCTGATTTCGAGGTAATCGATTAGTGACTGCGCCGATTGTCGGAACATTCGAGAAATCGTTTGATGATGACCAGAAGCATGACACAAAAAGAAACAGAAAAGGCTTTAGCGAGCATCATGGCGATGATGCAAGAACAAAAAAAGGAACGTCTCGAAGAGAAGGAATAATTGAAGAAAGTTCTAGAACAGCAGGAGCAGAGACGGCTGGAAGAAAGGATAGAATTGAAGAAAGTTCTGGAAGCCCAGGAGCAGAAGCAAGAAAGAATTCTAGAACACCAAGAGCGGAGACGGCTTGAGGAGAAGGAAGAATTCAAGAAAGTTCTTGAAGAGCAGAAAACAAAGCTCAGAGAAGTATTGGAGGGTCAAATGCATTATCTAGAGGAGAAACAAGAGAAGTTGAGCTGACCTTCTGGATAATGTACACGAACAGATACAAGACGTGCATGGACAGATGAGGGACCAAATACAAACGGTCCAGGGATTTGTCCATGAGAAAGTGGCAGCGATAGAGGCAAACATCTTGCAACTGGAACAACGTGTTAAAAGAACTGCCATTTCCAGTTCAGCGACGAGCACGGGCGGGATCCATCGCGTGAAGCTGCCGGATTTTGATGAACAAAGCCCATGGTCCACTTACAAAAGGCAATTCGACGCAGCGGCCGAAGCCAATGGATGGACGGACAAGGAAAAGGCTACTGCACTGGTTCTTGCTCTCAGGGGTCCGGCATTAGAGCTGCTTCAGACGATACCTGAGAACGAACAGAAGTGTTTCGAAACATTGGTGAAGGTGCTGGAACTTCGCTACGGTGACAACCATGTGCAGCAGATACGCCAGTCCCGTCTGAGAACCAGGGTACAGAAGAGCGGAGAAAGCCTGCAGGAGTTCGAGGCCGACGTCAAAAAGCTGGTTAACTTTGCTCATCCAGCCTATCCATCAAGTCTGCTGGCTAATTTTGCGAAAGAAACTTTCATCAATGGACTGAGGGACAACGAATTGCGCCAGATGGTCACAATCAGCAACCCAGCGACGCTCGCCAATGCCTTAATCCACGCGATTCGTATCGAAGTAGACAAGGATTCTCCACGTCACTTCAAAATCAGAGAAGCGACATTGGAAGCATCCAAGAATCCAACAGTCAGGAAGGCCAGCGATTCACAGTCCCCGTCAGTCCAGGAGTTCCAGCAGATTCTCATCGCTTTGGAAAATAAGAAAGCAAGGACGGGGGCAGGCCGCGTTGCTTCGGCTGTGGGTAACCGGGACATCGGCGCCGGAATTGCAGGCAAGGGTCGAGTTCAAGTGACCGTTCCGCGCCGGGGCGAAGAACTCCCAGCCCAGTTAGACGCAACCAGGAAAACTAATTCCAGCTAGCGCTGAGGGGCGCACGCTGGCTGGCAGTCCCCAATGCCTCAAGAGCTACTCCGTCTCGTTGCTGAGGAAGTCACCTAACAGCCTTCTTCTGAGTGGGAAGCTTGATGAAGACGATTGCGTTTTGGTTATTGACACCGGAGCCACAAAGTCGATCGTTCGACGTGGAATGCTTCGAAAACAACGGATCGTGACGTTGAAGAACGGCACTTGCTTGACTACGGCTACTGGAGAGTCGGCTACATTTTACGGAGAATCTGAAGTGAACATTTGCTTCGGACGGTTCCTGCTGCGAGAGAAGGTTTTGGTGGCTGACATTGTTGACGACTTCATACTTGGCCTGGACCTGATAAATAAGTACGGATTTGTCCTGGATGTTGGTCAGCGGACACTGAGGATTGGGAACGAGGAAATTGCTCTGAAAACATCCATGAAGACTGCTGAAGAAATCCGTCTACTTTCTGCTGAAACCGTACGTGTGGCCGCCAACTCCGAGAAGATAGTGTGGGCAACACTGAGTGGACAACCTGGAGGACATGTCGCCGGCATTGCTGAACCCGACGCAGCTGCCAGCTGTCTCATGGCTAAGACATTAATCAACATGGATAAGACAAGAATTCCGATTATTAGAGTCATTAACCCGGACAAGACATGCAAAACGATCAAGGAAGGAGAAACTATGGGCAAGTGTGAGCCCGTAAAATGAATCTCACACTGCAAAGATGGATCGCCAGAAGCTCCAGCTCCGAAACTTCTGGAGAAGAAGGTCGAGGAGATGTTCTCGTCCCAGTGGGAGCACCTGAATGACAAAGGGAACTGGCGACGAAATTCATTCAAGAAGAAGCTACAGCCTTTGCGATGGAAGGCAGTCCAACTGGGAGGACCAGTGTGATTCAACAACGCATTAACACGGAGAACGCTGCTCCGATTCGGCAAGCTCTCAGGCGCCTACCACTGGCAAAGCAAGAGGAGGTGTCCAAGCTTCTAAAGAACATGCTGGATGAAGGCGTGATTGAGGAGTCAACAAGCCCATGGTCTTCTCCTGTTGTTTTGGTTGAAAAGAAAGACGGAAGTACAAGATTTTGCGTCGTCTATCGCAAACTCAATGATGTGACAAAGAAAGACAGCTATCCACTGCCTTGGATCGATGACACCTTAAGCACACTGTCCGGATCAAAATGGTTCTCAACGTTGAACCTGAAGAGTGGCTACTGGCAAGTCGGACTCCGCCATGAGGACAAGGAAAAGACCGCATTCTCAGCGGGCAGCGGTCTTTACCAGTTTACGGTGACGCCTTTTGGGCTTTGTAACGCACCGGCCACGTTCGAACGCCTGATGGAGTGCGTTTTGCGAGGTCTTACACAGGAGACTTGCCTGGTCTACCTTGACGACGTGATGGTCATCGGTCGGACGTTTAAAGAACATCTGAAGAACCTCCGCGCGGTGTTTCGACGACTTCAAGGTGCTCACCCAAAGCTGAATCCGAGGAAGTGCGTGCTTTTCCAGAAGCAGGTCAAATTTCTGGGACACGTCGTATCAGCCAAGGGAATCGAAACCGACCCATCGAAGTTGGAAGCTGTTCGAGAATGGCCACTCACGACCGAAGAATAAACATGAAGTCAGGAGTTTTTTGGGCTTATGCACATACTACAGGAGATTTGTGGAGAAGTTCGCAGACATTGCTAACCCCTTACACAAACTGACTGAGGACCGTACTCCATTCTTGTGGACCAAAGAATGTGAGAATTCTTTCAAGACTTTGAAGATCGCGTTGTGTTCTAGTCCCATCCTGGCGTATCCTCAACTGCACGGACAATACATCTTGGACACTGATGCCAGCAACACCGGAATTGGAGAAGTGCTGTCGCAATATCATCACGGCCAAGAGCGGATTGTGGAGTATCACAGCAAAGTGTTGTCCAAACCGGAAAGCGATATTGTGAATTTCTAAGCAATTAATAATTCTTTGCGTTATTTAGTTGTATCGGTAGTAGCTAATAAAGTGCATTTTGTTTACGAGTAAATCAGCGCGTTCAATTTCGAGATAGGCGAACCCGAATAACGTAACAGTATAGTAGGTATCGCTCCACGACGTATGACCAACTTTGCCTACAGTATCAAACGAAGAAGGTCTAGAAGAATCGAGACCTGAGAAAAAACAAAACCTTTTTCAAAAAATGGGTCTGAGTGTTTACCTTTGAACAAAGGGCTTCAAGGTGTATCTAACGATGATTTTCTGACGTGAAGTTCTTTTGAAATCCGTGTTACACGGTTGCGGATCGAGACAAACATACTTTGCCAATCAGCTTAATTATTCAGAAAAACAGTTAGATCAAATTATGAAGTTTTTCTTATCGTTGACAACCCGTCTTTTGTTTTCAAGCAACCCAGACCATATTTCCGAAACCACTATTCTCTAAATCAAAATTTAAAACGTAAAGCTCACAACGCAACGCCCATCCAGAGGGGAAAATGTGGAAAGCTCCCACCTTACTTTCCTTTCGGCAAGAAATACGGTGGCCGCAAGGCAAATCGGGCCTTCAACTTCGGTAGCGGTGTAGCGATGGTGTGCGAAGAAACGGCAAATCGGAAAACCAAGCCCTTTTGGTGGTGACGGTGATGATTATCAGCGGGAAAATAAGCTGTAGCGTGTGGTCTTCAAACGGGTAGTTGGAGCCTAATGGAATTATTCACTTGAATAATTCGTGACTCTACGGCTTAAATCCGATATATGAACATTACGTTATATCAAAATAAATATGCAGTATGCAGGGTGTCGTTCATCCAGCTCGTCGTTCAGAAAACTTGGTCCTTCAAATTGTTTTCTATTAGCAATATTGTCTTGTACAAAACTGATGAGAAAAGGAGTCATCTGTGTAACTTTATGGCGCAAAGATTCCAAAACACAAGCAACTTTGGGTAATACTTTATTCCACTGGAGTTCACTATCCCCAATCTATGATGTTAGCATAGTTTTCTGAACCCGATTAACTCTTTCGGTAGAGTTTGCTTGAGGGTGACACGCAGCATTGGAAATGATGTTAACTTGATGGAAGTGGAGTGTAATTGACAATTTCTTACCATAGAACCGCTTCTTTCCAGCGCTCTTTCACCTACAAATCAATCAAGCTGTTCAATGATTTGCCTGACAATCTGATGAAGGATACGCGTTTCGGTTTTGAACGTAAACTCAGCAAGTTACTTTTTGACCAGCAAATTACTTTTGTGTGGATGTATTAAATGTAATTTCGATTTATTTTGGATTTTTCTCTATTATCTATAGTTACCTGCTTCCGACGATTCTGAGCTCTGGCATGTTGAAATGATTATAGGAGGATTATAGGAGTGAAGGAAAGCCTGAATGAGAAGCAGAAAGTTCCTCAGTTGATGCTTCCCAAGAAACGAATGAAAACGGTCCTCAGAGAGGCGCACGACAGCGCTACCTTAGAGCATCTTTTAGTCAACAAGACGTCGGCGAAGGTGCGCTTGAGCTCTAGTGGGTCAACTGCTGGGACGACATGAAAACCAGTTCTCGACAGCGTAAGGTCTGTACAGCCAGCTAGAGAATCCTCGGCATGGTGTGATATTATTTCGCCGTAACCTTGGCTTTCTTGTGACTTGCAATTGGCAGACCAGAGGATGCTCAAAAATTGTTTCGAGGTACGTCGATGACCTACGGCAACGAATGAGCAATGTTCACAGAATAGAACGAACACTGACCGGATGAAAACGCTCTATGACTTGAAAGCCAGCACTGGAGAATTTCAAACGGCTGACCTTGTTTGATTGTACAATGCCCAACGCAAGAAGAGAAGATCTTCAATGTTCATTCGTCATGGAAAAACCATGCACCATGATCAAAAAGATCAATGATGTCTACTGATCGAGAGAGCTTCTAGAGCCAAGATGAAAGTGGTGGTGAAAGTGAAAGTGGAAAGTGCCTGCTTGGGACAAACAGGCTCAAGAGAGGGAAAGTGTTACGAAACTCGCTGGAGACCACTATGTGCGGGTGAGACACACAACTTCACATTTGGTGAGGGGCCGTGCATCGAAGTTATAAGACGTCGTAGTGGTAAAACGATCATAATGGGATCCTCTTCAAAAACATCGACTTTGAGAAGAGCTCTGGACAGCATATCGGGTACAACATTGTCCTTGCCCTTACGACTATCACTTCAAAATCGAATTGCTGAAATCGAATCGCCCAGCGCCCAAGACGTCCTACCAGATTCTTCAGACTGTGTTACCATATCAAGGAGTAATGGTCCGCCACAACCGAAAACAGATATCCTTTCAAGTATGCTTTTCCTCTACCCAGATAACCGCTCAACATTTTTTTTTCCGTTGTTGAGTAGTTTGAGTGGTTTCTTTCTGCTCTATTCAGGAATCTGCTTAGGTGACAGATAACATATTCTGAACATGAACAGATTATTGATCCACCGGCAAACATGAAATTTAGCATTTCCAATCACTGGACTCGAAAAAATCAATTCTCATCTATGAAACTGTCAAGATGCCAAGATAGGAAATGAATGTATTGCTAAAAAGAAACGTCAGGGGTGGATGATCTGTATGACAAATTGACAAAATGACGACCGTACATCGTACAAGTATATGTGAAACGTTTTGATATCGACTATGATCGCTAATGCTTCTAACTGAAAATAAGAGTAATTTTGTTTCTTTTTTGGAAAAGAACGACACTTTTCTGGTGCTTCAGCTTTGTTGACAATGAAAAATTGTTCCATTCTTTCCAGATACTTTCGAACATCCGTACATGTTTTCTTATAACTCCATTTTCTTCTCATTTTGGACTCACATGCAGACTCGCTAGATGTTGTGTTTTTGAAGCTTATACAAGGTGAATCAGGATTAGGCTGCAGGAATGACGACTCTCACTAATCTTCAGGAATATGTCTATAATTGATTTCTCAAGCATGGTACAATTGGAAACTTTGGGACAGTAGGTGGAAATGTAACCGTGGACGATACGTAACTTTTCAGCAGCGGCAGACATGACTTGCGAGTCATGCTAGAGAATGCACCTAGATATTGCTCTAGAGTTGGAATATTAGCAAAAAAAGCGATTGATATCTCAGAAGATAACATAAATAATAAAATGCGTATCCCTGTACAAACAAAATGAGAAACTGTGGGAGAAATTAAACTTTATCGTCTTGCAAAACCATTAATTTTTATTCATTTATGGAAAATGATTCACTGCAAAATGACACCAGATCAATTTGCTTCAACAAATGATATAATTAGCAATAATTGTAGCCGAGATAGAATCTCACGCCGACAAAGACGAAAATGCATAAAGTGCACTTTTTTGCATCATGTCAAGGCAGCTTGCGATTCCTAATTTTGCACGAGAAGCTATACGGCAATAGAGAGCCAAGTAATTCTCGGATGATTACCCGAGTTCCTGAAAATAAAATGCTTATTAGCATGTCGTATACTACAAAAGTATTTTAATATTTAAAAATTTCTTCCAGCATACTCCTCACAGCGATTACAATTTTTACGACAATAATAACAATGGAAAGACTCAAGGATGTCAGTCGATCACTGTGAATGCATAATCCGCACTGCGAACCGGAGAGGTATTATGAAAACATCACGAGAATGCGTCTCGGAAAACGCTATGCTCTTGTTGAATCGGCCGGTTAAATTATTAATTTGGGCGAATTAATTAGCATACGATTAGGTTTTATAATTTGAAATAATAGAATTCACACGGGAATTGATGTTGCAAAGTTTATGTTTTGGATATGGAAACTTTTTCCGCATTTCAAGAGGACATTATCAGGACCTGATTTGCAAACGTAAAAACTTTGCTTAATTTCAAGGTTGATCTATTTTTGCAAATCAACAATTTTATTGAATGATGAAAATAGTGAAGTACTTATTGCAGACAGTTCAAGGGTGTAGTAGCTCATTTAAATAGCCTTTGGGTTAGAGAATAGTCGTCTGATGCTTTGCGCTAGTCTTCAGCTGAATCGCCCTCTTGACTCTGTCTTCTAGTACTTATACGCAACAGCCCATCCGCATTGAAAAACGGAGATGATGGACTATAAATCTGAGTTATGCGTCGGATGGCTCTCCCGTCGCGCAGAATTGCAAACTCAGCTTAGAACAATGTTTCTTCTTAGGCCTACGTTGGCCGATATACTTCCGTGTGCTTCAATAATTCAGTGCTGACCATTCTTTCTTCTCCAGCTTGATATTTCTGCAAGACTTGAAGAATGTTGTAAAGTTAGTCTTCTCTGACGTAAAGTGCAGAAAAATTATTGGTTTTCATAGTGCATCTGCTTCGGCAATTTATGCGGGAAGCGGTAGTTCGTTAGGAGCATTACGTATACTAAGCACTACGATGTCTTACGCCGGGTTGCTCACTTCGAGTTTAACTTTAAACCCGGTTTGGTTACTATGGAAATAATTGTTGCAACAATTAAATCTATGGCAACCAAACCAAGTTTAAAGATAAACTCGAAGTGAGCAACCCGGCGTTATACGAGTAAATCGTCTGCCATTCCAAAAATTCCTCTGTCTTTGAAATTTTCGGAAATAGTATATTGTGTGGTTAGTACAGAAAGTGTCTTATGGAAGCCACTTTCTGTACGAACAGCATATGCTATTTTTTAGCCGATCTAATAAGGTTACACCTATCAAAATGATGAATTTCTGACAAATCTGAGCAGCTAAAAATGTAACAAAAAAATCAGCTATTCAAATCTGGACTGACAAGAAAACGAGGGACTTTTTTTGAAAAAAAAATAAAAATTTTGAAAAAAAAAATCGAGTTTTTCGAATTTTGGAATTTTTAAATACTTATTAATTTTCATTCTAGATTTTAGATTATTCTTCTTTGTTTCAAGTCTCTTACTTCACTGATTCTCATGAAACTCACGTTTAAATAAAAAACACTAGGAAATGCCGTCCTTAAGCCTGTTCGTTCCAGGCAGCAGGCGGGCATTTTATTCTTCCCCCTGTACCGTGCTAGTCGGTCCAGGTGGAAAGTTTTATTTTGACTCTAGGGGCTCTTTCGATTCGGCACACATCGTTGATCTTTTTGATCATGGTGCATGGGCATTCTATGACGAATAAAGCTTCGAAGATCTCCACTTCTTACGTTGGGAAAATGCATAGCTACACGAGGTCAACCGCTTGAAATCTTCCAAAGTTGGTCTTCAAGTCATAGGGCGTCTTCGTTTTGTCCGTCGTAATACGAATCAGTCGTCGTACTATTTATTTCGTGAGCATTGCTCATCCGTTGCGACAGGTCATCGACGTACCTCGGAACAGTTTTTGAGTCATCCTCCGGTCTGCCACATTGCAATTCACAGGGAAGATGGCAGCCCAATGGCACTGGGCCATTATAGGAACTGCTATAATAGGTGACTATCGCAGTCTCGCTGATGCTCGTCGACGACCTTAGACTGGTTTTGTTCCATCGTCCTTTGAACTGTTCCACCGTTCTAGCAGAACGTGGGTGAAGGGAGGCATCATTCTGTCCTTCTCTATTTCGAGCAACGAGCAATGCACAGATGCCTTGAAACAAATTCGGTTCGAAATTTCGTCTTTGGTCGGAGTACAGCTCCAGTACTTGTACTATTGTTGAAGCCTCGTGGTTAGACGGGGTGTTCACTTTCAGCCACTTACTGAAGTGGTGAATGGAACCAATATGTATAGGCTGTCGTCTGCCGAAAAGGAATAATCCGGATCAGGACATGTCTCTGGCGATGTGTACGAAAGGTGCCCTGCATGTTATACATCTTTCGTTTTTTTTTGACCGCCAGCTATACCTCGCACTGTCAAAAACTGGATTTCATATCGTTCCAGCAGAACCTCTCGCACACCTTCGCCAACATCTTGTTGACTCTGAAAAGACCCCAGGTATCTTCATAACCCCTGAATGGGTAGACAACCCATTATACTTCCATTTAATTCAACTTATTTGAATTAAATCACCTTTCCTGCTTTTGGAACCGCTTGGCCGATGATCATCTAGTATCAGGACGACACTGTTGTGCCTCTCTTCTTGTGGTTCGATTATAGAGCTCTCGAGATTATTAAGATAGATCTGACTACGAGTTTGAACACAATTAGACACAGTATAAAATTTTAACATAACAGCAATCTATTGACCTCTATGTACAATTCAAAATGTTAATATAATGGCTCGCTCCTATACTCAGTCCTACCTTCACAACGCAGGCTGAATTATCTAAAAGATCTAACCTATTCCCGAAGAGATAACTTTCCCCTAATTATTTCAGACGTCCCAACACCCCAACCCTCCGACGAACACCTGACTCTACACACCTTGACCGACATTTAATTCTGACTGGTTCTCGCGGTTCAAAGTTCTTTTTGTGGTCAAATCAGATCCAACATTTATGTTAGTGTTAGAGGTTATGTTAGGGTTAGGCCCGACTTCTAGACACTGAAAAGAGAAGAGTGACTTCGACCACGAGTGCTATCCAAGATTTGTGGGCCGGTGTGTGTATGGTAGCCCACCTTATTGTGGCATTCTTTTCAAAGGCTGTTGCTTCTTTTTGGGCCATGGTCTCTTTTGCTCGTTTGGAAAGGATTGGATATGGCTGCCTTTGTGGGGGCCTATTCCCTTTTTTCACCATGAGTCGCCCCTAACGCTTAGAAAGATTCCCGCGGTCACGCGTGTCTATAACCGGAAATGTTGAACCGAATTTCACCCTTCCAAAAACTTCCAAACCGATGGTGAGCGCGAAACAATTACTCTAGTCAAGATACAAATTCAATTTGGAGAACGTTTTGAGCACGCCCCGTATACGCGCTAGTTCGTTGTTGTTCAGCAATTTGTGAGAGAAGGCCGCAGCCAGGAGAAACAAAACGCAGAGAATAGACTATACAGGGTGTTCGCCGAAAAGCCGATGCGGAGAGGCGTCGAGATAATCTTTGCCCTAACGCGAAATAATCGCCGTCTACACTATTCCTGATCGAGCCCTAATAACAATTCATTTTCACAAAGTCCCTATCTGAACGGTGGCGTCGCTGGGTACCGGCATGAATTCATCAGCTTCGAATAAGAACGTTTTCATTCCCGGGACAAGCTCTACATGGAAATATCCGGAACTATCGTGGCGCTGAAACAAAATCATCAGTTGCAAGGAAAGGGGAGGGGTCCATCAATCCGATCAACAATTGCGACTCTACGGCAGGGTCCAAACCCCGATACAAACGCGATTCTATTTTTATTTCAATTACTTGAGTTTTCACGTGGTTCTCAAAATTTACTTTTCCCGAATAACTAGGAGCTTCAGAAACGTAGAGGAAGCTCACTGGCGAGTTTCCAGATCTAACCCACTAGGTCCGATGCTCTGAGTACCGCAGTCACAAAGCCAAGTCCAGAGGGCCCAAGAGCGCGAATACCTTTCTATGAAGGTATCCAACAAAGGACGAGGCTTGACAGTGGCTGTACCTGATGGCAGACAGTAGCGCAGACACCAGCACGTGCAGGCAGATTCAGAACGCACGCGTGAGCCCCATCATACATTCTCCACGACAAAGCCTAACCGTAAGCAACTACCCCAACTCCCCAAGACTAACCCTCCGCTCGTCGAGGTCATTACTCCGCCACACGAGATACCGAAACGAGAGACCTCATCTCTATCGGGCCTGGATCATTTAGGGGTTTCAACTCGACATCCTCGAGGGGGTTAAAACTCATCGTCGGGGGAACGCGACTCAGCATCCTGGAGGGGTTTCGAAACTCTTCGTCAACGGGTCCCAACTCGACGACTTGGAGAAGGGTCGAAACTCAACACCGGAAGGGCCTCGGCACATCGACCTGGCGAAGGGCTGGAACTCATCGTCGGAGGGCTCTGACTCGACACCTGGAGGTGGGTCAAGACTCAACGTCCAAGGGCTCTGATACGACATCCTAGGGGGGGTTGCTACTCAAAGTAACAACTCATCGGCCTCTAGGAGAGTCAAAACTCAACCTGGAGGGTTCTCGACTCAACGTGCCCCCAAGGGGACCAAAACACGTCTCCGAAGGGTTCCAACTCGACTAGCTCCAGGGGGTCTTGAAGATGCATCAGCCGGGGAATCGACTCGTCATTCTCCAAGTTGACTGGGACTCATCATTGGGGCTTCGACGCTTCGGCCTCTAGGAGGGTCGCGACGCAACATCAACGGGTTATAACTCAGCTTTCTCGGAGGGGACTGAAACTCTTCGCTAACAGACCCGCAGAAGCACTCGGCAGCGGACGTGACAAGTCGGGGGCGGACGGCAGCCCAGGAGGATTGCCCCAGGTACCACGGTCAATCTCCGGCGATACTCTTCTATTTCCAGCAATTCGGATTATTTTGTCGCATCCAAAACGATCGCGAACGGTGTATAGTCATGAAATTCCAAAGGGTAATTTGATCCACCGCGCTGGGACCGCCGGGTGCTAACACTAGGAGCACGGCACGGCAGCAACTGGCTGGGTTGATGTGCGGTTGCTTTATTCCATATTCACCAATTTACTATTTCATCGGACGTCGAGCAGGAACGGTTGTTGAATCGATGAGGAGCAAATGAATTATGTTGTAGAGCTTCGCGGGATTTACACGGATGAATTAAATAACTAGCGACATCCTTTAATGATGCCTTGACTCTGAATATTCACATTCTTATACCTCGATTTCATGGTTTTGAATTATTTTCCTCCGGACTATTTTCAGCTCGCCAAATGCGGGTGGCTTCAACTCGAAGATGTTCTCCGGTAGCGACATCATGTACATCTCTCACTTGGGAGCAACCATGTTAGTGCAATATGGAACTCGAACGCAATGTCAATTCATTAGGGTATACCGGACTAATTTTTTTTCGTTGTCATGTTTACAATTAAACCAGGAGTATATGAACAGATTGTTTTCAACAGCACAATAAATTGTTGCAACTTCTTTCCAACATTAATTTGTATTGCACAAGTTATCACCACATCTCAACGCAAAGACTCATTGAATATACTTCATCTTTTGAAGATAAAGTCGATATCTTGCGCTAACGGCAACCCTGTGTTTCATGACGGTGACAGTTATGACAGTATTAGTATTATAATAATAATAATTAACACAACCTACATGAATTGACTTGATTGTTGACTTCTACTGCTACTTTTTGCACGTTTGCGAGTGTTTTGTTCGCCAGTTGTGTTTTCTGCCAACAATGGATGAAGGTTATGGAAACGACACATGTAAAATAATGAAAAGTGTATTCCGCCCCGCCAGCGCTGTCACTTGTTGATCGCCGATCGTTCCGATTGGTCGGTCTCAAGTCAAAAATGTTACGTCACAGCCACATACCTGATTTGAAAATGATTCAAACAGTTTCTACTTCAAAGCTGATTCCCAAAAAATCACAAGCATTGACATACGAATTTTCTTCTAGTAATCATCTATAATTTTTTTTTCACAATTTTGATTTGGCATAAGGCGTTAGCCCGTACTGTATAAAAATAATTCATAGATCACTTATACTCTGTTATTTTGCTGAAATTAATAGTACCCTATTTTCGTCTTTGGAAAAGTTACCTTTCAGAAATAAATCAAAATTTCTTTTTATTTCAGGTCTGCAAAAACCTGACACGCAAGAACCTGGTATAGGTGAAAAGCGCATTCGTCGAACCAAAGGGTATCATTTGGGACTCGAATATCCCTTCGCCCTGCGTTATAAAAGCTGTGTATTCTTGACTGCGTTCTCCTTCATCTCTACCTGCCAGTACCTGCTGAACAAATCAAGCGACAAAAACATTGACATGGTATCTATGAACGAGAAGAGAGGAAGTAAAATCGGCATAAGCACACGGCAGCTCTATCTTTGCCCTCAACTGCACAATGAAGCGTTTTCCGCTTTGGTGTATAATGTACAACTTATTAAATGATGACTTGATGGGGTCCCAACCTTGGAAACACCCAGCTCAACGGGACATCGACATTTCGACAGAATGTTTCAAATTTTATTTTATTGGTTCCTCCAATTATGGGTACGATATTACTTTTGTCGTTTATTGAAGAGGTATCATAATCAAAGAACAGCTCATCGCACGATACGAAACATTAAATAAATATCCAATAAAATGAAGTCAAAATGAAAAAACTCATCACACCAGCAAAAAAACTGATCATCTCCAATTCTCAAAAGTTCATACCTCAATACCACACGATATGATCGAAGCTGCAGGCAAAACCTTGGAATAAGACCAGTTTCGCCAACGACTACGCTAAGAGCTGAAATTCTAGGTGACGATTACAATCAGAAAGAAAACTTCCGTCACCAACTGTTTGCTACTCCCTCAGGTAACATTTTCGAATTACCTTCTTTGGTACAATACAAGACACTTCATTTGGAATATTCTTTTGTTTTGATGATCAACCATGCTTTTACGCTTCGGGCCACGTGGCTAGTGAGTGCCCCAACCTACCAACAGCACAAACTCAAAACCTCACGAATTAACAAAACGAACCACCGATCGACAGCGACAACGAACGAAACGAAGAATCCGACCCGGAAGAAGGAAGAGAACAACAAAAAAAGTAGAAAAAGAGGAAGAATAAGAGAAAGAAGAGACCGAAAATAAGGACCTCACTATTGAAAATATGGCCGCAACAGCTACGATATTTCATAAAGCACCAAAATGTCAAATCTCAAAGACCGAATGAAACGTCATACTTCTCCAGCATTGAAGAACAAGAACTATCACAAGCAACAATTCCTGAACAAATGAAGGTCGCAAAATATCATCCATCTCATCATCAACGGCATCTTTACTCCACCAGTCCACCATTACCACCAAAGCCAAAGAAGAGCGTGGCGATGTTAACCACAAACGAAAAAACACTAAAGACGCGCTAGAACTGCTCAAAGAAGCAATAAACTCAAATCCCGAAGAATACAGGGTGATTCATGAGTGACCTTACATAGGCTAATGCCGCCAATGGCAGATGGAGGACTTCGAGGCGAGTCAGGATCCAAAGAAGAGATTTTATTTTCTCTATTGGTTACGAAGATACAGGGTGTTTTGTGTGTTTCGTGTGAAGCTTTGATCAGCGATATTTCTGAAACGGCCAAAGATATTTCAATGAAATTTACCAGTAAGATTTTTTTGTGGGAACTTATCCAGAAAGTGAGTCAAAATCCAGGGCCGGGTTAGAAAAAATGTGCACCATTGTTATTAGATCAAAAAGTACATTCTTAGACCGCTTTCCTAAAAAACTGCTATCGGATTCGAAAGCTAAGGAAAAATGCTTCAAGAATCACTCTCGAATTTAGATTAGCCCGGTTCTGGATTTTGACTTACCCGGTATGGCTTCTGGATGAATTCCAACACAAAAATATCACTGGAAAATTTCAACAAAATATCTCTCGTCGTTTCAGAAATATCGCTTATCAAATTTTCATACAAAACATGCACACTCAACACCTTGTATCTTCGTAACCAATGGAGATAACATAATTCCTTCTGTGGATCCTGACTCGCCTTGAAATCCTCTATCTTCCATTAGCCTATGCAAGGTCACTCATGAATTACCCTGTATAGTCTCACCTACACCAACTTCAAAAGCTTCATCAAAAACGCCCTACCATCCAACAACATTGCTGCAGAAGTCTCCGAGTATTCCCCAGCTCGCTGTTACAAATGCGACAAGGGACCTATTCTCTGCTGAAAGGTAAATTGATGGGAACCCCTTCGCCAGAATTCAGAAGACTATAAAAAATCGAAACTCGGACTTAGAATTCAACGCCTCCTAGGTAAACTTGGAGGCAGAAAAATTCTAAACAAATTCCAATTAATCCAGTGAGATTGTAATGGGTTTCATATCCGCTGCGAAAACATCTAAATCCCGATAGAACAACCCGATCCGGACAACTTGGCAATACAAAAAACACACCCCAAACGATAAAGAAAACCTCCAGAAATTCTCGGGAAAATTTTTCAATCTCGACTTGACTCTAGCAGACCAAGAACCACCACACATCTTATCTGGCAACCCCTCGACGACCATTGAGATCATTACCCTCGTCATTACCCATCGAAACAGAAACATTGTCCCATGCTGACCACAAACATCATCACCTCAATAAACGTCAATCCATAATGGAATCGAGGAAAAGCAAATTGAACAGCATTTGAAGATCCCTGCAACACACCGCCAACATCCCCATCGGACGATATTAACACAATCATACAAAATTTCACATTGCTCATCATATCATCAGCCGACAATTGCGTACCGAGCTCAAACAAATGAACAACACAAAACCCGTACCTCGGTGGAACAAAGAATGTGTAACAGCCATATAAGCCAGAAAAGCAGCATTCAATAGGTTCAGAAAATACTCAATACAAGTGAACTTGACGGACTTCAAGAGAACCAGAGTTGAGGACAACGAACCATTAAAAAAAATCAAGAAGGAATCGTGGCAAGTTACCAGCCTCAATAACAATATGCACAACCAAACAGAGTTATGCGGAAAAATAAAACAAGTGAGTATGCCTTCACGTGCGTGAGTCTCAGTAGCGCATTTTCTCAAAGAGGCATATTGTGAACGTAAAGAAATTTGGTTGAAGGAGAAACACCATTCCTTGCCCACTTTCTTCACTCGAAACTCATTGTGATATTGTGTTATCAAAATGGGGTACTTGCCAATGAAATAGATTTGAATGAAAATTCTTTAACTCATCAATATATTTTTTTGTTTGAGGGCGGGAGCTGGGAGCGGCGACTAATCAACAGTAGTCTATTCTTTCCCATTTTTAGTCGGCTATCCATATAGCGAAAGAATTGGATTGCTATGTCTTCGGGTTCATGTTTTCCATTTATCTCTTTCTTTGAGGGCAGCGTGTGGGGGTGGCAGCATTCTGCAAAGTAACTGTTGCACAGTTTGAGTGAAGAGTTTCTGAATGTTTAAGGAAATATGACAATCAATGAAATTGTAAAAGTTGCATTTTTTGTTTGGGGGCGGGAGCTGGAGGCGGCGACTAATCAAAAGTGGCCTATCTTCCCATTTTTAGTCAGCTATCTATATAGCGGAACAATTTATTCGCTATGTCTTCAGGGTTATGTTTTACATTCATCTCTTACTTTGGGGGCGGCGTGTGGGAGCGGCAGAGTTTGGCAAAGAAATTCTTTCACAGTTTAAGTTGGGGGTTTCTGAATGTTTGAGGTAACATTAAAATGTAAATCAGTGGCAATTATTGAAAGTTGCACTTTTTCTCTTTTGGGGGTGGAAGTTAGAGGCGGCGCCATGTCAAAGGTAGCCTATTCTTTCCCATTTTTAGTTAGCTATCCATATAGCGGAAGAATTAGATCGTTATGTCTTCGGGTTTATGTTTTTCATTCATCTCTCACTCTGAGGGCAGCGTGTGGGGGCGGCAGCATTCGGCAAAGTAACTGTTGCACAGTTTGAGTTGGGAGTTTCTAAATGTGAGGGAAATATGACAATCAGTGAAAATTGTGAAAGTTGCATTTTTTGTTTGTTTGGAGGCGGCAGCTGGAGGCGGCGGCTAATTAAAAGTGGCCTATATTTTTCCAATTTCAGTCAGCTATCAATATAGTGAAAGAATTAGATCGCTATGTCTTCAGGTTCATGTTTTACATTCATCTCTCACTTTGGGGGCGGCGTGTGGGAGCGGCAGAGTTTGGCAAAGAAATTCTTGCACAGTTTGAGTCAAGAGTTTCTAAATGTTCGAGGTAACAGTATCAGCTAAATCAGTGAAAATTGTTGAAAGTTGCACTTTTTTACTTTTGGAGGCGGAATCTGGGGGCGGCGACTAACCAAAAGTAGCCTATCCTTTCCCATTTTTAGTCAGCTATTTATATACCGAAAGAATCAGATCGCTATGTCTTCGGGTTTATGTTGTTCATTTTAAAGTGATTGGGGGCGGTTTTTAGCAGTTTTTTCATGTCGGCGGCGCATATTAATGACGGAATGTTTCTTGGCTTACGTTTATAAGTGGCAACTA
Organism: Anaspis maculata; assembly: GCA_949128115.1. Classification (NCBI taxonomy): domain Eukaryota; kingdom Metazoa; phylum Arthropoda; class Insecta; order Coleoptera; family Scraptiidae; genus Anaspis; species Anaspis maculata. The sequence goes on along the minus strand of OX421963.1, from coordinate 16,935,149 downwards.
TGTATTATTCAAAAAATGAGAACACCAGAGCATCAGGTCTGGTAGAAAGTGCAATATTATGTTATTTCAAGTTTATCGGGGGCGGTTTTCTCTATGTTGGCGGCGCAATATAGACATCCAATATTGCCTAGCCCTCTTTTGGGAGTGGCAGCTATGTAACAGCGAAAAAATTAGAAAGCTAGGTCGTCTAGTTTGGGAGGAGTTCGAGGAACGGACGGACGGACGGACGGACGGACGGACGGACAAAGCGGTTGCAATAGCGATTTTCATCAAGATGGAAAATGCGCTAAAAATAGAAGGCTGTCACATATGTATACTGTGTAGTAGCAGATCTGAAAGAAATAGCAAACTGCATGCGAAAAATCTTTGAGAACACAAGAAATTTACAGAGGAAGAACCCTTTGAAATATCCGAGAGCCAAAACCCAGTCAATCTCCAATTCACCCACTGAGAACACTCGACAGCACTACAATCATGCAAAAAAACCAGCCCAGGCCTGAATAACATCTTAATTCAACTCATTGAACGCTTCCCTTACAAGTTGCAAGACACAGAAGACAGAAGTACCTGCTTGACATATTCAATTTCATCTAGAGCCATCATCATCATGTTTCTCCAGAATCATGGAAATAAGCCTCAATCGTGAAAATAATGAAACCTGGAGCCGTATTCTCTAACTCGCTATGCAGTCGAACTGACAGATATCGCTATCGGTAGCTAGGCAAGCACCGTTGTGATTGGCTTTTGCCTGAATACCGATAGCGATGTCTGTCGGTTCAAGTGCATAGCGAGTTAAAGAATACCTACGGCTCCTGCAAAGAAAAAGAAACTCGCAACTATACATACTTGGACCAGTTGCCTGTGTAAACTTTCCGGAAAAATAATCAATGAAGGTTATTGTGGTACCTATACCTAGAAGAGGAGAAACTTGTCTCAAAATCACAAAGCGCTTTCAGACAATGGCGATCAACAACGGCCCAACTTGTAAACGTACAAGCAGGAATTCTTGTTGCAATCAAATAGAAACACAGATAACTTGCTTCCAGTTCGAAAGAGACACTTTTGGATTTGTTCAAAATAAATAGTTATGCATCCCTTATTGCGGGTTGCACTTATTGAATTACACTTTTGCCCACAACGGCTGTAGTATGAGCGAGTAATCCAACCTGAAGAGCCAAGAGCCACCCCTATCAATACCGGAATCACCTTGAATAATAATTGAAATTACAATTCAATTTTTGATTGATAAACCATATTATAGGACTTCTGTTACTATCCTAAACGTTAGAAGTTCGGAAGAAAACTGAGACCGGTTCGCAAAACATTCGAAGCCGCATCATGCAGGACCACTGCACATCATCAGATTGTAGAAAGGAAAGGCACGACCCGGGCGGCCCATCCGAATCCTCTTCGCCGAGGACGAAAACATTCTTCTTCACCTCTCAAGCACACTCATGATGCGATGTTACATTATTACACATAATGCAACAACACAAAGATTCCTCCGGTAGCAGCCCCTCCATATCATCTCCCACTTGAAGGTTCGGTATAAAAGACAGTGTTATAATGGTGGCGTCCCATCGCTCCGTGTACAGTGCCGGACCAGGGGTTTCTGTCAATTTTTTTCGCGTTTCGAGAGATTTTACGTTCGTTTTTTTTTTGTTATTGCATGGTACGCGCGTTCATAGTGCACTTGGATCATGATAATTAAGGTGAGTGTTTACATTTTTTTCTTCCCATAAAAGTGACAAAGTGACGTATTGTTATCCACCTACGCTACCCGCAAAAAATATCGATGATTTTTGTCGTGATCAATCAATGAGTGTGTGAGTTTCAAATCAATTCAAATCGCGGTAAATCATACAAACGACAGAGGTGTATACTTAGAGGGAAATGGAAAAGTGGAGCACGTGTGGAAGTTAATAAGTTTGAAAAAAGTGTGAGCAGAGCTGAAAAGAAAAAAGTTACAATCTCCATTCTCTAATTCGATCGTGATGTAACAAAGTTCCGGACGGCATCTGTCATTTCTTCGAACGATTTGCCATATCTCATGGATCTGGTGTGTGTGCACAAAGCCTTGTTGTCGTTGACATTTGAGAGGGAATGGGCAAATGGGATTAGATTATAGAGTAATTGCGCGGTTCGCTCGCTCCATCCCATGGTATTATGGGGGAGTTGTATAAGCCACAGAGAATCATCGCATTGAATGCCAATTTGGTGCTGCACGAGTTTTATCTGGCGTCTTTGCCGAGAAAATTGCGAAATTTTCGACATGGAAATGTCAACAAATACGGAATAACAAGATGAGAAATGACTGAGACTTTGGTTCAGAACAGGGTGATTTGCTCGTTTGCTTCGTTCATAATTCCATTGTGTTTGCTCGGATTTCATTTGGATTTTTCTGGGTGCGGTTGCAAAACAGTACGAGTGATAAATACGCTTCTTAATCTACTGCGGGAAAATTTCTATTAAATCGATTATACAAGTCAGAAAATTCTCATCGTCATTCACGAGCTATAGGCTAGACACATCACATTCACACGAATCTAACGGTCACCAAAACAACTTATTTAGAAATTACTACTGGGCGCACTTTCAATTTCTCTCCGGCAATTTAATCTTGAACTGGTTTTAGATTTTTCTTTCCTTCCGTTTAGATAATAACCCAAACGTGTGTGGGTACCTGCTACGAGTATTCGTATGCAAAATTATTGAAATATTTAAGCATAAAAGCGGCTTGGAAAATGCGGCTGTCGCAAATTTGCACTCATGGATTTGTAAACGAATGTAGATTTCAAGAATCTACCTTTATAATACCTATTATACCTGCTCTATAGTTTTTTGGAGAATTTCCAGTGACTTTGTAAAACAAGGCAGATTGAAGGAAGTAATAAAGCCTTTGTATATCTTTGCCACGGGACAGCTTTGCCAGTATCGTTATTGTTACCAAATCAGGGTCATGCGCTTCTATCAACTTATCTCGAAACTTACTATCCTTATCAAATCGGCTATGAGCTTGAGAAGTTATAGGTTCTTATACTCAGGTATACAGGGTGGCCCAACGAAAACAGAACAGAGGGGTTTTCGGGCATTTCACCTCATTTTTCTGAAAATAACTCGAACAGGTCGATTTTTATCTTGAGGGGAACATCTGAAACATACATTGTCAGATTTCTATCTTCAGCCCCCTCACCCCTACCCACCTCAGCTCAAGAATTTCAAATGACACCATCTACTTTGCGATACATCAAATCAAAGAAAATCAAATTCAGTTTCTGAAAAAAATATTTTCAAAATTTTCAACCCCACCCCCCATCTTCCTAAATTTCTCTGTCTGTCCCATCAATTCCTAAATCGACCCCTCAATTCTCTTCAATTTAATCAGCGTCATCCCAAATAGCATCTAAGGAGAACATTTTCGGTGGAGAAAAGTGTTACCCAAATTCACCCCTTTCTTCTCCCCCACCCCAACTTCAAAACTTAACACACACCACCTACTTTGTGATACATCGAATAAAAGGAAATTGATTTCTCTTCCTAAAAACAATTTTTTTGACATTTTCAACTCCTCTCCTGATGAATTGAACATTCGGAGTATTTCAGGGGGGAAGGGGGCTTTTTTGAAATTCTGGAAATATTTTATTCAGGAAGAGAATTCAATTCTTTTCGATCTGATATATCACAAAGTAGGTAGAGAGAGAATTTGCCCTCTATCTTAGAGGGAAATATTTTTTCAGGAAGAGAATTGATTCTCTCCAATTTGATGTATCGCACGTTTGCTTAAAACGTAAGTTTGACGTTTACGTCATTGCCGAATCTGATTGACGCCTAAGTGGCGCCCTCCCATGGCTACTCTCGTTTCCAATAGGCAATTAATTCGTATAAAAATAGTAAATATACAGATCATCCACAGGTATCTTTTGGTCTCAAAATTTGCACACAAGAAAAAATTGTTGATCAAATTTTAGGTTTCAACCAGTGGAACAGAATTTGAGCCCTCTATTTTCGTTACATATCTAGAAGATTTTAGTGAACTTTCCAAACAGATTATACAGCAATTTGTTTTCAATTATTGTATGCGTTATAAAATGCTATTTACTACACAGGGTGAGTCGTAAATTCCTTAAATTCATACCAAAACATATCATCCAACATCCAAACAAATTGCTCATTATTCTGTTTTAAATAAAACGCCATGAGACAAACATTTATCGATAAATCAATATGAATTAAAGAGGCTGAAGTCTTACCTTTTGGCCAATACCCATAAACTCGAACTCCAAAATAGTATACTGTAAAACTAGTGTTACGATGACAATGTTTGTGATACGACTAAGTTTGCTCAACGAGTCGCCAGGCGGCGAATTAAGAAATGTAGGAATATTACAAAAAAGAAATGTACCGCACATGTTTTCTGTACTACTTTGTCTATTTCGCCTTAATTCACTCAATAAAAATAGAAAAAGTACAAAACTGACATTTGAATTGTGCTTGTCATTATTGAAAGCCAAAACAGTGGCACAAAGTGCTCTATTTTCAGTTGCATGAAGAGAAATTTTGTGACGCTGTTTTTCGCAAAAACAGTGCTACAAAGTAGTCATACTATAACCGAAATAGACAAATCATTATTTCTAAAGCAAATATGTCAAATTTCACAGCCGCCTGAGATGTCACTTTGTTCGAATTGTACTACCTATACTTTTCTCTGAAAATTAAAAACGAAAATTTACAACATTTCTCTGGCACTTTTGGAGCATCCCTTTAATCCTAATCTGAGCTCCACGGGCTCAAATTTCGAGGCACCCAGTATAATTTCCTATTAGTATCTTATCATACCTATACAGAATGTCGCATATTTCTTCCTGGATCATGTTACACCCTGTATTTGAAAATTTTAGTCCATGCAGGTTTTTGTTTATCTTGAATCCAAAAATTAAAATATGACAGTTACGGGTTATTTGTTCCAAAATGGCGCTGTTGAAAAATTGACAAATCTCTAGGCTAAGAATTAATTCATTCGATTATGGCTATTAGCTCGGATGATCATGATTTTTTGTTGTCTTTCAACTTAGTCACGGTTTTAGATTCTTTTGAACTATAGCTTTGAGAATTCATTTTTATATCGTTTTGCATTTTATATTCAAGTAAAAATGTCAATATTCTCATTATTGGCAATGATTATTGGTGCCAAATTTTACAAAAAAAATCATGCGTAAATTAAATTTCACTTTTCAAACTTGCGACAATACTGACAGTGAGCGGCCTGATCAAATAAAGAAAAATCATATTGGCGAAAATCTTTTCCGCGTGGTGGCGCTGTACGCAATAAAACATGGTGGCCCAAGAGGCCTTGACAAATAGGTAGTAAACGCAGTGCGCATTTACATCACAACAGCTGTCAACAGTGATAGCTGCTGTCAGTGAAAGCGTAACAGTCACGAACTCGTAACAGTGGGCCAAGAACTGGAGGTTCGTTGGAAATGGAATTTCGTTGCAGTATCTCTAACTTATTTTTGTTTTAGAAAATGCCGATAATACAGATTCATTTGCCCAATATTTATGGTCATGTTGGTGACCAAATCAGCCCCCTCTCGACAAAGTGCGAAGAAGTGATTGAGGCAGGTCATTTAATCGTGTGTGGGGTGACTGGGGCTCACTGTGACTGAGACTCTTGTGCTTTGTTATGTCTCATAAATGGATAATTGAAAACCATTTGGAGGTTGGGTTCTGTGGACCAGTTGTTAGAACAGTGTTGTGAACTCGTGAAGCCATCTCCGATAAGCCAGTGAGAGCAGACGGAGAGCCTGGAGATCAACGCCAGCGGTATTGAGAGAAGATACCTGGCCTGCAAATCAGAATCCGTCAGTCGCCTCATCAGTTCAGATTTAGAACAACTTAATCGTTATGAAAATATTTTCCATTGTAGAAACACTAACATCAACCGATGAGCTATGATTAAACTTATGATTGAAGAATACTCAATTATTATTGATAAACTATGATTTTACTTTCCCGGCCCACCCACGAACACGGAGGGAAAGTATTGTAATCGTGCAGAAAAAAAGTTTTGAGATTTCACCGGATATATCCGTTTTGAGGTCCCCCAAGACGATTAAGACCATTTTCAGAATGATGTCTGTCTGTGTGTGTGTGTGTATGTGTGTGTGTATGTGTGTCTGTCTGTGATCTTCCACGATAACTGCCGTAACGTTGACTGGATCGACTTGATATTTGGTATACAAACATGGTTGTTTCCTGAAAAGAGCCCATTAGTTTTTGGCTGTCATCTGTCAAACCCAACTGTCACTATCATCAAATGTCAGAAGCTATATCTCACGGAACTCAACTTGCAATATGTCATTTGAAAGCCCTTGGAAAACTGTATTCAGAACAGTTGGAAACATTGCCCTATCTGTCATCTGTCAAATAATAAAAAATGTTAAAGTTCAAAACTTTACCAATTAATTATTCAAAATCTATCTGATGGATTGGAACCAGATTTGGCAGGAAGCAACACAACAAAAGAGTCAAATTGAGGCCGCAGTTGCAGTTTTCCACCATTCTCCAGTTGAGCGTAATGAATTTTCGAAATTTCTCCTGGCCGTTGCCACTCAGGAGGGGCTCTCGCCGGTGTTTCGACCAGCACGACTCGCTTTTGTAGCAGGACTCCACTCAAAAATTTATTCCTGCTCGGGGATCGACTTTTTTTTGGAAATTTCAACTGATATCGAAAGTAGATTGTATTGAGCGTCGTGCAGGTCTATTTTCAGAGTTGACACGGTTTCGGTTTTCCGACTGTAATTTTTTCAAAATGAAATTTGCACATTCCGTGAATTTGAGAAAAACGCAATGCAAACTTCTACATGCGGTAGGCCCCACGAAATATTAATTTTAGGTGCAGACATGCTGTGAATAAAAGTTAGAGAAAAGATTGAGCTAATTTTTGGAGGAAAAATTTTCGAAATCGGATCAACAGTTGCCGAGTTTTCCTCTCTGGAAAAACTGCAAATTTTCCAACTTTTTATTCAGTGAACAGATTTCTTGGAATTGTTTTTTTTAGAGAATAGATAACTGGTTCTTGAACATTTTCCAATAATTTATCTCCAATTTCCCGGAAATTTTCCTCCTGAAAATATAAAACCACTCATGCGATCGTACAAATTAAACGGTTCTGTCACGATAATTACCGAATTATTGATCCGATCAAATCGAAATCAGGTACGGAGGCCTAAGTTGAGCCTGGAATGTTCTGATTAGACTTTGGGTGGATGATTTTGATCGGAAGCCCTCAGGTGGCACATTGGGTCTGGGTTTGTCTGCCCAAGCTCTAAATTGAAAATATAGAGTTGAAATTTGACACACAGATGCAGTGAAAGTTTTCAATCAAGTTTTTGTAATTTCATCATCATATCTAAAGTAGGAACAAAAATTTCAATAAGGAACCAGCATTGCATTTTTGAGATATCACAACAGTTAGCTACCTAGTTCTACCTTTTGGATCATTTCATCACCTTGGAAAACTGACCTAACCTGTAATTTTTTCTGTCCGCTCAACAATGGATGCAGGATGCTCGCTAAACGCTCGACTAAATAGAATTTTTTCATCAATTTCCAAATCGAATCGCCCCCTCCCGAAGGGACACTTCGATCAAAATCATTACTGACGTCTCTGGATACCGCCGGGAAAGTTACTTTCCCGGCCCGTCCAAGGGAAAGTTATGTAATGATGCAGGATGCAGGAAAAACGTTCTGACACGATAGCTGCCGAACCGATAGTCTGATCGACTTGAAATTTGGTATACAGACAGGGTCTTGCTGTTAAATGAGCTGATTAGTTTTTGGCTGTCATCTGTCAAACGGAAGTGTCAATATCAAAAAATGACAGGAGCCATATCTCACAGAACTTGACTTGCAAAATGCCGTTTGAAAGCCCATGAAAAATTGTATTCAGAACTGTTGAAAATATTGCCCTATCTGTCATCTGTCAAATAATAAAAAATGTCAAAGTTCAAAACTTTACCATTCAATCATTCAAAATCTATCCGATGGATTGAGACCAAATTTGGCAGAAAGCAACAAAACGTAAGAGTCAAATTAAGTCTGCAGTTGCAATTTTCCAACATTTTCCCGTCGGGCGTTATGAATTTTCAAAATTTCTCCTAGCCGTTGCCACCCGAGAGAACGACTCACCCGGATTTCCACCAGGATGACTCGCTTTTGATGCAGCACTCCACTCAAAAATCCATTCTTGCTCGAGGATCGACTTTTTTCGAAATATTTCGACTGATATCGGAAGTAGATTGAACTGGGCGTCTTGTAGATCTATTTTTAAAATCGACACAGCTTCGGTTTTCCGACGGTAATTTTTTCAATAACAAATTTGCACATTCCGTGAATTTGAAAAATCTGCAGCGTAAACTTCAACATGCGGTGAGCCACACGAAATATTCATTTTAGGTGCAGACATGCTGCGAATGAAAGTTGGAGAAAAGACTGAATTAATTTTTGAAGGAAAAATTTTCAAAATCGGACCAACGGTTTTCAAGTTTTCCTCTCTGGAAAAACTGGAAATTTTCCTACTTTTTATTCCGTGAACAGATTTCTACCATTTGTTTTTGAAGAATAGATAACTGGTTCTTGAACATTTTCCAATAATTTCTCTCCAATTTCCCGGAAATTTTCCTACTGAAAATATAAAACCGTTTATGCGATCGTGCAAATTGAGCGGTCTGCCACGATAATTACCAAATTATTGATCCGATCAAATCGAAATCAGGAACGGAAGCATAATTCAAGTCTGGAATGAGCTGATTAGACTTTGGATGGATGATTTTGATCGGAAGTCCTCAGCTGGCACATTGAGTCTGAGCTTGTCTGGATATAGCATTGCATTCTTCAAATTTCGCAACAGTTTTCTTCGAAGTTCTACCTTTCAAAATATTTTATCACCGTGGAAACCTACGAGCCTGTCACTTGTTCTGTCGGCCCAACAATGGATGCGGGATGCTCGCTAAACGCTCAACTCACTAGAACATTTCCAATCAACATCTCAATGAAATCCCACTTTCCCGAAGGGACGCTTGAATCAAAATCATTACTGACGTCCCTGGATACCGCCGGGAAAGTTTTGTGTCGCCCCACAACAGATTTTTATTATTCTAGACAGCGGTAAATGCTTATTAGCTACTGAAATTTCACTTTACAGTCATTGTATGAGTCGTACGATTACTCCAAAAGAATGTTCATCTTTCTGGCCTAAACGGTAATTGTTGGCACATTTTCGTGATGCGTCCTGTTGTACCTATGCCTTGTCTTGTGGGGGCTTAGTATTTCCACCTTGTGTGCAAGGGGCTCACACAACTCAACATCTGTAATGTAAAATAAGCATTCAGAGATTGCATTTTTTGGCCAGCATTTCACCAACTTACGTATCGTTTTTGCAGCTGCATTGTGCATTGTGTCCATCGGCGTATACTAACGCAGTAATTCAAGTCAAACTACAACCAGAGCTACGCTAAAACACTCACTCGCTCGCATTCACGACGATGTGGAAAACAAGGAAGACAAAAAAATAATAATTTTTCAACTGTCAAAACTGTCAATATTCATATGATTTGGAGTAGGTACTGTCAACTGTCGAGTGCTACTGCGCTACGGCGCTGGGCTGTGCGCTGGGTACCAATTTGTCAAGGCCCCTTGGGCCACCATGTTTGACTGCGTTCAGCGCATTCTGGTGGCCGCTGATTTTCGCCAATACTGAAGATCCGTTAGCGTTTTGCCAGGTCATTTTTAGAATAGTTCACGTATCTTTCAAAACATTTGGATTCAAGATGAAACATGCATCGGCTACAGTTTTTAAGTACAGAGTGTCGCATAATCTATGTAAGATACAGATGTTCATTTCCAAACTTTCCACCCCAAATTTCTCGCCGACAAAATTGTCTCTAAGAAAACGCCGAAACAGGTTTATTATTGTTTTGAGAGTGACATCTAGATCACGTTTTGTCAAATTTCTACCTGCAACCCATCCGCCTCCACTCTACTTCAAAATTTCAAAAAAGCATCACTCATCTTATTGTGATACATCAAACTGGGAGGTGATAAGATTCTCTTTCCGTTGAACATATTTGAAAGAATTTCAAATCACCCCTCCAACCCCTCTCAAAATTTTCTCATTGTTATAATTATTAAGAAAAAGTTTTTCTTCTTTCAACTCCTGATTCTTGAGGAAGAGATTGTATAGCAAAAATAGGTGAATTTTTATTTCGAATGAGATACGTGAGGCACGTAATTTCAAATTTTTATCTTGAACCCCTTTGCCCCTACCCTACCCTACTTCAAAATTTCAAAAGGCATCATCCACCTTCTGATACATCAAATTGAAGGTAATAAAATTCCTTTATTTGTGAGAAAATATCTGAAATTTTCTAAATCACCCTCTGATTCTTTTAAAACGTTTTTTTTTTAGTTGAGGGGCGAAGGAGTTGAAGATAAAAATCTGGCAACAAGTGTCTTATAGATATCCCTTCGAAAGGAAAATCAGCCTGTTTTCACTAGAAAGAGAAAATCTTTTACTCAAGAATCAGGAGTTCATAGGATAAAGAAAAACTCCTCTATAATTGACAATGCTGGGGAGCATTTTGAGGGAGGTGGGGGGAGGGTATAGATTTTTTTCAATATATTCGACAGAAAGTGAATCCGATTTTAAAAGCACGAAGTGGAATCTCCTTGATCGCCTTTCAACAGCCAAGCCTACTAATTTTTGAAAAAAAAATCAGAATTTTTTTTATTGCAGACATACTCAATTATATCGAATTCGGTATCGAACTTCTGAAATATTGTTCTCAATTCAAATTTGTTTCAATGAATACAAAAAAAAGTCTAGAAACAAAAACTGACCATAACCATTTTGAAGAAATCAAAAAGCTCAATGTGGGTCAAGTAAGCTCATACTCGAATTCACAACGCAATTTTGTGAAACTTGAATGCTCAAACTCGACCTGCTTATCTAGAAAAATGGCGGAGATATGGCCAAAACTGTCTTAGCTTACACGGCCAACTACGATCAAAACACTATTTTAGCAACAAACCAGCTCGTTTTTATATTTTAGAGCCGCTTTTTTGCTAACAGCTTCAGGTAAAACCCCTCAGAACCAGTGACGTAGCCAGGGGGGGGGGTCCATGGGGTCCGGACCTCTACCGATATCCCATAGACACGACCTTTCTTTGGAAAAATTTTCGTCTACGGCACTATTTTTTCTCGCCTCGCTTGCACTCTTTTGGTTCGAGCCCCCTCCCCTAAATGAAAATCCTGGCTACGTCACTGCTCTGAACCCCTGTCAAAATCAAGGCCTGATTATTAGAAAATCAACATGATTTTTTGAAAATTTTGCAATTTTGAGGGCGCAGACATGCCGAGTCTGGCACCAAAATTCATGGAATTTTGCTCTGATTTTGAATCTGCTACAATCAATAAAAAAATATTATGCAATTTTTCTTTTAAATTAATGAAAGAAAAATTCAAATTGAACCGGTTCAAATCATACTTCATTTAGTTCACAGCAAAATTCTGTTCAATTTGAACCCATAGTCGGAAGAACGACAAAGTTATAGCCAAAACTGTCATCAAACTTCCACGGCCAACTATGGTCGAGGCGTTTTTTCAGCCAAAACTAAGACGATTTTGATATTTCTGCGCCGTTTTCTCGCTGATAGCTCTTAAAACCTTGATTCCGTTTAAAAATTTAAGACATTTTTGGATAAGCAAGTTGTGACATTATAAAAATTTTGCATATTCAACCGTGAATATGCCGAGTTTGGTATTAATAATCTTGATTTTTTTTTCCGACTTCACAATTTCCAGCTTAGACCCGAGATCTTTCAAAATAAATGATTTCACTTATCATCCGTAATTTTTATTGTTAATTTTCACTCTTTAAAAATAACTAATTTTTCACCCGCATATACAGGGTGTCCGTTTTTCGAAGCTAAGCATGGGTATCTCGCTTATCTTAAGAGATACAAAGTCGGTTGAATTAGGAAAAAGTTGCGCATTTTCATGACGATCAATGATCCAAAGAGAAATTTGACGTATCGATTTTCGTTTTTGAGATATCGTGAAAAAACAGGATTTTGATTTTTGTTTTTATTTTTTATTCAAAAAACAGTTGAAGGTGGCCTTTTCTAATCTAGACATTGTCAGGGCACTTTTTCAAGGGGAATCCAAATCTGCCAAAATCTTTATTTTAGCTTTCAAAGCAACCGAGATACGACATTCAACTTTTTTCTCTAATGGGCGCCATATTGGATTTTGATATTTTTGAATACAGTATTCTTATCTGGTTAGAACGATGTGTCACATGTCATTGTTGAATAAATGTTTGACATTTACGGGTTTTTTTATTGTCGATGCTGATTTTGTTTCCAAAGCACTCTTTGAAAAATTGAAAATTTTTTTTTGCTCTAAAGCATGAATTCAACAGTGGCATGTGACACATCGTTGTAACCAGAAAATAAAATTGTATTAAAAAATGTCAAAATCCAATATGGCGCCCATAAGAGAAAAAAAAGTTGAATGTCATATCTCGGTTGTTTTGAAAGCTAGAATGATGATTTTGGCAACATTGAATTCCCCTTGAAAAAGTGCCTCCACAATGTCTTAACTAGAAAAGGCTACGTTCAACCGTTTTTCAAATAAAAAATTAAAACAAAAATTACAAATTTCTGTTTTTTCTCGATATTTCGAAAACTAAAACTGACAAGTCAAATATCTTTTTGGATCATTGATCGTCATGAAAATTCGCAACTTTTTTCTAATTTAACCGACTCTGTATCTCTAAAGATAAGCGAGATACCCATGCTTAGCCTCGAAAAACGGACACCCTGTATAGAAAGAGTTTAACGTTTCAATAGTCAGAGAAAAGATCAAGGAATCATATCTTGAATTTGATGACGGGGCTGAAACTCACTCTAAATTGAATTTGAAAGACGGGACTTCTCTCCATCAGAAATGTGTATATTCTAATGATTGATCACTATTTAAATAAAGCACTTCAGCATAATCACTACTAATTACTACAGGTACCTACATTTCCGATGACATAATAAATAACTAGCCGAACGGTTGCCAAATGAACTCGTTAACGAGTTATCTAAATTGAATATCTGAAACAACACCAGGCTATTGAGCCCATTAGAAAGAAAAAACCTATACATTGGAACACCCATAGGTTCCTCCTTGTGTAACAATTTTATTCTATTTCGGACGCTATTTGACCACCAGAAAGAAACTGAAACAATAAAATGATGAGTGAAAACATATCCAATACTTTCTATACACAATGAAACATGTCATTCATCAAATATGATATAATAATCAAAAGTGTACGTCCGAGAATACGTCTTTATAAGGTTCAAAGGTTAATTTAAAAATTATGCAACTGGTGACCCCATGAAGATTTAGTCTATATTTAGAGTTTTTCCATTTATTTCTCTTCCCGTCATATTATTCCAGTATCAATTCAAAACCAAAAATCCTTTTTTAAAAGTATAATTTGTAAATTATTTCGAACGATAGATGGTTATGTGGTGTGAAACTGAAGTTAATTACAATTTAGTAGCCAAATAAACTTCGCATATCATTATATTATACTACTGACTTCGGTATAGCGCCACATCACTCAGCTACCTGTGGTTTTACGACAACGTTTGTTATTAAGTAATAACTGGACGAGGATCGTTTTTTCTGCATTTTATATCCGATTCGAACTTTAATGCTGCTCAATAAAATCAAGAGTGAACAACGCAAGGCTCTCTGGGACGCGATTGAATAACTTTTCTCTCCATTAAAACGCATATTATTCAATGAAATGCCGGGCGGTGATGAAACAGACCTTATAAACAATAACAATAACACCGGAGGAATGCCTACCTACTGGATTTTCACACGTTCACCCGATATTTTACGTCTCCAGGCAGGTATATTGTATATTGCACGCAGATAAATTATGTTATACCCATTCTAGTAAAGTGTCCATTCAGTAATAATCGCATTGAACACCTACCTTGTTGCATATCACGAAGATTCACGTGCCCCGAGCGCATTCCAGAGAGTACCTATATTATTATTATTATTTGAGAGAGCTGCAGCAAACGGCTCAATTTAGGAGCTCTCGAACGGCTCCTCCGCCAATTGTACGGATATGTGCATGTGGCTTATACTCACGTTGAAGTCTCCGGGCTTGTAGCTTGAAGTTGTCACGTTTGCGGTTTATCCCCGAGTCGGAGCCTGTGGCAAATATCGTGGGAATTTTAGGTCTTGAAAAATCAATGCATCGGAGGCTATGGCGAAACTTACAAATCTAGCCAATAATCTAGCCAGGTGGCAGTAAACAATTCGAAAACTGCACAGCCAGATTCGATTTTTATCACTTGCATGCTGTATACTGGCACAATTATCTCTTAACGTACCTATGCTATACTCGATTTAATAAGCATCATCATCAGATTTAGCTCCAGTCATCTCGAACGTAATAAATAATAACTTTAGTGCTTGCAGTTATTGATGGACGTTGTAACTCCGATTGAGACGTCAACAGATTGTAATAGCTTTACAAATACAATTTTACGAGTATAGCTACCATAACACCAGTAGCTCAACACTGCTTCTTCCTATATAGATATTATTATACCCACTCACGCACTATGAGCAGTTCAACAATTTCGGTACATTTAACTTGATACGATACGTTCAACTTGTGAAAGATTTAGCTTGGGCTTAATAATAATGAAAAACCTTGACAATCGCTTACTTGTATTGTGCTTTATTGATTTTGCAAAATCTGTAATCAATTTCCTGCTTATAATAATAATTATTACCGTACCGTGATGCTAATTACAGGCGAATGTAATCATTACTGAATGCAATAGTATGCTGCGTAAAAAATCATTTAGTAGTAGCATATTCCCATCATATAATGCTATAATCATTCTTACGGATTTTCATTAACGTATGCATAATTTCTTCAGAGCTATCTCAATGCTTGTATACAAAAAATTTGCACTGTTATTACTATTGAATGAATAGTAATTATTGCAACGTCTATTTTTAGCGTGATGGTAACGACCTTACATTTGAATGAAAGGATTTGCTCGAGGATTCGCTTCAATTAGACGTTTTTGATTAATGTTCCCGTCCTTGGTCATCCGGGCTACGGCACCCATGTAAACCCGCAGACAATAACGAAAATAAATCAATTTTTTTCGGAGGTGGATCGCATAGAACTACATATAAATTTCATCTGAATTACGTAATAGGTCAAGATGATTCCGCCAGATACCGGCGTGTTCAAAACTTTTGTTTCGCTCTGCTCGCGGGATTAATTAGGAACGGTAGGCAAAAGAAAATTAATAACATGCTCTGGCAAAGTTCAATCCCTCGCGCGAGATGCAATTGCACACCACTGGCGATTCCCAACCCGCGAAAGTATTTAGCAATACCGACGAAATTACAATAATGTTATTTCTCATTTCTTATTATTTCAAAGGTTAATCAGCGGTGTACCGTGCGTAATAATTGCTAGTTAGTCTTATAAGATGCGCGCATCATACGTAGGTGTAATAATAATTTGGGGTTTGAAGATGTATAATCCGAAAAGCTGCCACGCTGGTTGAAACGTTAATTGTCGTTGGTACAAAGGCCGGGTGATGTAAAGTAACGTTGTCGTTTCCTGGATCCATATGTGCGAGCTATACGTTGGTCTCTTGCGTGATCGTTGAAGTCTCCGATGAAATTCTGCAAGACCGTTCGAATAATGCATAATTCCAGCTCATACCTTACCGACGATCAGAAAAATACCAAGCTATGCAGATTTCGATAGCAATTAATTACGATAAGTGCTTAATATTTCTTGCACATCCTGTGCATTAAAATAGCTTGAACTTTAATAATGATCCAGGAAAAAATGCACAATGAAGATTTGAAGCATGAAGGTCGTACTATTGTTGGAATGAATAAAAACTTGAGTTGTGTCGATTCAGATGCATGCTGCGCGTTTTTGACTCGAAGGAATAAACGGTGTATTAATGAATATTGATGATGTGGTGTCTATAATAACAGACATAATAAAATATAGGCGTCTAACATACAATAGGTATAAGCGCGAGATATCTGAAGATTGATTTGTTGGGGTGATTATCCTCAGTAAATTGCAGTATACAAGGTATAGGTTTAAAAATGTCGCGTGAGCTTTTTAGTGCGTTGTCTGGAAGTCTGAAAGCGCAACAGTAAAAATATTTTGGTCGTTAATTCTTCGAGTTACGAATATCTGAAATTTCAAATCCTATTTTGGCATAGGTATAATTGAGAAATAAGATTCTATATTAGAATATAGGTACCTTCAGAAGAGTAATTGCAGTTATCGAAGAGTTGCAGAAGAAATCAGAGTTCAATTCAATCGATTCGATTTAAACTTCAAAGTGTAATTTTTCCATTTAAAGAAGAAAGAATATTTTCGATAATGATTCAAGGCAGAGGCTGATGGCAGTTACTGAATGGAAACATGAAAAACGACGAAAGTTGAGAATACACGTGGATTGGATTTAATGGATAGCGGTTGTAGATCATAAAATAGTAAACGTGGAAGCAATGGAAAAGGTTAAGAAGTTCAACATTGAAGAGATAGTGGAATCAGATCATCAGCCAATATGGATAACGCTAAAATGTTGTCCAGAAACTGGAGGGAAAAAAGAAGATAACGACAAAAACAATATCAAAATATGGTCCGAAGAATGCATAGAAAAATATAAACAAAAAGGGATATCGAATGTTAGCAGGATAAACAGACGGAATGCTGAATTGGAAAGAAATATAAGAACAATCATTGTTAAGAGAGGTTGTAAAAGAAAATAAACAGATCAAGGAATGGAAAGTTGGGAGAAATTAATGCACGATGGGGCAAGGAATGCTGATTGGTAAAGAAAAGAGAAGAAGGAAAATTTTTGAGAAAATAGAAAGAAGGATAAATAGATAAATTAACGTGCCTAAGACAGCTGAAATCTCACAGACGAAAATGTGGAGTGAAGAAAATGAAGAGCTGAAGAAAAGTGAAGCCACAGCTGGAAATGATCAACACGGAAACAGAAGCTTGGGAACTCATGAATGAAGAAAGGAAAAGTGACAAAAATATCCAGAATTGGTGAAAATATTGAAATGGAGGACTAGAAGGAATACTTAACGAATTTGTTTCTGTCGGAAAGAGCTAAATACAAGAACAGGCAACAGATTGAACCGCGCGGAAACCCAGAATATAGAAATAGGGCGACATAGGAGTGACACGGTCCCCTTAAAAATCTTTGGCCCCTTAGTTTATTGGCCTTTCTGCATTTTGGTGTCTTACCCTAATCTTGAAGAGAATTATTTTTTAGATGAATCAAGCGTTGGGTTGAAAATATCAGATGAATAAGTAGATGAGACGTAAGTGCTGAGAAACAAAAAGAGGGTGCAGCGCATTGGGTTTGTAAGCCAGGGGTTGTCACACCTAAGGGCAGTGAAAGGGAACGGTGGAAGAGGAAGAAGCCGGATCAAAGAGACCGGGGTGGAAATTGGAAGACGACAGATGTATAGGGGAAGATAATTGATATTTCGTTGAAAAACGAATGAAGAAGATCATTATCAATTAATAATATGTTTCAGTAGGCAAGACTCAAAATTTAGATTCGTCAAGAAAAAACAACAACTACATAGTACCAAACCAGTTGTTAATAATTGTAGTGCACTTATCACGAGGCAAGAAAACACCAAGGCAGGTCTACCTTACATGTAATCCGATAATTAATTCAAACCGTTGAAAGTGATGCTTTTGGTGGTGAACTTAATTAAGGGTTGTTCTTTGTATTCCGATACCAGTCGAATGTCGCAACAAAGCCATGAGAGTTTCTATTGGAATGCCAAAACGAATGCCGCGAATTCAGTGACAGAAGTCAAAGCTAAACGTTTCGCAAATTGATTTGAGTCCTTGAAAATTGTTCACAGAGTGTCCGCGAGACTACAGGGGAGTTTACCAGATTTAACCCTTCTTTATATATTGTGTCCTTACCGATGGAAAAGTAGCTATTCAGGAAGACGAGGTTCAATCGGCTTCCACATGCAGCGCTTGCAACTAAATACGTTTGACCCGGCTGACAATTCTCTTTTGACGAATGTTTCCCATATACAACAATTTGTTTTTGTGTGAAATTTAGCCCTTCAAAAAGCGTCAACATTCACCCCTACTTTAAAAAAAGCCAAGGTCAGAAAAGACCCGCTCAAAGTAAACGAAAGTTGAAAAGTTCAAACTCAAGTATTGCTACGAGAGCATCGAGATGCTGTGTAATTCTTTAGAGGTTGATTAGCATAATAGAAGAGATTCAAGCATGACTACAAACTAGTCTTTCATTATTCAAGAGTATGTTGGACAAACACTGAAGCAGAAAGTGTTGGTAAATTGAAGTGTGGTGTCTTTAGGATTATTTTACTCTAATTGATGTTCAAAATGCCCTCTATTGACCTTCATGCAATGATAAAGTCATATAGTCCGGTGGTTAAGCGTCCTAACTATGCATTTTGAGCTTAAGCAATGCGCTTTTGGGGTTTGATTGGGGGTCCCTCAACCTTAATTTCAAGAGTTGGAGACATCGGTGCACTCGATGCGGAGGGGGTCTGGGGGGCCCTTGAAAGTTGAAGGTGTGGGGCTTCCCACCCAATCACCATACCACCACGTAGTTTCTACTTGGATGTCATCAAACGACTCTAACCTACACATTGACAACATTTGTTACCATGTCCCAACAGTTCTTCACACTGAAAAAAATTAGTTCTTATGACAGATCGGAAAAAACAGTTTTTCTCAATTTTTCATCCCCACAACGAATAAACTGCCAGGTGTGGTGTCATTTTGGAGTAAACGGCATCCTCTGATTTCATTCACCGAGTCAAAATGTTTGTGAGACCACCGTGCAAAGAATGACACGCCAAGAAGTGAGCATTTTTGAGCACCTCATTTAACAGTAGTTTCTTGGCTGATACCAATCGATATGATTGATAATTTTGTCATGGATCAATAACTTGAACTCTTTTGTAACGGTAATGCATGTGAATGAAACTCGACACGAGCGTGGAGGCTTGGAAAAAAATAATTTTCTCCAGCGGTCGAATTTATTTCACGCCTACTGAGCGTTAGTTTGTTGGGCTCAGGCAGGCAGCGTTTGGATAGCTTTGGAAGCAAAATTTCTATATCTTTCTGAAAAGTTGAGCAGTTCAATTCTGGAAATCGATTTATGAATCATCAATGATTGTTTTGCCGGTCAGTACCCACATGGTGGTTAACTGCAGAGGTGATGGCTAACGGCGGAGGAAATTCAACGTCCAAGATCTTATTTTCTGCCACTATGACAGTCATTTTCACGGTTGTTTTTATAAAATTATTTCTTCTCCAAACATAAGAAAACTTACACGTACAAAATGATAACAACCTTGAAGGTTGGTAGAGGAAAATAGAAAATAACACTTTAAAAGTTGAATGCCCTCCGTCGGTCGTCAGCCATGATCCCTGCAGTTAATCGCCATGGCGGTACCTAGTGACTGACAAAATAATCTTTGATGATTCTCAAATCAGTTTCCAGAATTCTGCTACTCAGCTGCATAGACAGATATGGAAATTTTGTCTCCGAACCTATTCAAACGCTGCCTGCCTGAGTCCAACAAACTAACGCTCAGTAGGCGTGAGATAAATTGGACCGCTGGAGAAAAAAAATTTTCCCAGGCCTCCACGCTCGTGTCGAGTTTCATTCACATGTATTACCGTCACAAAAGAGTTCAAGTTATCCATCCATGTCAAAATTATCAATCATATCGATTGGTATCAGTCAAGAAACTACTGTTAAATGAGGTGCTCAAAAATACTCACTTCTTGGCGTGCCATTCTTTGCACGGTGGTCTCACAAACATTTTGACTTGGTGAATGAAACCAGAGGATGCCGTTTATTTTAAAATGACACCAAACTTGACAGTTAATTCGTTGTGGGGATGAAGAATTGAGAAATACAGTTTTTCCCGATCTGTCATAAGAATTAATTTTTTTCAGTGTGAAGAACTGTTGGGACATGGTAACAAATGTTGTCAATGTGTGGGTTAGAGTCGTTTAATGACATCCAAGTAGGAATTTCGTGGTGGTATGGTGATTTGGTGGGAAGCCTCGCACCTTCAACTTTCAAGGGCCCCCCAGACCCCCTCCGCATCGAGTGCACCGATGTCTCCAACTCTTGAAATTAAGGTATGGGGATCCCCAATCGAACCCCAAAAGCGCATTGCTTAAGCTCAAAATGCATAGTTCGAGCTTTTTTTGGCGCTTAACCACCGGACTAATAGTTCAAAATCGGCATGGATATTACATAACATTTCTGCTGTAATTCCACATTAACATGACGTTTTTTTTTTGAAACTCTTTGATGAAATTCTTGAACAGACTCAACTTTTGTGGCATAAATTTTAGTTTTCAAATTTGACCGCACAAAAAAAAGCAAGTGGGATCAGATCCGGAGACCTTGCAGACCATCCATAGGACCCCTCCTCCCAAACCATTGATCAGGAAACTGTTGATCAGGTTTTTGAGCAGGGAAACCCCCTGCTCAAAAACCAACTCTATCTTCAGAGTTTCTCTTCAGAAACTTTGTCATTATTTTATTCAAAATCTATACTACAGATTTGAACCAAACTCAGCAGGAAGCAACATAATCAAAGAAATAAACTTATGCTGAAGTTGGAGTTTCCCATCATTCACCAGCCGAGCGCTATGCATTTTATTTTCAAAGTTTGGCCTGGCCGATTTGAGCCGCGCTTGCCTGTTCCTCGACTTTTGGCCTATTCAATTTTCTTAGCAACCAAACCGGTACGTTTTTGTTACGAATCGTATCTATGTGTTATCTATGTTAAAGTGACAAAATGGTTATGGATGCAGGCAGATCTCGGTGTGTTTTCTTGTAGCGTTGAAGACAACAGTGCGCCCCGATCCTTTGTGTCTGAACCCCCTTGTATTTTCTGCAGCTCTAGGAACTTCAGTATGCCCATTTCCTTGACATATACGTGCAAGCCCTAACGTGTGCAGTTCCATTGTATGATTCGCGGTACCAGGCCCCATGTGTCTCCCTGCCGTTCAAGGCCCTGATGTGGCCCCCACCTGTGACTATCAGAATTTGTCGTTTCAGGCCAAAACGGCGTCTTGTGTCTCCTTGGGTTGGTTGCAGCCCTATAGGCTCTCTGGTGTCTACGGGTGTCTCTTGGAGCCCCATTGAGCCCCCTCTCGCTTCTTTACTTTTTACAATTATAAGTAATGTGCCGTTAGGTGTGGATCGAACCTCACCTCCTGATGGGCTCGATAAGCCTCATTTCACAGGTCACTTTAGGGGCCCTGGATTGCAGTTAATTAAAACTCTGCCCCAGGTTTTCGACCCGTGAACTGATTTTCACCAGGTATTTTTCAAACAATAATCAAAGTTGCATCATTAAAGGCAATAGTGTGCGTTTCGATTTTTTGTGTCTTCAAGTGTCGTTTGGGGCTCCGTAAATCTCTTTGTGTGGCACTGGCATTGCATTCTTGAGATATCACAAAAGTTAGCTACCTAGTTCTACCTTTTGAATTATTTCATCACCTTGGAAATGTAACCTGTCACCCCGCCTGTCACTGATGGTTTTGTCGGCCCAACAATGGGAGCAAGATGCTTGCTTAACGCCTAACTCAATAAAAAAATTTCATCAATTTCCAAATTAAATCCTCCCCCTTCCCGAAGGGACACTTCGATCAAAATCATTACTGACGTCCCTGGATACCGCCGGGAAAGTTTTGTGTCTCCTCACAACAGATTTTTTTAAGTCGAGTCCTGCATCAAAAGCGAGTCACCCTGGTCAAATCACGTTGCCCTCTTGGGTGGCAACGGCTAGGAGAAATTTCGAAAATTCATAACGCTTGACTGGAGAATGGTGGAAAATTACAACTGCAGACTTATTTTGACTCTTTTGTTTGGTTGCTTCCTGCCGAATTTGGTCCCAATCCGTGGAATAGATTTTGAATAATTGAATGATGAAGTTTTGATTTCTGACATTTTTTATTTACGTGACAGATGACAGATAAGGCAATACTTTTGACTGTTCTGAACATGGTTTCTCATGGACTTTCAAACGGCATATTGCAAGTCAAGTTCTGTGAATGATAGGTTCTGTCATTTTTTTGATAGTGACACTTCCGTTCGACAGATGACAGCCAAAAGCTAATGGGCTCATTCGACGATGAAACCATGTCCGTGTACCAAATCTCAAATTGATTGGATGGACGTTACGGCTGTTATCGTGAAAGGTTACAGACATACATACACACAGACAGAGATTATTCTGGAAATGGTCACAATCATCATAGGGGACCTCAAATAGGATATATCCGTCAAAATCCCGGAAAAAAATTTCAGCGCGTTCACAATACTTCCCCTACTCATTGTTAGGTGGTGGGTCGGGGAAGTAAAAACTAGTGGGGTCAGATCGGGAAACTTTGCGGGCTATTCCATAGGACCCCTCTTGCTAATCAATTCATCAGGAAACCGTTGAAGGAGGGCGTAGCGTGTAGTTGGCCGCTCCAGTCGGGTGATAGCTTGACTGCAGCAACGTTGGCCACTGCCAAGAGTTGGATGGGTGACTAGGTGTCTTCCATCTGATTCGGACCCGGTCTGGAACTCCTCCCGGCGGGTGGTCTTAGGCAAACCCCCCCGAGTATACATGCCTCCAGCCGGCGGTACGACAATGTGTAGAATAAAACCGGCAGCGTGGTCGGGAGGCAGATGAAGTCAGGAACACCAGCGCAGGAAGCGTGGATGTATCGGCCATCCCTGCGGTTTGGGAGTGAAAGACGGAGTCGAAGTCAACCGTGCGCTTGTCGGCCCCAGTGATTGGATGGACCGACCATCAAACATTCAGGCACCACTTTGCGGCTCGGTGAGTCCGGCTAGTCTGGGAGAGGGGTATAATGGGCCCAATAATGAGGTCTATGTGCCAGGTGAAATTGTGTTCCACCAACTCCCCAAAATGGAATCCAGAATCCACCCCTTTGCTCTCCCCCACTTCCAACTTCAAAATTCAACAAGATACCACATACTTTGTGATACCATCGAATTGGAGAGAATCGAATTTACAAAAAAAATGTTTTGAAAATTTTCAACCCTTTTCCCAAATAATTTAGCATTAGAAATATTTTAGAAGGAAAAGAGGGTTTTTTGAAAGTTTTGAAAATATTTTGTTCAGTGTGGTGAAAAGGAGCGAAGGAAAGAATCTGGGTGGCATTTTTCCACATAATTTTGTTTCTCGATGCTTTGCAGGATGGCGTGGACTTCAATAAATGAAATTGAGAGGTCAAGAATATTAAATTGGACACTCAGAGAATTTTAGGGGAATAGAGGGTGAAATTTGAAGTTTTAAAAATATTTTTTTCCAGAAAAAAGATTCTATTCTCTTATATTCTCTTTGATTTGATGTATCGCAAAGTAGATGGTGTCATTTGAAATTTTCAAGTTAGGGTGGGTGCGGGTGATGCCAATGTATGTTTCGGATGTCCCCTTCGATATATAAATCGTTCTGTCCGAGCTTTTTTTTAAAACAATTAAATGAAATGGCCAAAAACCCCTCTGTTGTATTTCCGTTGGGCCAGCCTGTATAGTTTTTGAATCTCCCTGTACGTTCCAGCATGGAGATTATACAATAGAGCCAAAATTTCACGTTCAAATATCAAGAATGTCCAACTAGGTAGCAATTAATGTCAAAAATTGTTAAGACAAAGTGAAATCAACTGACGCAATAATTTATTGAATAATAAAAAAACTTTATTAACAAGACAATCAAATCGTGTCTATCAAAGCCTTTAGCGCCTCCTTGATATTTTTGCACCTAGCCAAAACCGTTTCTGGGACAAGACAATAAAAATAATACACCGAATCGCAAGGATTGTCTCGTTTTTTAAGGACATACACGAGCACCCTGTCATTAACCGAAACGCGACGATGACAAACTCGCCACAATCATAATCGTAAAAAAAATATACGCGACCAAAAACTTTTTTCATTGTACACTAAGTACCCACTAAAACTCCAGTAATGCACCGTGTGAACAACCGTAGATTTTCCAGTAGGCAGACCGCATCATCAAGCGGTTAATCAAATTGAGATATTGCAATTCCACTTCATTCATCAGAGACCTAGGCGTTTGGAGTATACGCCGCACACAAAAGGTTGCGTTGGTGGTGGCGCGGCACCCAACATTGAGGAGTAATTTAATTGAGCGGGTCCATTGTGCTGCAATTGGGCAGCACGGCGAGCCTCCATCACAGAGAGAGAAAGACTAATTAAAATGTGCAGATTAGCCGTGATAGCTTCAACTTTAATCGTAGTCCGGCCATGGGCTAGATTTCAAATTGCAGGGTACGGAGGAGAGAAAAACGACGTATCCGTACTTGTACCTACTATGATTCCGTGCGACTCTTTTGTCTTTTGCACAACGAATAATGGGTTTTGTTTCAGAGGCGTCGCGCGAGCCATAATGAGCGGTCATCCAAAGTCGCATCGCTTTCGGTCGAATCCATACAGTAATTATTTACGTCGTCCCATAAACTTATTGTAATTTCTTATTTCTGGTTTCGTACATCCATTCCTATATGTTTGCCCAAGTGTGGGTGATGTGGGAGGAAGCTCCCGTGAAGAATGTTCCTTATGAGTTTTTGTTTACTTGTGTTTTTTCTGGCTCATAAAGTACTAATCTGCATATTTATGCACTTTTACTATGACCTAACGGTTATGTGCGAAACATTAACCATTATTTACATTACCCATTTCACACACTTGTTGGGTGTCAATAGAATAAGATCGCGCCGTATGACGTGCCGCAGTGTAATTATTTTCAGTCTACATTGTCACTTTGCTCTGATGTTCTGGACGTAGGTACTGCTTCATTGATTTGCCTCGGTAACTCTTTCCAGTTATATACCAGTTTTCAGCCCTATAAGAATATCTCAACCCTAAAAATGAGAAGATGACAATAAATTGTATCTTTATTGAATTATATTATAATATACAGCATGCATCTCGGGCTTAACGGGTGATGTAACGGGCAAAAGCATTACCGCAGTTTCATATTTCTTGATGCCTTGCAACCTAGCAGACGTCGTTCAAGGCCTCTACCGTGTCATATTTCTCGGTGCTTTACACCTTGGACTTGATGGCCGCGGGCCATAAACATCCAGTTTACAACTCTTGATACATAAATAAACCTCGGATATAACAGCTCTCCATGAATTTTACAGTTCTATTGTATGTACACCCCGTTCAAGGTGTAACGTAAAGTTTAGGAATAAAGAACGCCTCGGGATCATAAAAATCATTCATCAGTTTCGTGAGACATAATTTCTGTCATTTTTGATGGTGATATTTTCGTTTGACAGATCACAACCAAAACGTAGCAGGCTCATTCGACAGCAAAACCATGTCCGCATACCAAATTTCAAGTCGATCGGATTAACGATGCGGCTGACATACACAGCTCCGTAATAGTCCAGTCAATTTAGCCCAAAATGGCGGCCAATCGTGCATTGAATCTTAGGCTTCCAATTTTTTCCGGAATGTGTAGAGGGTGGTTCCCTGAACAACGCCTCCTCGTCCCCTTCGATTTTAGGCACCGCGGGGCGGGGGAGGGGGTGACAAATGTCAGTTTTTGCCGTTTATCTCGAAAACGGTGCATCGCACGGAAATTTCATACCAATCGAAATTGAAGCTGATGAAACTCCCT
The DNA here is from genome assembly GCA_949128115.1 of Anaspis maculata. NCBI lineage: Eukaryota > Metazoa > Arthropoda > Insecta > Coleoptera > Scraptiidae > Anaspis > Anaspis maculata. The sequence continues at coordinate 16,909,300 of OX421963.1, read as the reverse complement.
TCCAAATGGTGTATCTACATTCCACCTGAGTGTTATCGATTTTGGGATATGAGCCGTTGAATACGAAAACTTTTCAAAAAAGTGGTAGAGCCGGTCAAGTATTTCGTCAAGCTTCCTCTTCTAACTCACTACTCAATAACTTCCGAGATAACTCCGAGTTAATTTCACCTTATCCGAATCAAGACCAAGGCCCCTTTGGCACCAGACAGTGTCCTTATTCATAATTCCATTTTTATATTCAACGGCTCATATCCCAAAATAAGTATGATTTAGGTAAAACGTGGATACACCATTTTGAAGAGAATTCCATCAGCTTGAATTTAGATTGGTGTAAAATTTTTGTGCGACGCACCGTTTTTGAGATAAACGGTGAAAACTGACCAAAGTGACATTTGTCACCCCCTCCCCCGCCAAGCGGCGCCTAAAATCGAAGGGACTTTATCAGGTGTTGTTCAGGGGACCACCCTCTACACATTCCTGGAAAAATTGGAACCCTATGATTTTATGCGAGATAAAAATCTAATTTGACTGGACTATAATCTTCTCTAAAAATACTTCGTCATTTAATTATCCAAAATCTATCCGACGGATTATAACCAAATTTGGTAGGAAGCGACAAAACAAAAGAATCAAATTAATCTAGCAGTTGCAGCTTTCCAACAATTCCCAGTTAGATGTTACGAGTTATTACGTTTTCTTTTGGCCGTTACCACCGGAGACGGCCACTCGCTCAGATTTTGACCAGGATGACCCGTGTTTGGTGCAGGACTCAACTCGGTCGTCCTTTCCTGGTGGGGGATTGACTTTTTTCAAAAAAATCCGACTGATATCGGGAGTGGATTGCATTGGGCGTCGTGTAGGTACATTTTCAAACCCAACACGTTTTCGGTTTTTCGACGGTGATTTTTCAAAAATAATAAATTTTATTTCCAAGCTTTTTGTTTTTCACCCTATTTACCACGAATGTCAATTTTCCAAGCAAAACCTCCAAAATCATAAAATCGGGCATCCACCTGGTGGTGATTTGTACCGGTCCACCTTCCATAGTTCACGGTATATAATTTTTTACTCTTTTTTTTCTGTTTCACCCTGTATAAATCCCCTGCAAGAAATTCAAGCAAAACACCCGGTGAGGTGTGATTGCTGCTTATTATTCAAGAAGTGTTTTCCACATGGTCGCTATCCTCCTTCATTCAAAATCCCACGGGATGCTTTTTAATTACATAAGCTTCTGGACTATTATCCAGGGTGTTAGGTACCGGTTATTACAAACTTTGAGGGATGATTGCCCAATAAAAATAAGGCCGAATGGTAATAAAAGTTATGGTTCTAAAATGCTTTCTTGAAAAGGTACAGGGTGTTGAAGATGACTTTTTCTAATCGGTTTTTCACCGTAACTTTTGAACCGTTGAACCGATTTCGATCAAATTTGAACAAAGTTCACTCAAATAAGTCTCCATCGAATAAGAATACCGCGCTTCATCAAAAATTTCCATAGGGGATGGATAGTAGGGGAAGTGTCCCTTTTTCAATCTTCGCTAATTATCTTTTGAAATTGTTCATGTTCTCGGAATGTACATTCAATAAAAAAAAAGTTACTCCTGAAAAATTTTGATTGGAGGCTTCACTTTCGATATATCTGGGTTTGAAACTTTCTCGAAATCGCGACTTTCAAATGCCCAAAAATTAAAATCCAAAAAAACTCATGATTACTCAACTGGAATAAGTTTTGTAGACAAACAATTTGGCCTCTAGAAAGTGGCGATTGAGAGATGTTTTCCAAAGTTTAAAACCCAAATATCTCAAAAATTGAGCCTCCAATCAAAATTTTGCAGGGGTAACTTTTTCTTAATTGAATCTAGAATCCGAAAACATCAACGATTTCAAAAACTAATTGGGAAAGGTAAAAATAGAGGAAAAAAATTAGCACTCTCCCTATTATCTAGTCCCCTGGAAATTTTTGATAGATCTCGGTATTATTCGATGAAGACTTACTGCAATCAACTTTGGTTCAAATTTGATCAAAATCGGTTCAACGGTTCAAAACTTACGGTGGAAAATCGATTGAAAAAAGTCAACTTCAACACCCTGTATATTTTTAAGGAAGCATTTTAGGACAATGAATTTTATTTCCATTCGGTCTTATTTTTGATGGGGAATCATCCCTCAAAGTCTGTAATGATCAGTACCTAACACCCTGTATTTTATTATAAAAAGTACTAGAACAATCTTCACCTCCCAAGATCTTTGTGACCAATTCAATTTGGACGTTATGAAATACATTTCCGATGTTTGTCAAATAGAGGGAGGTTCAGTCCATCATGTGTATCATGTGTCTACACTCATGGTCAGAACAATCTTGGTGCGAGAGCTATTTCAAGCCTCCCTTGCACTGAAAAGCCTGTGCTCCTGTTTAAGTTTCGTGGTATGCAAAGCGAATGGCGATAGCGAATGAAAATAAAAAGTGCTAGGTTCGCAGCTTGAGTTATGCCGGATTTGATATATTTACAAAACTGGCTTGAAGGTTACAAATTTCACTTTCAGTAAATTTCATGTATTCAGAGTATACGGAATTCGGAATATCTTTATTGATTATTTTATGACATTTCAATTAGTCTACCAACTCGATATATTTGTTATATTACACACCTCCACCACTAATTACATCATCATAATGCCTCTTCCAAATATTATTGAATATATTTTTTACTAAATAAACACGGGGTCCTAATTTCTTGGTAATTTCTCCTTTCAACCATTCTTTTTTGTTAACATTTCTTAAATCTCGTACATACACCTCCTCACCCACAGAAAAATGAATTTCTCTTCCTGGCTTTCTTACGTTAAATTTCTTTTCTTTGACTTTCAAATTCTCTGGCTTGAGCAGGTCTAGTCTTACTTTGATATTTCTGTTAAACATCGCAAAACCAGGCGAAACACCAGTCGTGCAGTGAGACGTTGTCCTGTAATTTGAAAGATATCTTGACAGAATACAAGAAATCGAGCTAGAACCATTTTGTGAATCTTCGAAAGATTTCTTTGGAGCTATTTTGTCACTTTTCACTACATTTTCCGTAGCTTCATTACTAGCCGGATGATATGGAGGCGTTAAACTTAATTTCATCCCGTTTCTTCTACAAAAAACTAAAAATTCCTCTGAAGTGAATTGAGAACCATTATCTGTCACAATTTGCTTAGGTAAACCAAAACAGGAGAAAATTTTCCTCGAAATATCAATGGTACTTTCAGACGTAACAGGTTTGATTTCATGGATTTCCACCCATTTGCTGAATGCATCTATTAAAACTAAAAACATCTTATTTCTAACAGGACAAAAACAATCAATATGAACTCTTTCAAAATCGTAACTAGGTTTTTCATATTCGATCAATGATGCTCTAGGTGGACTAGGCTTTGCCTTGCTACAAGCCTCACAAGCCTTAACCAAATTTTTAATATCCATATCTAACTTTGGCCACCAAAAATAAGATCGCGCTTTATACTTTTCATTCTTACTATTCCCGGGTGCGCAATATGTAATTACTCTAACAACAACTTTCTGCACTTTTCCGGTATCACAACTCTGTAACCCCACATTATTATATCATTTTCCACATTCAGTTCATTTTTTCGACTAATAAAAGGCTTGAACGAATCTCCCTCCAATTTGTTATGCCATCCCTCCTTATTTTCAGAAAAAATCTTGGATAAAATTTCATCCTTTTTTTGTTTCATCCTTGATATCAGCTGCCGTAAGTGGTGGTGGTGGTGGTGGTGGTCATGGTTATCATAAATTAAATTCACATAAGAATAATTCAATTCCTCCACTTCGCCAGACTTAGATGGAGGTAAGCGTGACAAACAATCTGCATTTCCATTCAACGTACCTTTCAGATATTTAATGGTAAAATCAAACTGAGATAAGAAAACAGCCCAGCGCTGTAATCTGCCAGCCGGCATCACAGAAATACCTTTCTTATCTCCGGATAAATTGATTAAAGGTTTATGATCTGTTGTCAGGAGAAATTTGCGTCCCATAATATAGTGATAGAATTTTTTGACGGAAAAATAAATTGATAATGCGTCTTTGTCTAAAGTGGAATAAGCCATTTCACATTTACTAAGTTTTCTTGAACCAAAACAAATTGGTCTTCCATTCCCATTAGGTAAAATGTGCGATTATACTTCCGCTACTCCATATGAACTTGCGTCGCAACTTACTTTCAAAGGTAGATCTGGATTATAATGAATCAATACCACATCTGAAGTGATAGCTTCTTTCGCCTTAATTAAAGCTCTTTCACAACTTTCACTCAATTCAAAACGTGTATTCTTCTTCAACAAATCATACAGTGGGTGCACAATATCTGTAACATTCTCAATAAATTTTGAATGATAGTTTAACATTCCTAGAAAAGACTTTAACTCTGTAATATTCTCTGGTGTTTTACAATTCAGTATCGCGTCTACCTTCGACGTCCCCTTTTTCAGACGTTCCTTATTAATTACATGTCCCAAATAAGTGATCTCTTCTTGAAAAACACAACCCTTGTTTTTCTTAAAACGAAATCCTGCATCCAGCAATCTTGAAAACACCACTTCTAAATCTTTTAAATGTTCTACGTCATCACCACCAGTAACTACTATATCGTCAAGGAAAACCACCGTACCTTTACATCCCTGTAGTGTTCTATTCATAATCCTCTGGGAAATAGCACAAGCAGGTTTGGTTCCAAAAGGCAGTCTCTCTACTATAAAAATACCTTTATGAGTACTCCATGCCAAAATTGTCTTTGATTCCTCATCCAGTTCAATTTGATTGTAAGCGTTTTTTAAATCAACTTTTGTAAACTTTTTAACACCTTGTAAAGCTGCAAAGAGCTGATCAATATCCCATCCTCGTCGCCAGTTTATGTATTCAAAATATACGGAATTCGGAATGTCTTTTTTGATTATTTTATGACATTTCAATTATTCTACCGACTCGATATATCGCAGTAAACGCACTGATAGGAAAGGAAGAAAGAAAAAAGAGCAACAATCATGTGCAGAGTCAAGAATAAGACCACCAAGGTATTGGATACTTTTATACATGCTATTAGCTTATAAATGATACATTTGCTGAGTTGATCTTCGCGATTTGATTACCAAATAACGATAAAGATAATAGATAAAAGAGTTCTGGTTCTGAACCGCATTAACACTTTCTTCGGATCGGCGCGCGGCACTTTCGTCCACAACCAAGCGATTCGCTCGAGTACCTGCCTACTACCGTTTCTTCAGTGGGTCAAGTTCAGGTGCCGGGCGATCAATCAGAGCTCGCTTCTTGCATACCGCTGGTGGCAGCCTGCTCCTGCGGCTCGCTTGCTGCCTGATGCCTCGCAGCCTGATCGCGCCCGCTTGCACCACGGAATTCTCTCATAGCCTCACGGCTCGCCGCGATCCATTGTACAACAAACTCAATGGTTTTCCTCCCAGTTTGCCGTTATCCCAGCGACGGCGACGTTAGAAAGTAAAACGGTCAGTGCGGGTGACTTCACAGCATCATTCCGTTCATTGTCGACTGACTGGAGCGCTCTCAACTGACTCCAACACAACCCGCAACAGCCTTAACCTATGAATGCGCCGATCACGACTATTTAAACTAAGCATCCGGTTGCGGCATGCAAGCCAAGCCATATAGCAACTCGGATTGAACTTTATTGAATACACAACAATCGCAATACTTATCTAGTCTTGGGAGCGAGATAGGTAAGGTGTACCCTACACACGTGTGGGAGGATTGGGTTAATCATAAACTGCGTTTACGAAAAAATAGCGCTATTGGAATCTCTGCGCGCGTAAAATATGGATGGTAGGTAGCTAATAGCGAGAATTTGTGTGAGAACGCGTCAAGAATGGGAGTGTGAGATTATTTTTTCATTTGAAATGGACGTATAAAAGTGACGATTTCAGTAACGTTCCCACAGGGCTGGGTGCTGTCGAATAACATATTCGCGGCTTTGCGTCATTTGGAATTGGGCAAATTGCTGCTGCTACCGAATTCACTGCAGTCTGTTGTGTTTGTTCTAAGTGATGTAACCGAAACTGGATCAATGTCACGTAAGAAATACAAGATCTTCTGGGATTTTAAATCGTTGAAATGTCATTGTGAAATGCCATAGAGAAGTTTTGTCAATACGATACCCACATTCTTGCGACAATCGGAAGTATAACTATACGAAACGAGCAGTAGCAATAGGTGTGTGTCTATGTTTTGGGTATTACAAAATTCGATCGTCTAATCAACTTGATTGGTTGTTACGAAACCCACATGCAAGATTCGGTGGTTCAAAATGCCGGATAACGTTATGATCAAATCAAAGTTATGGAAGGTCTGGCTGATAAATTTGCACCGTCCATATAATTTGAGGTTGGGACTCTTTTCTTTATAATATGTACTTATTATGTATCTGGTCTATTCTGGCCTGGCCGATCATGAATAGCAGTGCAGCAGCTATCCAAATGACTTCTTTTTTTATTCTGCACTAATTTAATCACTAACTGCCACAGGCCGCAGGCCAGTTTCCTCTCGCTCTCCCGAAGCACAGCCGCTACTTGATTATGGAATTTGAATAATTATTTTCAACGTGAAACAAAATATAGATAGAAATTATCAAAAATCGTACCTAAGTGTTTTGAATTATTGGAGGGAGGTTGAGAAATTTCAGTTTGAAATGGAGGGATGAAGTCCGTCAATCCGATTGCCGCAAATAAATAGATCGTAGTTCGACTCATGCCAATTAGGCATGTCCTGTTGATGCCACTTAGGCACAAGAAACCTAATCATTGTAGGGGGGGGGGGGGTCAATATGAACAAGATTGACTAAGTTGACTGAGAATGAGCTGTTTTTTTTGTCATGTTTCAATTTGTCTGAAATGGAGGTGTTTATGGTTGGAAATATTCAATAGGCCAGTAGGGTGAAGTGTATTCGTCGTGAAAACCACCCACTTTTGTATAGTTTGGTTTTGCACGATCAAAAAAATAATTTGATGCAATAGCTCTTTGCGTGTCCTTCTTCAAACAATTCAAAATTTCCAGTGCGATTGTTGGCGGTTGAATTGTAGAAAATTCAATTCTGAACCGATTCTCAAATTATCAGAAGCGAGCTTCAGTTTCTTTAATAGTAAAACATATTTCTGCTTTAGAGGTGTGCATGCGTCACTTTTCCTGTTATTAGTAGACGCCGGCTGGGCTCTTGCAATTTTTTCATCCCGCAAGAGGAAACGATGAATCCAATGGGTGATTTTCATTAAATAAGCACACTCAATTCTAATTAGTAAAAAAAAATTCTCAAGGATAAATATCTCCAACAGTAAAAAAATAACGTAAAAATTAACAAAGAAAATCAAAGTTCACTAATTCAGTCTGTGTGGACAGAAAAAGTCTACCTAGCCGAACTCTTCCCGCCCGCGACCCCCGTTCAACAATGATCAGCTCTTTATGTGCTAAAATGATACCAACCGGATAACGGGCGTCGAATTACGATGTATTTACATCAAAAAGATTGACAAGCTCCATTCTCTCCATTATATATTGCAATTTTATCACCCCTCCCACTCCCATAACTCAAAACTCTCAAGTGCGATTTTTGGCAATTTTGGATATAAATTGAGGAACTCAATTTTGAGCAGAATATCAAATTTTCAGGAGTCCATATTTTTGAGTTTGAGCGAATTCTTCACTATTTTTTCTGTAGTAGACTAGAACTGGCATCCTGCTGAAGCGAATTGGGCGAACAATGGCTCCTTAACTATCTATACTGCTTATACTTACAATGCGTTTTCCGGAGCAAAACAAACCTGATGGCAACTTCCGAGGTGAGAAACGTAGCATTTTCATTAGAATCTTTTATTTATTAACAACTCTATCTCGTACGATAGCGACAAAAATCTGTTATAAAATTTTTCGATGCAAGTAGCAACTTGTCAACTTTCTGTAGGCTTCCAAGAGCTGCTCCCAGGTTAGCTTTCATTGTCATGTCAATGTCATCGTTATTGCCAAAACAAATCCGCAGACAAACCTACCGCCAACAACAAACTACCTGTCTTCTACCTACAGTTGATCGATACTTCAGAGTTCAGACTTTCTGGACTAACCATGTTAAACGCCTTGAACGCCTAAAAATTTCTGTGGAAATCAAATTGGTATAGCTCCTCTTCGAAGAGGACTTACCCTAAAGATTTTTTCTTGTGAATGAATAACTTTTTATATCATCATACAGGGTGGCCCAACGAAAACAAAACAGAGGGGTTCTCGGGCATTTTGTATCATTTTTTCGAAAAAAAGCTCAGACAGGTCGATTTTTATATCGAGGGAGACATCTGAAACATACATTGGCAAATTTCTATCTTCAGCCCCCTCACCCCTACCTACCTCAACTTTGGAATTTCAAATGACACCTTGATGTACCTTGCGATAGATCAAATCAAAGAGAATCAAATTCTTGTTTAAAAAAAAAAAAAAAATTTCAACCCCACCCTCCATCTTTCTAAATTTCTCTGACTGTCATATTTTATATCCTCGACCCCTCAATTCTCGTCAATTTAATCAGCGTCATCCTGAATAGCATCTAAGGAGAAAATTTTCGGTGGAGAAAAGTGTTACCCAAAGGGGTGAACTTTCCTCTCCCCCACCCCAATTTCAAAACTTGACAGACACCACCTACTTTGTGATACATCGAATAAAAGGAAATTGATTTCTCTTTCTGAAAACTTTTTTTTTTAATTTTCAGCCCCTCTCCTGATAAATTAAACATTCGAAGTATTTGAGGGGGAAAGGGGGCTTTTTGAGAATTGTGAAAATATTTTATTCAGGAAGAGAATTCAATTCCCTTCGATTTGATGTATCACAAAGTAGGTAGTGTCATTTGAGATTTTGAAGTTAAGGTGGGGGAGTGAAGGGGTGAATTTGGGTGGCACTTTTTACACAGAAAATTTTCTCCCTCGATGCTCTGCAGGATGACGTTGACTGTACTGAAGAGAATTGAGATATCAAAGATATTACATTGGAAATTTTGACAACTTTATGAAGAAGGGGGGTGGGGTTGACAAATTATAGAAATATTTTTTCAGAAAGAGAATTCAATGCTCTTTGATTTGATGTTTTGCAAAGTGGGTGGTGTCATTTGAAACTTTGAAATTGGGGCGGGTGGGGGTGAGGGGGCTTAAAATAGAAATCGCCAATGTATGTTTCAGATGTCCCCCTCAATGTAAAAATCGACGTGTTGAAGCTTTTTTCAAAAAAATGAGGTGAAATGCCCGAAAACCCCTCTGCTCTGTTTTCGTTGGGCCACCCTGTATGCTACATACTGTACTCCATACAGACCAACAGTATTTATTATACAGGGCATCGCTTGAGGCTTTGCAAAATTTGCCGTGCCCCCAATTTTCTAGAAAATATTCGAAATTTTCTCATCTTTTCCAGGAAGGTCACAAAACCAATTTCTCGAAAGGGTTCCTTTTAATTTTCCGCCTATCTCGTTCATTTACAAAGTGATCTTAAGAAATATTCAAACTACGCTCAAATACTGGATCTAGTCTAGCCAGTGATGTTCTGACAGTTTTTCCCGCGACGTGAATTGACACATGTCAATTGAAATTTCGTGGGTTTTGTTTGTGACGTTTTTTGCCGCAAGGCTGTTTTTTGTTACAGACGTTGTGTCTAGAAAGGGCGACCGGATCAATCCTTGTGGGTGTGCGGTGAGAGGCTGCCATGCATCGTGTAAAAATTGTGGTCACCTCGACGGGTTAACCACGTGGCAATTTTGGTGTACAGCCGTAAGCGAATTTCTGGCAATTGTGTGGCAATTTTGGCAATTTTCGAGCAATTGGCAGTTTCGGTGTACACATTTTTCTCAGGTGATCAACCCCTCGGGTCGCCCCTATCGATGAAAGTTTGCTCCGTACAACTCTTTCTTCTTGCATGACGATTGTTGTTAACCGTGTCCCGTGTCACATACAGAATTGACTGCCAAATGTTATGCAGTATACAAGGTGTTTGCAAACTTGGGGTAAAAAATTGAACCGCAATTAGAGAAATCCAAAAGTTCCAGAAAAAATGTAAAAAAAAATGCATGACTTTTATTTTTGGAAATATAGAGGGTCGAAAAGTGGTCCTTTAACTCCTCATTCTGTTTTCGTTATTTTGAAAGATTTTAGTTAACTCTTTTTATCAGACCTTTTTCAACCTTTGAATGTGTTTTGTAATTTCATTCAATGTACAGGGTGAGGCGTGAATCCTAAAAAATATTTTTTTCTCGAAAATGACCGTGAAAGGTTCTAGAGGTTATAAAACTGATCTAGAGCAACAAATAACACAGATAATTCTTATATCAAATTTCATGCATGCGTTTTTGAAAAAAAAACTGAATTTTCAGGTTTTACGACTCACCCTGTATAGTAAATCATTTATTTGGTCCTCCAAAAAATTAAAAAAAAAACCTTGTTATTTGATAATTTTACCTTAGTTATTAGTTTTCAACATGTATATGTATAATGATTGTTTTACTTGAATTTCTTTTCAATTTTATGTTAATTTTAGACTGTGTCTTAATGGCAAACTGTTTTTTTCAGGACAGTCAGTTATGTATTCTTTTAATAAAGTACATTTTTATTATTAAATTACAAAACACATCCAAAGGTTCAAAAATATTGCTTTTCAGTCTGTTTAAAAGATTTACTGAAATCTTTAAAAATGACGAAAATAAACGTCAAAAGACCTTTTGACTCTCCATATTTCCAAAAATAAGAACCCCAAGTTTTTTTCAACATTTTTCTGATACTTTTGGAGCATCTCCCAAACTGCGGCTCAATTTTCCACTTCAAGTTTGGAAACACCCTGTATGTAATCAATGTGTACTTTATAACTCTGTCCGTACAGCTTTAATCCTAAAAGCAAACTCATCGATGGAGTAGATCACCATTTTTAACACATTGCATGGTGAGCCTGTCTTCACACACCCTGAACAAAGAATGATCCGGTCGTCTTTTCTAAGTCGAACAGGATCCAAAACAACATTCGAAATTCAAAAACGAAAATTTCACGAACATACCCTCAGAAACAATTGACATGTGTTACCAACTCAAGTGATAGGAAGAATTGTTTGAAAGTCATGCAACTATAAATCCAGTATTTGGGCGTAGTTCATGAACAGAAATGACAGTTAACTGGCAACAAGGTCATTTACGCGGCTTCCCTCCCTGTCCTTATACAGTGTGGCCCATTGAAAACGAAACAGACGGGATTGTGGCCAGCAGAATTTTTTTTTCAAAAAATGCAAAAACAGGTCAGTTTCATCATTGAGAGGGACATCTTTTATGACCAATCTCACTCCCGTATTGTTTCATATATCCCTTCGCGCTGTGATGACAACCTCTGAAATGTTAACAGGGATGATAGGGCAAGTGACATTTCATTTGAAAGGTTTTGCTTCCCTGAATCCAGTGCAATAATTTTTTTTTATCAAATAATCAACAAAAAAATCATTGCTTCAAACACACGAAATAAATCCGATATATCAAGATATTCACTAATGAAAAATTGAAAAACGCTTGGACAGGTTAATTTTAATTTCAAGGGGACTACTTTTATTGCTATTCATAAACATTGACAGTTCAATCCTTCAAGTGAGGGGTGAACCACCCTTACAGTCTTGAATGCAATAAGGAATTAGAACAATTTTGCTGGTGGTGAACAATTTGAACATCTAATTTGATAAAATTGATGTTTTCATCAGACCCATCTTTCCATTTCAAAATTCCAAGGGTGGTTCGCCCTTTACCTCAAGGGTTGAAGTGACAATATCAACAAATGGCAATAAAAGTAGCCCCCTTGAAATTGAAATTAACCTGTCCAAGCGTTTTTCAATTTTTCATTCCTAAATGTCTTGAAATATCGGATTTATTTCGCATGTCTGAAGCTTTAATTTTTTTGGTGAATAAATTGATAAAACTTAAGAAATCATTGTACTGGATTCAGGGAAACAAGACCTTTCAAATGAGGTGTCACTTGTCCTATCATTCCTAATAACATTTCAGTGGTTGTCATCACAGCGCGAAGGGATGAAACAATACGGTAGTGAGATTGGTCATAAAAGATGTGCCCCTCAATGATGAAATTGACCTGTTTTTGCATTTTTTGAAAAAAAAAACTGCTGGCCACAATCCCGTCTGTTTCGTTTTCAATGGGCCACCCTGTTTCCTCCTAGTATGGCAACCAATCGTTGTCATCGCATGAGGCTTTTGGCAGCTATCTTGTGGCGAAAAAAAAATTAGTTGAATCGCGGATTATTGTTACCTTCATCTAAAAGCTGAACGTTTGCACATCCCAGTTCAGTTGAAAGTTTTATTGGAAAACTGGCCCTTCGGCAAAGTTGTGGCCTGGGAAACCCTTTGAATTATCCTGCTTCTACTGTTTTTCTGCTCTCCCACCTAGATTCATATGCAAGTATACTGGGTATTTCTTGTTGACCAGCGCATCCACCATTTATAATAGTGCGAAGGGTTCGTCGCTTATCGACTATTGAAGTCTTCATAATCATCACTGTTTCTAAACCATCTTGAACTTTCTTCAAAGCCCGCGCAGAATTTACACGCTGAGAAGTCCAGAGATTTTTTATATAAGGCACATTTTAAACATACGGGATGCTTCCTGGCTACTATAAAATGCTCAGTTATCCTTATCCATCAGTAAAGCGTAATAAGGAAACTTCGATACGATAGCCCACAAACGACGAATCCATACAAGTAAAAATTTTAATTATGAAGATAAATAATTATGTATATCCGCAGCTGATGTATTTCTAAATATTACAAACAAAAACTGTCTTGCGGTAATCTACCAAAAGGATTTAGCAATAAACAAGTGCTGAAACATCTTAAGCTGATGCTTTTTGCTCATCATCGTAAATTCACCTACGATGAGAGAGTCTATTCTACCTAATGAATAATAAGTACATGATATGGAGATCTTACTGCTCAAAATGTCAATGCTCAAAGTAACCGAGCACATTTGTGAAAAATTGCTTTGCTTCTCATTATTGAACTGAACCTCATCAGCATCTAAGCGTGTATATAAATACAGTAATTACCATTATGCAGGGGGGTAAATCAGTTTTTACTCCTCGCGGATAGACACAGGTGTATACCTATTACACGCTCAACATCATCGGTGATTTATGGCCTATCGATTTCAAGTTTATGGTGATGGCGAACGCATCACAAATATTTACGATGGCATATGAGACTTTCATCTTGCGGCACGTATGCGGTTGTTGTTTTTGCTGATGCGCCTGGCTTTCATATGCATATGAGTTTGCCGGCGTGCGGTGGCTTATGGCTTAGTTCTAAATTGCAGGTATATGCCAACATAAGAAGCAGATAACGTCGATCGTTACACAACGATAATGACTTGTACTAATGAAATTCCATTCAAGACAAAAAACGCACGAATGTGCAATAAACCATCGCGGTCGCTTCTTCATTAAAGGAAGCGATAATGTGGTGTTTCTCAGTTTGCCGTTCGGGTTGTGCAAGAACAACAATGCCCCGTTGAGCTGGGTTGCTGCCCAGTACAGTAGCAGTAGCTAGAAGCTACAATGTACATTGTACACTTATTGAGGTAATTCAATTTTTCTTTTTGTTCTGGAAAAACTAGAGGTAATCTTTATGCTTAAAATTGGGTTGAATAAAAAAACTTATGTCCCGTTAACATAATGAGAGAAGAGGTCTTATTGGGATGTTTGGTTTGTGAACTTTCGGTAACCCATATAGTCTGGGGATGTATTGATTTTGTGGTAGTAATTTTTTGAGGTCTATTTTCAGCTCTACAAGTGTCGTGTTACATGCCTTGATGGTATTTTTGAAGACTTGTATATATGTATTTTGTGGATTGTTCATTATCTATTGGATTGAAAGTTCACAAACCAAATATCCCAATAAGACCTCTTCTCTCATCTGTTAGCTCTCCATGTTCAATTTAGTCACCTATATTGAACAAAGTTTTACAAGAACTTCTCTCTTACGTCCCGTTGCCTCCCCGATGGGTAAATGGATTCAAATTGGGTGGATGCAAAATGTTTATTCCACACTATACTAAAGTTACGAAGTTTGAAGACTGTTGGAATCTTGCATGATTTTCCTCTTATTACAGGAATGAATAATATTCAAGTGGCTTTTCAGCTCTTATAACACATCACATCTTTCACGTTCATGCAGCAAAACTCTTGCTATTTACCAATCATGCGTGCAGATACTACACGACTGGAATAATAAATTAGTGGAAACTCCCTAGGTAAGGTATTATTAATAAACTTCCAATATACCTACTATCCAACGCGCGATTCAGTGAGGTCTACTGAGAATTTAGTATTTAAAGCCTAGAACAGGTTAGTAATGCACTGAGGATGTAATTGAATTAGTGAAATGAAAGCGTTTCGGAATCAATTTCATCGAGCTTATTCCTTGTCAGAGTCAGAAATTCACCATTCAGGTCTCTTTCGGAAACTACAGGAAGGTATTGTCAAGGATTGTTCATAAAAACATTTTTTCTAAATTGAAAAAAATTCTTTTTCGAAATTTGATTTATTCGGGGAGTTATTTTAAATTTTGAAGATGTTTTTGAGGTCAATTCATAGTGGGTACCTGCCTGTAACTTTTGGAAAAGACCTGAATGGTGAAATTTTGTCAAGGAATAAGCCCGCTGGGACTGATTCCGCAACGTCTTATTCCACCAATCCAGCTCCATCGTTAAATAATGACGGTATACGGGTTAAAATAGAAGCTTTAAAATAACACATCACTTGCCCTTCTATGACTAGTGAGTGCCCATCATGGACCTGGTGCCCATCAATAATCTAAAACTTAGTAAAGAATCACTCAATTACTGGGCAATTGTTATTTTTTTGACAGTCCATCTAATCTAAATGAAACATGTACCTGATTCATTATACAAAGAGCTAATTACGGGTTACCAGTGTAACAACCATGGACCTGTATTTGAAATGGACTGATGGTCGCGCGGTGGCACATCGAACAATAAATGTCGCCATCCGGGCGCTACCATGGTTGTTAACAGCAGTTCTCAAAAACCTGCGAAAATTTCACAAGTTGCATCTACAAACTTTGTGCTATCAAATAATAATACACTCGTTCATAAATAGAAAATTCTGTTTGCAATATATGTCTCTTGTAGAACTCAATGAGAACCATTGTCTGTCAATTTAATTTGCGGCAAGTTGGCAGTTCTGTGCTCGTAGCTATAGCGTAAACGCAGTTTGTCGGATTTATAACGCGGTATGTTGTGTCTAATTCGAATTCGGTATGTTTCTGCTGTTGATCTATGACTGAATTTAATAATTATCTATCAACAGTGGGTTGCACCCTGTACCTAAACGATATACAACAGAAAATTTTTGTCAACGGATTCAAAGCCCACGGAAAAAATTGTATAAGAAGCGTTATTAATTTTTGAAAATATTTTTGAGGGACTGTCTTCAAGGAGGAGTGTATATATGCCGATCAGCTTTTAAATTCAGCACTAGAACGGTAATTTTTGCACGCCAAGTTGGCAATTCTGCGATATTTGGGGATGCTCAAATTTGTAATGTTGAATCAATATTTCCCCAGATGACCTTGAATTCGTATTGTCAATCGAGTACACCGCTGTTGCAAGATTGTATATGTACGCTCAAGACGTCTTGATTTTGATGGACTTTCTCCAGTTTAAATGGGCGACTGGTGAACAGTTTTTTTGAATAAAATAGTGGATCATAATATACCATCATATCATATACTAGGTTGAGAAAACTGTTCTAATGTATGGTCAGAAATGAAGGCCTAGTGTCTAAAACCTAGAACGGCTCGGTACTCTGTCACTTACCTGCCATTCTGACAAGATAACAGTCATAACAGCCAAGGCAACACTGTAGCGGAATATGATGCAAGGAGACGCCAGAATTGGCATTTCATGTCAAAATTTTCTAACCTCATTGGACTTCGCCACAAAAAGCCCGTTTTCACGTGACTTGGTCTGTCAGCGTCCGTTACACCCTAGGGAACATGGCCAACCGTGTTTTAATTTCTACTGAATTTAAAACGTGATCGGCATATACTTCATACGCGAACAGTCTGTGCAAAAAATAGGAGGTGGTTAAATGTCAAGCACCGTTTCAAGATATTGATGCAAGGATTTCAAAAATATAATTAGGAAAAATCTGACATTGTTTTCAAAAAAGTTACACACGCTTAAAAATGGACCACTTTTCACTCTTACTTTTGTCACCCTGTATATCATACAGTATACTTATTAGCAAACACGATATCCAAATATGAAACTTGCAGTCAGAAGAACGCTTGAATCATTAACACCATCTTTGTTCAAGATGGTTCATCATCGGTTCATTTTTCGTCACGATATCCTCATTTGAACCTGAGCGAGTTTTTCGAATGGACCACTTTGATCTGTTTATGTTAGTATAATAATAATTCGAAATTTAAATTTTTCGGTCGAGTTTTCTAAAATAAACAGAATTTTGAGTAGCACTGTGTCGCATAGCAGGCAAAATTTCCGGTAAAGTGGAGGAAAGCATTCACCGGCGTCGGTGTTAGGCCTCGTTGCGAAAACAGGCCGACGTTAGATAAACGAATAAGAAAAAACAAACAAAATTTTGATCTTTGAAACTTCTATTGTCCAGTTATTTGGAATAGGTATAAAATCGTTTGATGCTGATGAAATGTGAAACACAATTAGTGCTGAAACGTGAGAATGGGTCCTCAGTGGCCTTTCTATCTTGACCAATGATCTTGCTCTCACTAGCATCATGTCACAGCTAATACCACTTCCGATTATATTGTTACGGATCTCGCTGGAGACCGCGACGCGCGAGTTAGACACAAGCCTTCACAATTGGCGGAGGAGCTGAGTGCGGTGCGCCTCAACTTATAGCTGACAAGATCACACAACAGTTACAGACAATCCCCATGTAACGCCTATTTTATTCTGAAAATGGAATTTGATGCCAGATCCTGTTTTGATACTCTGGATAAAGGAGGTTCGTGTTGACAGTCAAGAGGCGTTGTTGTTTCTTTCTCCCACCAAATGTAAACTGGCGACGACACAGCTTGCAAATTTTATTTTGTATAGTATGGGATTAAGTTACCGTGAGCCGGACACTTGGAATTCATTAGGCTTAAGCTGGATTCCCAGTTGCGAATATTCGGACAGAAAATGAGAAATTCAATGTCAAAGTCGTCATATTGGCCAATCAGAGCACTCGAATTCAAAATTTGACATATAAAATCGCATTTTCTGTCCGAATATTCGCATCTGGGAACCCAGCTTTAATTGGCAGCAAACAAATTTACAGCCATCCATCGGCTATACAGTAGGGTGGGCCGAAAAAATGAAAATTTGTCAAATCGAAAAATAATAGTGCGGAAAACTTGTATTCGAGCTTTATAAGTATTCCTATGAAAATTTGAAAAAAATTAATTTAGGTCTTGGGGTGCCACAAAGCACTTGAAATTTAAAAAAATTGAAATTCTTTGAATTTTTTTTTTATCTAAATCCAAGCTTTTTTTCCAATTTTTTTTTGCCGAAGGTTTGTATTGGGTCTTTGACATTGTGTGTACAATTTTTTGTTTCAATTAGTCAAGATTTTTGGTTCTACAGGACATTAGAAACTTTTAATATTTGAAAAAAATCCATTCATTTCAGAAAATGTCATGTAAAAATCAAAAACTTGACTAATTGAAACAAAAAATTGTACACACAATGTCAAAGACCCAATACAAGCCTTCGGCAAAAAAAATTGGAAAAAATGCCTGGATTTAAAAAAAAATAATTCAAAAAAATTGAAATTCTTTGAATTATTTTTTTTTAAATCCAGGCATTTTTTCCAATTTTTTTTTGCCGAAGGCTTGTATTGGGTCTTTGACATTGTGTGTACAATTTTTTGTTTCAATTAGTCAAGTTTTTGATTTTTACATGACATTTTCTGAAATGAATGGATTTTTTTCAAATATTAAAAGTTTCTAATGTCCTGTAGAACCAAAAATCTTGACTAATTGAAACAAAAAATTGTACACACAATGTCAAAGACCCAATACAAACCTTCGGTAAAAAAAAATTGGAAAAAAAGCTTGGATTTAGATAAAAAAAAAATTCAAAGAATTTCAATTTTTTTAAATTTCAAGTGCTTTGTGGCACCCCAAGACCTAAATTAATTTTTTTCAAATTTTCATAGGAATACTTATAAAGCTCGAATACAAGTTTTCCGCACTATTATTTTTCGATTTGGCAAATTTTCATTTTTTCGGCCCACCCTACTATACAGGTTGTTCATTTTCAAACTTCCCAACCCAAACTCGCCCAAGTTTTTTCCGGGAAAATGCCGAAACAGGTCGATTTTAATTTCAAGGCAGACAAATTTTCATCTTCAACCCCTTCCACTTCGCCCCCCCCCCCCCACTTTGAAATTCCAAATAGCATTACCTATATTGTGAAACATATGCAATTGGAAGTATTGAAATTATCATTCTCTCAAACATAAATCTTGGAAAAATTTAAATCCCCCCTCCACTCAACCCTCTAATTATGTCATTGTTAATTCAAGGGAAATTTCTCCCCGATTCTTAAGAAATAGATTTTCCAGCAAAAATAGGTCAACTTTTATTTCGGGGGGAGGGACATCCAAGACATGCATGTATTGCCAATTTTTTATGTGGAACCCCTTCGCCCCTCACCCTACCTCACTTTGGAATTTCAAATGGCATTACCCACCTTGTGATAGATCAAATTGAAGGTAATAAAATTTTCTTTTCATTATTTTCTTTGAATTGTCTAAACCTCCCTGATTTTTTCAGAAATTCTCTTGATGGGGTTGAGCATGAAAATTTGTTGAACCCCTTCGCCCCTCATACCATACCCTACTTTGAAATTTCAAATGGCATCACCCACTTTGTGATAGATCAAATTGAAGATCATAAAATTCTCTTTCTATATATTTTTTTTAATTTTCTAAACCAACCCTGATTTTTTTTTCAGAAATTCTCTTGATGGGGTTGAGCATAAAATATTGGCATGACGTGTCTAAGACGTCTTCTTCTTGAAAGAAATCGACCTGTTTTGCTGGAAAAATTATTTCTCATAGGAGAAAAAACTTGGTTTTAATCAACAACTGGATCACTTTTAGAAGGGTTGGTTTAGAAAATTATAAAGTGTTTGACACAAAGAGAATTTTTTATGACAATTATATGATTATATGACAAGATAGGTAATGCTATTTGCAATTTTTAAGTGGCGTGGGAGGGAGGAGGGGGATGGGATTCAAGATAAAAATTCAACAATGGATGTCCTAGATGTTCTTCTGAACATGAAAATTTATCTGTTTTGGTGTTTTCCTTGAAAGTTTGGGATTCCTTGAAGTTTGAAAATTAACACCCTGTAAAAACCTTAAAATAGAAGTTTCACTTCAGAATAATTGAACAGTAAGGGGCGAGGACCATACGACCATACGACCCATACGAGAAATCTTGCAGGCGAACCTCCAGTTCAAAGTTTAGTAACTTTGAAGGAAACCAAACAGGTCAGCAGATGAAGTGGTCCACCCTCAAAATTTAACCTTATTTCAAATAACATGAAAAATGTGACAGGTATAAAGAGCGACAACGGAAGAAATGTTGAAGTGGTCCACTTTTAACAATAAGTAACTTTCGCAAACAACCCAGATTATTTCTGGTGACATTTTCAAGAAAGCCCACGCCAGAAACTCCTGGAGATTTTGAACTTGTCGCTCGAATTCGATTTTTGAGATAAAAAATTTTATACATCGTTGGGCGCATCATTTTCCCAACAAAACTATTTCCAGGCTCTGCGTTATCACGGTTTCTGGCGGGTAAAACTGCAAAAACATGTTCATTCCCAGCCAGCGTCAGCTGTCTAATTTTTGAATAAAATGAGAAAAGTATGAAGCAAAAAGGATGATGTAGCAAAGTTCCTGTTACATACAGGGTGTCCCAGCTAAAACAACCCAGCGCGATTTGATCAGAAAATATCAAGACAACAAAAAAAATCTCAATTGGGGGTAGCCAGACCCTTTAGCTTTCTTTTGAGGGGACGCCGATGCTTGTAGGTGCTCTAGTTTCCAAGAAAATGCAGTTGTGTTCGGGCGAGTCACAAGAATTCGAAAATTCATGACCGACAAAACAAAATACTCCAGAGCGAGACAAATTCTCTTTCTCTGGGCTTTCCATTGATGTGTCGTTGATATCTGTACCTACCTGGCCCACTAAGCCAGATATTCTGCCTTACAGCCCAGCAAACACAATAATTAGAATTCATGACGACGTGACCGATCATACACTTGTTGATTTTAACATCCAGTAGCTAGTATTCATCGCTATGATGAATCCAGGTATGGTGAGTGAAAAAGTCCCAGTAACAACTCAACAAGTGTGTGATCGGTGACGTCATGATTCTGATTATTGTGTTTGCTGGACTGGGAGGCAGAATATCTGGCTTACTGGGGTCTAGTGATCTATAATCCGAGCAGCTCCTGCTCGCAAAACGAAAGCGCCTCAGGAAAGCGAATGAGGATTTATTGGGAGTTTTGTTAGGGTAGTTAGTAGAACCTCGAAACAGGTCGGTTAGAGCAACATAATTCAATTATCCTCGCATCAGAAACTTGCTTGGGTGTTCATTGTCGTCTAGTAATTAAGTCGACACTTGATATCACACGGCTTATTGCTGTATTCATTTAATCTGACTGCAAAAGAAACGTGAAAAACTTGGAAACATTCCTCTGTTAATGAAATAATTGAACCGACATCTTGTTTTTCATTCAGGTAATTCCAACATTGCGTGTATTACATAAATTCGTACGTACAGCGTCAGGCACCTGTGCCCGGTACACTGTACAGAGAAAGTCCCCCTGACGGAGAATTGGGGTGTTCAAAAACTTTTGCAAAAACACACGCGTCGTAATTATAAACTCGTTATTTTAAAAGCAACGCGCCTTTTACGACCCACTTGCTGGATGCTGATGCCATCATCATACGATTACCTATTAATTTTAATTTTACCGTAAATTTCGGAAATTTACGATTATTTATCCAGTTTCAAGTATACGTATAGATGCCCATTACGTCACTGGTGGTGGGTGGCAGTTTGATGCATCGCAAAATATTTTCGCGGCAGAGCTCACGTCGCGGTTATATTGAGGAAACTCAACTTTAACCAGTAACTTTTGCAATTAAGGTGCGCAATCAAAGTCGCTTTTTGAATTGATGGCAATTTAAATATTTCCTCGTTCATAAACCGAATATGGTAATGCGCAGGTTGAATAATACCTTCTTCACTGGAATCCCGAGGCGTAGCTCGACAGGGCAACACCGTTCAGGATATTATGCCGCGGCCCGCCGGTTTTACAAATGGCAAGTCGTTTTCGGTGCTAATCGTCGGGTTGAGCGAGAAATTAATTTCGCGGTTCGCGCGTGTCCAGCTTGAAATTTTAATTACTGTCTTCTGTGGGAAATGAAATTTTACAAGGTGGTTCATTTCTCCGCATAACAGGGATCCATCATAAGCTACAATTTTGTTACGAATTAACGTTGAATAAATCAATAATCGAGAGACAAGCATTAAGACAGTTTTTTTTCATCACTCAACTCATAGAAACCGCTGACGGCAACCGAACGACTTGCCGTGAGATGTAGAGAAAACCAGACGTCGGATTTTTGCAGGGTATTTTTTTGAAAATTTTCGCAAACGAACCGCATCCCAAGTTGAGGGTGAGAATTTTTCAAAATTTTTGCTGAATTTGTCAAGATTTTTCGAGATTTCATGATTCATCCAAAATTTTACAAGGAAATCGATGTTCGAATAATCCATTCCAAATACCTTGATACGTTTTCGCGGCGAAAACTCGGCTTTTCGGGGAGAATTTCGAGAAATTTGGTGCGAAATGCTGACCGGGGGGTTTCAGGGACCTAGTGTCGTCCGGTGCGGGCCATGCGGTGGCGTTTTTCTTGAAATTTCGCCGTATAATTAATCAAATCCGACTACGGCACGGCCAAAGTGACAGGAACGTCAATTGACGCTCTGGGTTTTGGAAAACTCAACACTTCGGGGCATTTGAAGAGTGCTTTTGGAGAAAATGTACCGTGTCAGCGTGCGAAATTGAATTGTGGTCTCGAGGAGACTTTTGAGCGTCCACCAGACACCACAAACCCAACATCTCCTCCAAATTCGACGGTATTTCGATTAAAAATTCCCAGGCCGGGCCAGATGTTGACGGCGTATTTCATAAAAACAGACAAGTTAAGGGGGCAAACACGTCGGGGGGTATTCACAATTTATTTGTAATTTCCAGCGGCTTCACATTTCGAGAAAGGGGCCTTTTCGGTCCTCCAGAGTACATTTCATGTCGGTTACAGGGGTTTCTTGTCGCGACTTGTTTTCTACGGAATCCATAATAATTCCATCGGACCTTCTGGCCAGACCTCCAGAAAGGGTCTTTGTTTTGATGTGCGTCCTTGTTTCGGAGTTTTTCTTGTCAAACTTTCCAAAATTTCACTACAAAGAACGGTAACATTATTGAGCGTCGCAGTTGTGTTGTGCCATTTGCAAATGTCAATGTAATGTCACAGCACTCCTTTGAGGCAATTTTTCGCGGACTCTTTGTGCTATTTTTTGCGAGTGCTCTTAAATACGTTGGAATTGCTGACAGTTATGGACGTTTTCGCGAGTAAATGTAATGATGAAAGCGGAAATCGTTACATGACATTTTTCTGTCATCATTACCACAAGATCCGATTGGGATTTCGAACCTCTAAAACAGCTTGAAATAAGCAATCTGAATATATCTGTCAAATTTTTCATTTTGACAGTTCTAAGGCCGCCGCCATATTGAACTTTCGCATTTTCAACCGATCCGATTGGGTTTTTTAACATAATAGGTACCCCCTACTTGAGGTGGACAATCGAGGTGTATCTATCAAATTTGACGTTTTGACAGTTCCAAAAGGCTGTCATATCGAACTTTTGCATTTTTCAACCGATTCGGTTGGGATTTAAAACCTATAACCACTTGAGACGGACAACCAAAATGAATCCGTGAAATTCTGATTATTGACGTTTCAAAAGGCCGCCATATTGAACTTTCGCATTTTTTGACCTATCCGATTGAGATTTAGGGACCTATACTTGCTTTGATTAGGCAGTCGAAATGCATCTGTCAATTGTCGATTTTTGACGTTTCTAGAGGTCGCTATATTGAACTTTAGCATTTTCCAACCGATCTGATTGGTATTTTGAACCCATAGCCACTCGAGATTGGCGATCAAAATGCATCTTTTAAATTTGGATTTTTGACGTTTCAAGAGGCCGACGTTTCAACAGGCCGCCATATTGAACTTTTGCATTCTTCAACCAATCTGATTGAGATTCTAGACCCACACCCACTCAAGGTTGGCGATCAAAATGCATCTGTCAAATTTTAATTTTTGACAATTCAAGAGGCCGCCATATTGAACATTTGCATTTTTCAACCGATCTGATTGGTATTTGGAACCCATAGCCATTTGAGATTGGCGATCAAAACGCATCTGTCAAATTTTGATTTTTGACATTCCAAGAGGCCGCCATATTGAATTTTTGCATTGCTCAACCGATCTGATTTGAGATTCTAAACCTACACCCACTTGAGGTTGGCAATCAAAATGCATCTGTCAAATTTTGGTTTTTGACGTTTCAAGAGGCCGCCATATTGAACTTTTTCATTTTCCAACCGATCTCATTGGGACTTTGAACCTATACCCACTTGGAGGTTGGCGATCAAAATGCATCTGTTAAATTTGAATTTTTGACGTTTCAAGAGGCCGCCATACTGAATTTTTACATTTTTCAACTGATCTGATTGAGATTTTGAACCCATAGCCACTCGAGATTGGCGATCAAAATGCATGTGTCACATTTTGATTTTTGACGTTCCAAGAGGCTGCCATATTGAATTTATGCATTGTTCAACCGATCTGATTGATATTTCAAGCCTTCACCTACTTGAAGTAGACAATTGAGATGCATCTGTCAAATTTGCCATTTTGACATTTCCAAGGTTGCCATATTGAACTATTGTATTTTTCAACAGATTATATTGAGATTTTAACAAATACTTAGTCAAGATGGACAATCGAAATCCATTTGTCAAATTCGACATTTTGGCAGTTTGAAGCCGCAGTATTGAACTCTGGCTTTTTACAACCGAATCCATTCAGTTTTCAAACCTAGACTGGGTTCAGATGAAAAATTGAAACGTTACTGTCAACTTTAGAATTTTGCAGATATTTTTATTGTATCTCAATTTCTCCTACAAATATTTAGAAACGCTCCTAAATAATGCAAATACACGGTTCTGCTTTTTCTTCCACTATACAGTGTCTTTCACGACAGTATCTTCTTCACGGTTTAGGTTTCCATAACACATATCGTCGCTTTCATTTTTAAAGCTTCATCATGTTTCCAGTATTTCCAGTAGTTACCTTGAACAAAAGTAGAAATACATATATTTATGAACAAAGTAATGGTGTCTCAATTTTCTCCAACAACTCTTCACTGACCAGACACTACTCTCAGTGACATGCCTTTCGTTCACAATAGAACCCTACGAGTCCAGGCAGAAATTTCAAAACACGCGAAAAACAAACATTTTCTCGAATTCGTGTTACTCGTACACAATCAATTACTTACGCCTCTCGGAAAACTCCATCTGACCAAGACACTATCGACGGACATGCATAAAATTATTAAACTCGTCAAGGAAAAACCTGACATTTGCCTAAAACAACGGAAAACATCATGTATACAATTCCAATTCCACTTGTCCGGTGTCAGTGGAACAAATTCTCTGTCTACTTTTCAACCAATGCTGTCACCCAGGCGACGGCTTGCCGGCGCCGGTGACAGCTAGTACACAATATTTATCATTGATGCGTATTGCGTACTAACTATTTATTCATAAAAAAAAATGAGTTTAGTCAGCTTATTCAGCCGCGGTTTTAATTTTCAGCTGTAAACGCAACATTGTTCTTTGTACCTCATCCGCACATCAACCAATGAGCGATGCTGCGCTTACGACTAAAATTGAAAACACGGCTAAAATAATCTGACTAAACTCATCTTCAGGTGCATCTCTTTTTGACTTCGTTGTTCGTAGGGGCATCAAAAACCCCTTGAAGGTTTTCCATAAAAAATTTTTTTTTTGGAAAATGTGTCACGTGTAGGTACTCTTGAGTGATTTAGCTCAGAAAAACATTTCGAAATTATGAAGATCAGACTTTCAACGGCCTCAAGATAGGGTGACTTGGTAATAAACGTCTTTGTCGATGAATGTCTCTCGAAAGTTCAAAAAATGAATACAGGAAGATCTACTCCACAAGCACAATCAGGGAAGAATTTCCTCTACCTAATCGGTAAATTACGCGTCAAGTTCTTCGTGAGCCATCACTCAAATTTCGCGTTACCTCAAGATTACCACAACCCGACGTAATATGAAGAAGACATCGTCGATCAGGAAATGCAAACCATCACGTTCTCGCAATCTCCCAATCAATTGATTAATTTTTTACATCATCATCCATCGCCAAGGACGCGACGGATTCTTCTGCGTGTTCTTCTTCTCATTCTTCTGCTTCTTCAAGGGAGTGTATAAGTTTGCCGCATGCTTCGCTCGGCACTTGCGAACAGAATAACAGAAAGTGTATCTCTGGGCATGGACAATGTTTTGTTTTCCATCCCAAGGATAAATATCTGCATGTGCTCATCGCCGAGGCATCTCTTCAAAGGTTACGCCTTTGGTATACTTTGCCATAATAGAAGTGCGCGGATCAAGCTGAGCTATTTCATTTAGAAGATATTCTACATAATGATTTTTATTGTTTATGTTCGACACGATTTTGACACCTCGCAAGATCTACGAGCTGGTGCATGTCTTAAGTATCGCGCGACCTTTACAAATTACCTACCTCCTGGGAGTGAACCCCACCCGCAGCAGCAATTTTCATGTTAAAATAGGCGTAACAGGTGTATTATCTCGACAAAAATCTAGTTTTGAAAGTATTTGATGAGTTTTATCTGGACTAGTATTGTAACCATGATCTTCTTCAGTAGAATTTATTATATATTACACATTAAAAATTATGAAATGTAGCTTGGTGACCTCGAGCTTGTTGCAACTCTGATAACTTGTTGCAGCTTTGATAATTGTGTTTTGGTGTGCGGCTATTATATGCTAAATTCGAGTCTCCCAGGCTTTATCGCAACAAACACAAAATTGCGACAAAAATATTGCCTTGTTACGAATTAGCATTTTAATAAGCTTCGTTACGAGAAGAAAGCGCGCGATAGAGTCATCACCACCATCATCACCCATAATCATTACACTATTACTACACATAACCGCAGCATCATAAATTATCATCTCTCTGTGCCTGCAATGCCGTACCGAGGCATCTTAATGGCCACCCGAATGGTCATAGTACGCTCGATTCTGTCATTCAAAGGAAAATTTTGCAACAGAATGTGCAACTTTAATTGCGAAGAGCATTATCTCTTCTATGTATTTGTATGGGGCAGGTATGTATGTGTAGATATGATTGCATTTGGCCATAAAAATGCATTTTATACGGCGGCGAACAATATGAAGACACTATGTAAACTTTCTGTAAGCGCTCATTATCGGAGAATCAATAAACTGTTTCTTTGGGTGGCATTTGAATCGCGTCGTGTATTAGCGCTAAATATATTATTAATTGGCGGGATAACTGCAATAATTCCTTGCGAGATTGTGGATAATAACCGCAATCCTGACGTATAAAAATCTGTGAGCGTTATAGCGCAAAATTGCACTTCTTGGAGTGATGATTTTAGACGGATGAGTTCGTGATTTCCGTATATTTATTGCATCTTGGTTGCTCATGTCATGATATTGGGTAGTATAGCTGGGATTCGGTTGGAACATTTTGGAGTTGTGTGGAAAGTTTTCCTGAGTAAAACAGATTTTGTTAGTGCTTGTTGGAAAAGGTCTATTGTGGTTCTTGCATTTTCGCCTATATACGAGTTATAGATAAATAAGTTGTCGACGTAGGAGTCATTATAATTGTTGGGATTTGCTTTATAAACCGTGTCTATAGCTTAACAATGTGGTGCCTAGTACCCTTGTGGTAAGCTATTTGCTTTTTAAATTTTGTGGAAAGATGTCTGTTTGTTTTGATTTGAGAAGCTGTCTTTTAGAAAGTGTCGTTAGCAGAGGATGATGTTTTTGAATGGATGGTGTTTTCTGTTTATAGGCCTGTACTCTTTGGGGACTTTGTGGAGTCTAAAGCTCTTGGCGAGTCTAGTTTTTCAATGTTGCAGATATCTGACGAAGCTTCCGAAATTCTTTGCGCTTCAAACTCTCGTGATAAATAGTGGCTTCAGTTGTTATTTCTTCGAGTAAACGTTATCTTTTTGTGTATCGCATTCTTCCTCTAATTCATCGCTAGTTATAATAAAAACTGATGGCACATTTGTTTTTTTTATTGACTCTGTTCCAGGAGTTACCGCTGGTTGTGCAAATTGGGGCACTTACTAGCGACGTGTCCTGTGTTTTTGCTAATAAAGCATGTGACGTCATCAAAACAAAAAATATTCTGAATGACGTGTCTTCTGTGTTATAACTTTGATGTAGTTGGTTCATGATTATCTACAGGTAAAACAACATGTATTAGCAATTAACAAGAATTCCTGTATTCACTTGTCTTTAGTTATGGCTTTCAGCTTACTAAAAGTGAAACAATGAAAAATTTGAAATCAAGAAAGAAGTCGGAAATAGGGGCTGTGCCTAAGAAACCTGCATTATTTATAAGGAAAACCGGGATTGTCAAATTCAAGGGGTCGAAATAATTGAAAAAAAAAAAACTGTCACCTGAACTTGAACTTTCCGTGCCGCTGAGCACAGTTTGGACAGTGAAAAATGTTGCCTACACTATTATAATGTCTTCTATTCCATTTTTTTTGCTATCTTATATTATCAGCTTCAGCTTATCGTTTTGACGATGAAATAACGAAATAAAGCAGAAGTGGTGGATGCACCATTGTTGCGAAATAAGGTGCGCCGGATGCTCCTAATTGCCTCTTTTGAAAATATCAACAACAAATCTATAAGCGCCGTATACTAACGAGAACACAGCCAGAGACTTTGTCGAACCAGCGGGATCCTCATTAGCACTTCAATGCAAGCTAATTATTTACTTTCCTCGGGGTCGATTAATTTGCTCGCTCATGTAACATTTATAGGTTGCTCCGATGTTACCCAACGCGGGCACCATCACGACTTCTGTGGCTTATGATGAACAAAGAAGAAATCATAAATTAACACCCACCGAGCAATGTATCAGTTTACTCGTACTACGTGCTCATATGATCAATAATGTATTATTGTCGTTTCCAAGAAATTTATCAGAAACATCCCACAGTACCGTTCCAAATCCAAAACAGAAAGGCATAAATACGTGACTAATTTGTGTTTTTTGTTTCAGCTTTCAGTAGCGCTATGCTACTTTATAGCAGCATCGCACGCTGCGATAGCACCGGGCCAAAACGCGTACCTGCCACCAAAAGACGGCTATAGGTACGACAAACCTTCAGTGCCATTCCCGCCTTCACAGCCGGGCCCGTATCAGCCGGGGCCACCTTCCAGACCGACTTCTCCACCATACCAACCTCCCAGACCGACGTCTCCGCCGTATCAGCCCCCCAGACCGACGTCCCCACCGTATCAACCTCCGAGACCGACGTCTCCACCTTTCCAACCCGGCCCACCGCCACCCAGGCCCACATCTCCGCCATACCAGCCACCGAGGCCCCCAGGTCCGTCGTTCCCTCCGGCACCGCCATCAAGGTAAGCCTTCAAAATCACATCCCATCGTTAGAAGGTAACACTATGTTTTCACTCCTCCTTATACTTACGTGTCTTCATATGTTCCTTCTTTCCTATATGCGTCATCTTGTCTTTTTTTTAATCGAGGTTTGAATGTTTTTTGTAGAGATGATACGTAAATGAAATATTCTATTCACTGTTGCTTCTTGTTTGCTTTCACAAGAGCACTTTTGCTTTTCGGAATCACAATTTGATGACATTGGTATTTTGCAGGCCGCCGGCGCCATACCAGCCGCCTTCCAGGCCTCCAGGTCCGTCGTTCCCGCCAGGTCCACCGTCCAGGCCGCCGCCAGCGCCATACCAGCCCCCATCCAGGCCGCCAGGTCCGTCGTTCCCGCCGTCCAGGCCACCGGCGCCATACCAGCCCCCGTCCAGGCCGCCAGGTCCGTCGTTCCCGCCGTCCAGGCCACCATCGCAGCCATACCAGCCTCCGTCCAGTCCGCCAGGTCAGTCGTTCCCACCGGGACCACCCGCAAGGCCGCCGTCAACTTACGGACCTCCTAGTCAACCGCAACGTCCACCCACGCAGCCAACGTACGGACCTCCGCCCAGTCAACCGCCGGTAACCAGGCCGCAATCTCCGGCCACAGTTCCGCCCAGGTACAATCCCGAACCGAGACCGACGTCGCCGTACCAGCCAGGACCACAGACGCAGCCAGGCCCCGGAAGACCTTCCGGTCCCGGATACCTGCCTCCCGTGGGTCCCGGACCTCAACCTCCACGACCACCGCCAGGTGATGCCTGTTTAATAATATTTCGGCATGTCAATTCCTTTGATTTGGCAATCTTGACTTCTTCTTTTTGGAGTTACATGTATTCCTATGCCGACGGCTACTTCATTTACAACTTGGTTCTCATGAATTGTATCGGTATTTCAGTAGATTGTGAGGCGATATTCAAGAATCATTCCCTCTCTGAAGAATCTCAGCGATATTTCCAAGGTTTCCAAAAAATACGGCCAAATCTTGTGACATCATTTTGCTTATTTTCGTTTTACGTATTTAAAGTTCACCCTGTATATCATCACGGCACGATTTTGTTCGATTAGAGTAAATAGTTTTGAATTATTTTCTGGAACGAATGAATGATAGGTAATACTTTTTCGTGGTACAAGAACGGAATGAAAAAGCGGTGATAAGGCGAAACTGATTATTCTTCAGCGTCCCTTGGTAACGAGAGGTACTTTGGCTATGAAATTTTGATTGTTTGTGTCTTTGAAAGATTTGTAATATCTGCACACATAAATCGATCGCAACCTGCGGATTATTAGCCGGTCCTCAAAAATCTCTGGCTGAATTTGCCAAGCGAGAACGACTCGAAGTCGGATTATTTCTTACACGAGGGATCGCTTGAAATCTTTCTTCACCGTCTCCAACATCTGAGACGTTACTTTTCTACTTTGTCGTGAGACAAATCGCATATTTTGCACTCCGGACTTTTATCAACCGCTGGTATAAATAATTTACTTAAAGCCGCTCAACATCACTGAAGGCTTCTATTATCCGGCTGAAACTGAGGTTGATTGGAAAGCGAAGTTATTGGGATTTGTCAATATCAAGTGTTGTGACTAAGGGCGAACTACCTACTCTGTCTTCACGGAAAAGAACAACAGGCAAAATACGAGTGTCTGGAACAGCATCTATATTATTCCAAGCCAACTATAATACCAGCCCCTTTTGGAAAGTGATTGCCCCAGTGGAAAAGTGAAGGTAGTCCTGTAGAGAGAATAAGCTACTGTGTTTTCTTTTTTTTTTTCCTTCCCATTACCTGCCCAAACGTCTAGTTAAGATTTCAATATTCGTCACCTGATTTATCGAGGTAAAACTTGAGAAGTTGCACAGCTGTGAAACCCCCGCGAGTTGCACTCAACCCCTCATGCTAGACAATTCTTAATTAGACTCGGGAGTCAAGGTAGAATTCACTTTCAGGCTCGAAGCCGTAGATTTCTCTTTGCAGGCCTGACATTCTAGGGCTATTCCGGTATTTAGTTGTGGAACTACCACCAGTTACTTGCACAAACACTCTGTATTAATCCTCGTATAATTTGTTTACCGATACCTGCCTGTATATATTGAATTCACCACGTCGTGTGTAGTGATTTCAGAAACCACCCTTTTGATTTTGTTTTATTTATTTTATTTACTTACTTTTCGTAGTTTTCTTCCCTCAAGATTAAACGTTTTATCAAATTGGAATTTTATCTTTTCTTTCATCGTGAATTATTATTTTCGGGTTTGTACTTAATTGGCGTTGAAATTATTAAGATTAATTTGGTAAGTACCTAGCTATTTATTGTGAGCACCACACAAATCCGTGGCGCCTTTTGTCAACTTTTTTAGAATCCAGCCTTCTCCACTGACGCTGGCAGGGCCGGCGCTCACAATTCTGTTGAGGTCGTAATAATCTCTCGAGTTCCGTGGAGCAAGATCTTTGAGGATCGTCCCTATCACAGGATTTATGGATAAAGAGATGCGATAGCTTTGGTAACACAGTTTCTGAACATCCTTGAGAGACATCTTCAATGTTCGTAGAGTGTGATCTCCAATGATCGTGAAGAGATATCTTTGATCTCCGTAAATCATCATCGTCTATGATTTTACAGCGATATTGTCAAATGTAGGGTTTGGTAGGGTTGATGGCCCACCCTTCACGACTGCCTTGAATTCAAGCCAGGTTGAAGGCTGCAGGAGAACACAGCGATGTTTTAATATGTTTTATTAAACACACACATCATCTGCACATCGACATCCGAGACCAAGACTAGCGATAAACTTTTCTACAAACACGTATCAGTTACTTGTACATTCTAACACAAAGTAATAATCATGACAATCTTATTCCGTCGGGCAGAGCCGAGGGCCGCAACTACCATAATTAATTGATTGAATTTAGTTCATCTCTGGGTTCTTTTATAATACTCGTTCATACGTCATTCGGTCACATAGGTCGTGCATTGACTTGTGAATACGCCGACGCCGCACGGAAAAATCCAGCGATTCTGAAATCGCTGAGTCGACGCTGCTCTTCTCTGGCTGCCGTGAGCTGGAACCGCGCTCCTCCTGCTTAGCGCAATTTGCTCTTCAACCCGTTTGGTCGGAGATGGGATAGGATTTTCTTTTCTGCCCCGCAGAGGCCTTCGGCGGCGTTCCTCTCCTCTATCGGACGGCACGGACCTTCGCATTTTGTGCTTGTCTCTCACGTCGGTGCTCTCATCGAAATTGCGCCATTGTTTTCTCTCTTCCTTTGCTCTCCCGGCGAGTCGACTTTTTGATTGGCTTGATGGGTTCCACGTTATTTTCTCGTAGACTGAACTGAAACTATAATTGGCTGGTTTCTCCCGCCTTTATTCAAACCCATCATCTGGGTCTATTAGAAACTTTACGCTTAACCCTATGTGTCCGAGTTACAATTATACATCAACCTGTTTATGACAATATTTCCACGAATTGCAAAGCGAAATTCCGAAGATTATCGAGTGACATTTGCATGGCAAGTTTTTTTTTATAATAGTAGGAATATCAACCCATCAACGAGTTCTTATAATGACTGATCAAGCAAGATCTTTGAAAATTGTGAAAATATGCGATTCCCTCGACGGATGTGAGGCGATATTGTAATATCCGAGTTTTTACAGCATTATCTCTGAGGATCGTTGAGCGATTTTCCTGAAAATTGTTGGCGACGCTTCCAAACATCCTAGCGCAACATCCTCAAGATTCATTCAGCGAGATTTAATTGTATACTGACATCACTAACATCTCCGATATCCATTGTACAAATATCTCAAGGAATAGCCGTAGAGCAACATTCCCGATGTTGGCAGTGCAGATCTCAAAGGATATCGTAATTTCTTTAGCTACAACAGAAAATTATCATCGGTTATGATGGTAAACGGCGCCAAATCGATGTGGTGACGGAATTTTTATTCGCCCCATATCACTCCCAAACACTCGCGTTCGATGGTCGAATAGCGTTGCTCCTGTTTCGTCAAAGATCGGGAGGCGTATGACAGCGTTTTCACTTTCTGGATACGGTTGCACCAAGACGGCATCGGTCTACATCCAGAGGCATAGACCTGAATAACGAGCTCTCGCTCATAACCCTGTGGGGTCAACAAGGGTGACGTAATAAGTTTTCCCTCAAGATTTGCCAAGGGTTTATTGCACTGTTCGTTCCATCGGTTCCAGTTTCAAAATAATCTGATTAATGGCTCAGCTATCTTCGCAAAATTCGGCACAAAGCGGAGATACCAGGAGGGCAGACCTATGTTGGTACAGTGGGACCTTTTTGGCTCCATTTGGAACGAGAATGTTCGTTATTGCAACGATCTCATCTGAGCCAGCATGTAATCCACGTTAATCGACGACGAAGACGATATATTTAAGTTGCGGTCGACAGAAGAAACATTTTACATCTAACATCACGATTTCGCGTGTGTCCAGCAGCTTGCAATCGATTCAAGGCGATTCCTACTACCGTAAGATGAATAGCGGAATCCGGAGTTAAAATGACAATATCGTCAAGATACATAGAGTCAAATTTTATGCAGTTTTTTTGTCCATAAACCTCTGATATGTAGCAAACGCACTGGCAAGAGCATACAGCATTATTGTGTCAAATTTTCCAAACTTGTAGACCGTAGACCGATATTTTCAATTATTGGTAGAGCAATGGAGCATGGATATCGTTTAGCGGTACTCCCGTCAAAGACAAAGCAACATCTCCCGAGATTCTTAGAGCAAGATTTTCATGGATCACGTAGCTTCATTCCCGAGAATTGTATAGCGATATTTCCGACAGTCCTAGAAGGACATTTGCGTTGATCGTGAAATCTCTATCTTACTATTCAGGTACCTGAAAGCTTATTGTGAAAATCTTAAAAAAAGAGTCATCTGGGGACATCGAATATGTGAAAAAGTTCTCTAATGGTGAACTAATCAAAAACAGAGATGACCTCGATGCGGCCAAAGGAACTGAGCCATGGTAGGTCTATCCGGAGCTACAACATTGGACCTTGAATCAATTTCCAATAGGCAGCATAGAATTAGGCTTGATCTAGAAAAGACATCATGATCCGGTACAATATCAAGACAATTCCGGGCTTGATCCCCAATACAGTCGTCTTTCAATAGCGCCTCAATTACCCTGAGAAAATGTTGAACAATCCGAAGAAATCTCAACATCACAAACGGAAAATCGAGTACCTAATCAAATTTGTGGTTGTTGATGCAGGTCCAGGCCCTCAGCAACCTCCACGGCCCACGTACGGTCCACCGACGTCTCCACCCTTCCGTCCTCCATCAGGTCCAGGTCCTCAACCACCAAGACCACCACCACCACAACCTCCACGTCCCACTTACGGCCCACCTCCAACTCAACCCCCGTACCGTCCTCCATCCGGTCCTGGACCACGACCACCGGCGCCTCCACCGTACCGTCCCCCATCCGGACCAGGACCACAGCCACCAAGGCCACCCACGCAGCCACCATACCGTCCACCGCAAGGCCCAGGACCGCAGCCACCCAGACCGACTTACGGCCCACCCCAACCGCCACCAAGAACCCCCGGTTACGATGGAGCTGGCACTAACACGAACCAGGTAACGTTCGTCCGGTTTCTACCACCACTAGCGTTCACTAATGGTCACTTTTTCTTCTATTGCTGGTTTTGATAATGCAAGAAACTGATCTAAAAACTGCTCTTTTCAGCAGGAGCACCACGACCATCACCACCACGAACCAGGCATGCCTTTTGACTTCAACTATGCCGTGAAAGACGACCAGTATGGAAACGACTACTCGCATAACGCTGTCAGTGACGGCGACGTCACCAAGGGCGAGTACAGGATACAGCTTCCCGACGGCAGGACCCAAATTGTCAAGTACACCGCAGACTGGGCCACAGGATTCCACGCTCAGGTTTTTCCCCATTCAGACTATTTCTTCACCAAGAACATATCTAATCAAATACACGGTTTCAGATAAGATACGAGGGACAGCCCACGTACCCTCAATTCCAAGGCCGTCCCAGCGGCCCCAGTCCAAACTACCAGCCAGGTCCTAGCCAGCCGACTCAGGGCTACCCCAGCGGCCCCAGCAGGCCGAGCGGTCCAGCTCCGGGCTATCCCAGCGGCCCCAGCAGGCCGAGCGGTCCAGCTCCGGGCTATCCGAGCGGCCCCAGCAGACCCAGCCAGCCGACCCCGGGCTACCCGAGCGGCCCCAGCAGGCCCAACACTCCAGCCCCGAGCTTCCCCAGCGGACCTAGCAGGCCCAGCGGTCCGGCCCCAGGTTACCCTAGCGGCCCCAGCAGGCCCAGCGGTCCGGCCCCAGGTTACCCTAGCGGCCCCAGCAGGCCCAGCGCTCCAGCCCCGAGCTACCCCAGCGGCCCAGGACCAACCCGTCCTTCGACACCTTCTCAAGGCTACCCCAGCGGAAGACCCAGCGGCCCTGCGTTCCCCAGCCCATCGACGAACAACAATCAAATCAGCCAGCAGTACGCTCCCAACGGCGGCTACAAATACTGAACAACGACTCTCCGACTATGATGTATAACGTAATTTTTCATTAAATAGCTTTGTAAGGATTCAACACTCTCACACTACAACACACACACTGCCAATTCAAGTGTTCACATCCAAATTATCAGACTTCTTTTCCTACTTACGTATCTGAATCTTTTTTTGTGTATATTTTAAGTTTCTTATTTATTGCTTGCAAGGCCGCGCCAGAGGCCGTTTCTGTACATTTTGAAAATCTTTAGCAAGATAGATTATTGTGCAATAAATCCCTTCCTGATTGAAGGGGATCTATTATTTATGTCGTTAGTATTTTAATTGAAACTTCAGTATTTCGTTCGGAATGTGCGTATTTATATTCTTCGGTATTGTATTATATTGTAATATAATATTGATAGATTTGTAAAAATAAATAAATCTTATTTTTATATTTTGTTTTCATACTGATCCCGTTTTGCCATCTTCTGGCGAGTTATCAAGCGCATTATAGCTGAGCCTTCATCGAGCTTGTTCCTCTGTTCAAAACTAGGATTTAGCCTAAGTCGAGTCTGGGGTTCCAGGACGATTTTTTATATTGAAGGCGAAGTAGAAGCGCACCGTTGCAGACTATGATTTTTCATCAGGAAGTTTTAGAAAAGTTGAGTGTCGATTTTCATCAAAAATCAATCCTTGACCTTTCGTTGAAAGTACTTTTTTCTGAAAGCGTGGTTGGGACTTCTCAAGATATTATGGAGTGCCTTGGACCCCGGTCTTATCACTTGCTTCGTGGCGAATGGATATTCTCCACGGTATAGTCTCTCTATACCGGCAAAGGTTGATTGATGCCAAGCTGGATAAAATTTTGAAGCTGTGGGTGGTGGATCGGTTCAATAGTCCCGGGCGTCTCCGGTAGTATATCTCGTGCCAAAGACAGGTCTCAGAAGCTTTGTATCGACTACATTGCCTGAATGCCGTCACCGTGGAGGTGCCTGCCCCTTGCCTTACATCGATGCCATTCTGAATAACCTACGTAACACCAGGTACCTCTCAATGTTTGATATCAAAAGTACGTTCTGGCAAGTATACTTATTTGTTTCGAGTCTCGACCTCTCACGGCTTTTACCGTACAGGTTCAAAGACTTTTCCAGTTTCCTCGAATGTCTTTCGGTTAAACTAATGCACCGGTCATGTGGCAGCTAATTGTCGAGGGGTGTCAAACGAAGATTTGAAGCCAGCGGTTTGGGTTGATCTGGATGAAGTTGCGTTGTCCACAGCGGATTTCAAATTCAAATAAATCAAAATGAAGAGTCTTTCTTGACCCACAGATTTACAGCCAGTGAGCGATTTAGCAAGCTCCACCTGTTCATAGCACAAAACTTGGAACTTCAAGCTTAAATTCTTACTATGAACCAAAGACATAAGCCAAGTACTTTGAAAGAAAAATCCTCACGAAATCAGATCACTACATATGGCGGACCCTGTATCCGGCTATCGAGCGCGAGTGTCTTGCGGTCATTTGGGTTGTTGAGAAGTTCAGATTCCACCTTGAAGGTCTCAAGGTCATCACGCATGATAACAGGCTGCTCTAACTATTCCAGCTGAGGGACCCGCAGGGACGTATGGCTCGTTGGGCTTTTCGACTGCGGCCCTGTGACTTCGAATAATTTATCGGAAGGGTAAAGAGCATGTCGTGACGATATCTTGTCTCGTGCCGTCGCCGCAGCAG
The DNA here is from genome assembly GCA_949128115.1 of Anaspis maculata. Classification (NCBI taxonomy): domain Eukaryota; kingdom Metazoa; phylum Arthropoda; class Insecta; order Coleoptera; family Scraptiidae; genus Anaspis; species Anaspis maculata. The sequence continues at coordinate 16,872,068 of OX421963.1, read as the reverse complement.
AATTGGTTGGTGCCGTAGATGGCTGTTGGTGCAGTACGCTCGACCGGAAGTCTAGTATTGTAGAATGATGGAACAGATAGAACAACCTTCAGAGAGAGTTTGGTCTCTTCCGTGTCGTAGGGGATGAAGATTTTTGAGTTACGTTTAAGCCAAGTTGAGTGAGACACCTGCAAGACTAACTAGAAATTGATGCCGCTGAAAGAAGAACGAAGTATGATGACTGTGGCTAAGAACCTTGAAATGTGCAGAACCAAGAGCCGTGTCTTCAAGCAGTACTTGTGGCCAAAGTTGATGAAGTTGTGTGCCGCTACCGGGCCGGGTCTGTTCCTTGGTGAAACTCACCTTCGAATGAACTCGTTGAGTCCAGTTTCTTTATAGTTTTTCTTTATAGTTTTCTTTGTAGCAGCCAACGACCTACAGACTTGATGAAGATTGCTGATTTTCCATCTCGGCCTCAGCAAAAATTGCTGCGAACTTGTTTGGGCCACTGCCTTGAACCATAAGGGGCTACACTCAGATCCTGGTAGTCATTGACATTTTCTTCAAGTTCTGCCGTGTGTTACTAGTCAGGAGTGCCACAGCTCGCGTTTTCTGAAAGCTTTTGGAGGAGCAGATCTTCCTAATCTTCGGCGTGGCCAAAGTCGTCCAAATGGAGAATGGAGTGCAGGTTCGAACCCCCAGCTGATGGCCGAGCACAGTAGTGTCGCCCGTTAACACCCTGTGTACCATCCTCAAGCGAATCCAGCAGAGCGAGTGAGCGGAACTGAAGGACTGTGTTACCACACCTCTTACTTATTGTGTTGCACTTACTTATTTCTTTTACAAGAAATGGCATCGTTTTTTGAATAATGTAAAGGTGGGTTTAGACAGCTTTATTCAGCCACAGCCACATAACATTAGTTTCAGTCGTAAGCTTAGCATCGTTCGTTGACTCTCATTGACACGACAGCCATCAAGCGATTACGCGTTTACGACTTAAATTAAAACAACGGCTAAACCCACCTTTAGATTGTACGAAAAATGGTGTGATGATCATCAGTCATGCGATTCTATGCGAAGAAAAAAATTCAGTTCAAATAAATTGGATTAAATTGAAGTTCAATGGGTTGTCTACCCACCCCGGGGTGCAAGCAGATGACTGAAACTTTCCATTACATACCTACCTCGATACCTGCATAGATAAGTAGACACCATGTACCTAATAAATTGGCTCATTTTCCTCTTTTCACATATAGGCATCAGGTATCAAGGCAGGTATACTCAGCCTTTTATTGATTCAATTGAACAGATAAGATACCTACTCACGAATAAATAACACGTGAAACGTCGAGACTCAGCATTGATACAATAATTACAGATAGATCAGGGCCCAGGTTATCGCTTCCAGTTCAACTATGAGCTGGGTTTGGTCGTTGTGGAAATAATTGTTGCAACGATTACATCTATGACAACCAGACCAAGTTTACAGTTAAACTTGAACTGGAACGACTGGGCCCAGGTGTATTATAGAATCGATATCTACAATATAAGCGAAAAAATATTCTTTACTTTCTGTAACGTATAGTATTTTTCTGACGAATTGAAATGTGTAGTGATGAGTCTGAGGTGAGTGTTGAATTTTGTACTTATTCTGTACAACAATCTGTATGAAAATCGCCATCAATAATTTACAAAAAATACGGGGATTATTTTAACAAATCCATATCTAATTTCACTATTGTACGTTCTACTCAAGTGCGATTCGAGTTCGCCACGTCACGCCCTTTGAAATTAACATTCGAGAAATCATAGCTCACTCGAATCACACTCACGTTGAACGTACTAAATTATGTAATCGATCATTAGGTATAATGCCGTTGACGTTTTAAATTCAGTAGAATGACTTTTTGGAGCAAAAATAGAGTGACAAGCTGGAGGGCTACGGCTACGACTGATGGCACCTGCAAAGTTTTGGAGCGAAACTATCAGCGGCTATCAGCCGTATCCTTCCTGCCCTGCAGCTTGTCACTTTATATTTACTCCAAAAAGTCATTCTACTGAAAATAAAAAGTGAACGGGATAAAGGTGCTCAGTTGAGAAGATGTGTAGGGTTCGAAAAATAAAATGACGAAAATGGCATGAAGACATAGTACCACTATTTTGTAAATGCAGAGTTTTTCCTTGACACGTAGGTATCTTTTTATTCGTTATATAACAGACAGTTATAGATAGGTACTTGAGTTATCACTTCTACCCTACCTTCTACAAGAGGTAGGTATAAATACTGAAAAGTGATTTCGATGTCATCATCTTAGATAGAACTATTTGTTCAGGTGATATCTACAACATAAAGATGTACCTATCAATAAACCTATTTACGCTTCTCTTTGCCCCAGTTGATAACGCGATATTCTTACTAATACCTACGATAGCAACGATTTCTGGAAATTTAGCATGGCGGCTAAGTGGCATGAAGAAGAGAATACATGGTGTCCCGAAAATACACCGACAACGTTCTAGGGCAGCTTCCTCTCATCAAAACAAGAAAAAAAAGTTCCTATGAACATGGGTCCGAAAACGCTTCTTAAGGGAGCTACAGGCCCCTAAAGGTGGGACCCTAAAGATGGTGTTTTATTTAATATTTCCGAAACCGTTCAAAGGAAATCAATCAAACTTGACACATTCAATAACCTTTATATGCCCAACAAAATTTGAATGCCTAACAGAAATGAAGTTGCTTTGAAATGGTCTCCCTTTCGCCTTGAATATCGTAATTAAAAAAACAGCATTACTGACCACGTTTTCAAACATTCAAAGTCAAATATCTCGTAAACAGTGCGTCTATCAAAGTTGAACAGAGGGACCTGTTTTTGGTGGGAAACTCCAATATTTCATAATTTCTTGTTAAATTTGAAAACGATTTACATTCAAAAAGTTAGGGTTATTTTTACCCCCACACCTCAGCCTGACACCCCTGGTAGATTAATTTGGAAATAATCTTGCCTTATTTTGTTGGTCACAAGAAGGTTAGTGGATGTGTCAAGTTTGATTGATTTTTCTCAAACGGTTTCGGAGATATTGAATGAAAACCATCTTCAGGGTCCCACTTTTAGGAGCCTGTAGCTCCCTTAGGAAGCGTTTTCGGACCCATTTTCATAGCAACTTTTTTTCTTGTTTCGATGAGAGGAAGCTGCCCTAGAACGTTGTCGGTGTATTTTCGGGACACCCTGTATAATGACAGAATGCAGTAATACCAGGGAAATAAATTCTATAATAAGATTCCGCACACTTGAAGGAACTATCTCTTCCAGATTTCAAGAGGAAGATAAAAAGGATTCTGATAGTAAATGCTCTTTATACATGCACTGAGTATTTGAATTTTGCTTTCTAAGTGAATTGTTTTGTATTATATCAACTTGTTCTGTTTATAAGTAGGTACATTGTAAATTTAAATTTTTATCTATTTTTTGACTTGTGTATGCGACTGTGTAAGCTACTGTAAGAATAAACTAAGCCAAACCAAACTAATAGTACTGTGCAGTAGTCATGCAGGCAATAATTTTGCAGTAAGGGAACCAGGGGTGGTTAGTAACCGTTTCCAATGTTTTTTTTTTTTAATTTTGGGTTAGAAAGAAGAGTAGGTATCTTGTGTAATTTCAACAACTTTGCGAGGAAACCAAAAAAAAAAAAAGATATTGCCATAGCTTTAACAATATAACCAAAAATCTGATGGTGTGGCACCAAGATACTTCCCTGGCGAGTATCCCGGGACGTGAGTAATGTTTTGTTCGAAACGTCCCTTGGGAGGAAGGTTGAAGGTCAGAGCCTGATTGAAAAATGTCAGTTTCCTTCGAGTAACTCGAAAAGTACCTACTCAATTTAGAGCAAAAAACGTATTTTAAACAGTTAAATTCCCTATAAAACGGTGTAAAGGTCATCACTCTGCAATGGATAGTTTCCAAGATATAGCTCTACGAAAAAAACATCCCAAAAATCTCCCGGGGCTTTTATGCTGATTTTAGAGAGCAAAAATCGCAGTGCCGTATTCGAATGGCTATTGCGCCATTATTTATTAGCTAAAGATCGATAAGCTTTTCAGGTTTTTGAAGACAAATTGGTCTTTGTTATAATGTATTCTATTGCAAGTTCGGCTGAATTTCCCCCATGTCATTTGTCCAATTTTTCAGCTAGAGCGAAATAAATAGGGGAATATATACAGAATTTTTTGCTTGACGAAATTCATCGTCTACAAAAAATTTCCCAAAGGTAGTGATGTGATTCGAGATATGGCCGTTGAACGGGAAAATCTATGATTTTTCAATTTTTTAGACAAATACAAAACTAATATGGGGAAAACTCAAAATTGGGTGGCAATCGTTTTGGAACTACAGAGATTAATAGTGGGGGCACTAGGTGAATGAACCTTGCAAATGGTGTGACGAAAGCATGGAATTCGGTACACATACTCAGAATGAGCCCCTCTTTCAGATAAGAGATGGAGCCACGCCGAATTTCCACCGGAAGGGGGCTCGGGGGGCTCCTGAAAGTTGAAGGTGCTAGGACTCTCACCAAACCGCTTATCCTTTTTTTTTCAATTATTAAAACAAAAGTGATAAACCGTTCAGTGGGAGTCCTAGCACCTTCAACTTTCAGGAGCCCCCCGAGCCCCCTTCAGGTGAAAATTCGGCGTGGCTTCAATTCTTATCTGAAAGAGGGGCTCATTCTGAGTACGTGTACCGAATTTCATGCTTTCATCGCCATTTGCAAGGTTCATCCCGATTTTGACTCTCAGCACCCGCACTATAAGATAGTTTTGAGCCTCGTTTTGAGCCTATTCCTAGCCTACTAAAGTTTTTCACAAACTGGTTTCGTATTTGCCTCGTAAATTGAAAAATCATCAATCTCCTCCTTCGGTGGCTATAGGTAGGTATCTCAAATCACATTACTAGAAAATTTCTTGTAAAGAATGTTTTTTTTTTCAAGCAGAACATTCTGTTCATATTCTGTCTAATATTTCCCTGCCTGAAATAAACTGCTCAACAACTGGAATGACGGTATCGAAAATTTTGCTCGTTTTCAAAATGACGTTACTTTGGATTGACAACCGATTTTGAATGTGTTTCCACAGTTTTTTAGATTTATCTCTTGGCAATCCATATCATTGACGAGATAAGGTTTTTAATTCCAATTATTTTTTTCACAGGGTGGAATGTACAACATTGCAAAATTGTGCTAAGTTCGACCGATCCCCGTTTCTCTGAAATTTTTGTTCTCGATTTCTAATAAATTATTCATGAAGCCTGATGTCTAGTTTCGAAAATGTTTTCGAATTTTCCAAATCAGAAGTTCAACAATGGCGATATGATTTTTGCACTTTTCCGACCCACCTCCCAACGAGGAGAGGAAGTATTGTGAACGCGCTAAAAATTGTTCCCGAGATCTCGACGGATATATCCGTTTTGAGGTCCCCTATGACCATTAAGACCATTTCCAACGTGTAGATCCATCTTCAAAATCGAGACGATAGTTTTTCAAAATGGAATTTGGACATTCTGTGAATTTGAATGAACTTCAGTCAAACCTCGACATGCGATGAGCCCCACGAAATATCCATTTGAGGTGCAGACATGCTGTATTTTGAACCATTCTAGGCCACTTAACATGTAATGCAATGTCACAGCATGCATGATTTGTCATGCTCCCACAAGAGGTCTAGTTCCTTACCAGTTCTGAGGGCAGGCGTGATCAAATTGTTTCATGATGCATTCGATACAGCTATTATGTACGTTCCTGTCGAATTTCAATGATGAGCAACAGCCCTGGCAGAGCCTATACCAAAAAAAAATCCAAAAATCGCGAGAAATCAATAACTCTTAGGAAAAACAAAATAGGATCAAAAGTCCAAGAATTATTCGAAATATTGACGTATGCTTTTCGAAAATATAATGAAAAAAATTCTGCGACTTGTTTTCTTGAATTTTCTTGTGTCTTGAAATGACACCTTGCTGAAGTTAGGTCATTTTTGCACTCCTTCCATTGCCACCCTGTATATTGTAGATAAGGTCGACAATCAAGCGATCTAAGATGTTGCATTGTAGTCAAAAAACTACTCCATCGAGCATCATAGAATGCAATTTTTTCTCCAGATAGGTATCCTCATTTTAACCGAGGCAAAATTTCGGGATGGTCCACTTATTCCACTTCAATTTTTGCCCAGTTTATATGGGAATATGGGTCGGTAAATGTAGCACGTCTAAAAAATAGAAAGCAAGTTTGCCACACTCCCCCAAATACTTTTCAAATAGCTTCCCAGCTTTTCAAATACAATGTAACAACCGGCTCCTGCAACAGCCAAGCCCGGTCTCCCCGACTATGGGTTTTGTGTTTTGATCTTTATTAGGCAGGTTCCAACTCTCAAAGTTCCAAAGTCATGTTGTACCTCACATCCAATTCATTTTCTCGCATTCAATCCAATTGGAAGTAGAATTTACATTCATAACTACATTTCCTTCTATTATAGCGGTTCTTACAGTTTTAATTTTTGTTTGCAGAAATATGAAGACCTGTCTATCTCAAACAGCAACGCTGGTGGTCAGTACGAGTACCTTTCGCTAAGCTACGTTGCTCTCAAGTTGAGCAACAAGAAAATCCTGCTATAGACAGTTTCAAATTGTCTGCCAACTCCGCAAAGTTCGGCACATTGATGACGTGAGTACTGAGATCACTTTCGAAAATGCCACAACCGAAACTTGGACAACGCAGCTCAAGCCCAGCGAAGCAGAAGAAACAGTCACAATAAATTAGTCGGCCGAATGCTGAAGGCGACTCCAGTCTTCAAGAGTACTTCGAGGAGCACAGAACCAGCAACATTCACTACAACTTCACTTCAGTTCTTCAAGACTAAACCGTTTCCGTACGTTGAACCCGAGGTTGAACCGTTCAGACCAGGCAATTGGGCCACCGTACAGCAACATCACACAATTTATCAACCCGTTTCCGTTGGACACAACAGAAGATGGACTTGAGTGAATTCTACGGCTGCAAGAAAGTTTTCAGAAAGTTTTACATCTGCGCTGGCCAGGAGAACGTGGACTAGATGAACCAAACATGAAGCTGTACAACCTTCAGGATGACTTATGAATCTACCAAAGGCGATACACACAGTTTATTGCAATGTTACGTGAAACGAAAAAGAAGAAAAAAATAGAAAAACAAGAAAAAGGGAAAACGAAGAAACATGAGAAACAGAAGAAATGGGAGAAAAAGAAGAAAACAAAAGAAAGAAGAAAAAAAAAAGTGTCATTCGGCTAGGTATCCACGACAAATGATCGGCGACAACATATTGAAGAAAAACTGCGAAAATTTTATGATGAAAAGATTCGAGAGTTCACTGATGGCACTCTTGTACGCATTGCTAAAGCCAATCTGAATTTCGAAGATGTGTTAGGTATTTCGCTTTTGATTCATATTTTCACAACTATTCAAACGCCGAATCGGTACCCAAGAACTTACAATTAGAAAATTCAATATAGTGATTTGAGTTCCACTAATATTCACAGTCTGTTTACTAATCCAAATTATGACAAACTAATCACAAGCTGCGTTAACGACATATTTTGACGATACGTTTTTGAACAATTTTAATTTGAATTGTGGTGCGTTTTTACGAGAAATTCGATAATAAAGCAATGTTATTGGTCTCATAAGCTTAATATCTGACAATACGCAAAAGTTTTTGCACTAAACTTTCGCTGAGTACTTTGCTGCGTCGTATATCTGGCAACGGGTCATGGTAATACTGGATCGGAGATGTTTTGAAGCAGTTATTCCAACCAGAATACGGAAACATTCGGTTTTTACTCAACATGTGTCTAAGTGAAAATCATCCTGCTTATCAGGCAGGATTAGCGATGAATGAGAATAAATTAAGAAAAATTACAGAGAAAAATTAAGACATGATTCTATGGGAAGATAAATTCTACAGGAACGTATATGAGTACCGCATTTTGGCATTTTAGCGATTACAACCGCTCACCTTCAAGCTCCAAGGACGTTAATTCTGAATATTTGAATCATATTATTATCGTGAGTTAAAAGCTTGTATCTCGTAACATTCTGTTGAAGCAGAAAACTAAGACGAAACATTCTAAAATATCTAGTAAATCTGGCAAATTGGAAACAAGGAACCATCGATTACAGTGACAAAGTTTACGGAGTAAACTGCATGGAATGCGCGGACACGTCATCATCTTTGTATGGGATTGAAACTCTAATAAAACTTTCTGAAGTTAAAGGAGAATTCAGAAGTTTTCTTCGTGATTATAAAGACGCTGAAACTCGTGTAGCGTATTCGATTGTGCCAAGGTATGAAAACCTATAGTTAGTTTTCAGACGCATTCCTTACTTTGAATTGATTAATGGTTATGATATGGCTGGATGTATTCCAGCTTGGAAAATTATACAGAGCTGAAAATCTTCAAAGTATTTAAACACATGCGTAGGGCCAAGACTCTACAACGGTATTCCGATTGAAATAAGAGAGATCCGCAACAAAAGACTGTTCACCCGCGAATTACAAAAGTACATTCATGACAATGACAACTTAGAACAACTAAAGCAAGCACTTATTTTTGACGTCTGATCCCGCTTCAGGTCCCGGGGCTATGACTGATTGTATGATTGTGATAAGTATGCTGCACATGTCTCGTTCCGCTCGTCCGTGTGCCAGATTTTTCTTTTCATTTTGTTTTCTCTTCAATCTTTCTCTCTTTGACCATGTAGATTGGTAATGTCGATGGTGGGGGAAATTATTTAAATTTATCATCGTACAGCACAATACGATCTCCAAATAGGAGATCAGGTGCATACTTAATTTTTGTAGCAATGCTTTTATTTTGGAATCTTGTTGAAGAAAATAAACTTACTTACTTACTTATTTACTTACATTTTTAAAAAGAACACGGAAAAGGAGTTAATTACATTTTGCACAGTGGCACAGTGCTAATGAAAAAGACCAATCAAATAACGTCGAGCACGCATTGTTGATGGAAAATTAATCGAAAAAATTGATATTCAAAATGGATTTCTAAAGTTGCTTCCAAAAGTTGCATGCAGAGCCGATCATTTAGACATTTTCAACTATTTGATTAAGAAAAGAGCCAGTGCCGATCTAGAAAATTCATCAGGTACCTAGGTATGTGTCTATGTGTTTCCACAGCATTAACTACCTACCTCTTCGTATATCACAGCGGAGCGCAGCTTTTCGAGTGAAGCAGGCGGCATTGGGCGGGCAAAAATTAAACTATACTTTAAGGCAAAGTGTGTGTAATTACGAAAGTTCACGTCGCCTAAAATCATTCCAAATAGGCTAACCAAAATATTTTCCTTTCCGTGAATCTCTCAATAGATCAGTCTATCACACAAGTCTGTATGTCAACATCTACTGATGCTGGGCCAAGGATGTTGCTTGGCGCCTAACAAACAGGTCGTTCGGCTATTAAATTCAAATGCACCAAAAATATGATAGTATGCCATCATCGGCACTATGTTATCGTAAGGCACCTCCCTCTCTATTCAATTTAAAACAGCGATAAGTTTCAACAGTTTTAATAGTCCATCAAGAATTTCAGATCGTTATTTGTTCAATGATTTTTCCAATAGTAATATAAAAGTGCTTAGAGTTTTTCCATTTAAATCGTTTTAATCAGAAAACAACCGTCAATCATGAGGGAAAAGAAGACCAGGATTTTGTCCAAGACAATGTCAGGTCTACTTTTCGAGTGATTGATAGTTCGAGGAATTTAAAACATTCAACTCGAATAAAACACAAAGCACTAGTTATATTTTGCTGATTATGGCCCCAATAGACTATACTAGTAGAAGTAATGGAAGTTTTAATGTATCATTGTATAGTAGCATACGTATCGTATAGGTGCTATTACCTAGTGTGCTCTTTTTACTTGCTAGTATGCGATAATCGATAGCTCGATAGTCACGTAGGTCTTATTCGGTTGTTCTGATTGGCTGATGTGGGCAATAATCAAATCTATCCAGCCATATTTGATAATAAGGAAAATTATATCGGATGCTGTAAAAATGCACCAAGCTTGAAGACATATTCAGCCTTTGTCTTTCGGAGTATTAGCCAACTCAAAGTAGGGAATGTGTTTGAGAACTGAAAACACGTTGTCATAACTTAGCACAATGGAATACGCTACAAGAGCTTCATCGTCTTTATAATTACGAAGAAAACTTCAGAATTCTCCTCTAACTTCAGAAATTTGAATAGAGCTTCAATCGCATACAAAGATAATGAAGTGTCCGCGTATTCCACGCAGTTCAGTCCGTAAACTTTGTCGCTGTAATCGATGATTTTTCTTTCCATGAAATCACGTCTTCATTTTTCTCTGCGATCTCTCTCAATTTATCCAGATTCATCGCCAAGACTGCCTGATGAGCAGGATGATTTTCACTCAGACACATGTCAAACGACAAACGAATGTTTCCGTATTCCGGTTGGAATAACTGTTTCGAAACTTTCGAGTCCTAATTATCATGCCCCGATGCCAAATACGACGCAGCAAAGTACTCAGCGAAAGTTTTGTGCAAAAAAATCGGCGTTTCGTCAGTTATCATGGTTATCGGTCCAATAATATCGCCTAATTTTCCAACTTCTCGGGAAAAAAATCACTATTCAAATTAAAGTTAGGAGTTTTCCCGTCGAAATATTCACTACCCAAATACAATTAAGATAGGGGTTTTAATTATTCTTGCGTAGAGAATATTTCGACGGGAAAACTCTCTTAATTGCAGCCGACTGCAGCAACTGAACTCCGAATACAATCACTTCGATGTTGTAATGTGACAGTAGATTATATGATGAGTGAGTGAATGAGTGATGAGTGAAATTAACCATTCTAAGCAGGTGAGATGTTTGGTGCAAGAGCGCTTGCGCGAGTGCGGTAAATTCTCACGTGATTATAATATGACATTTCGCGCACGTGTACCTAATAAACGATGTTTCATCTTAGAGTAGCGAGTCAAGCTTGAGACAAACTGAAATTGAAAAGATATCCTGCCAAATGAATCAATCATTAGTCAATTTTATGGATTGCTGTGAAATGCACTATAATGACTCAGTTTATTCACTTGTGAATAATAGCTCATTTCAGTCACTGAAACTGATGTATAATGGAGTCATTATACACTACTCAAAGATGAAATAATAATTGAAAAATGATGCCAAATTCGAATAATTATGATTTTCAAGTTTCACTGATTGAAAAGTAGGTGCCTAGGTATTTGGTTGTTATCTTGTTATTTTTGTTACATGTTGTTAGTTTCCATACGTCTTGTTGTTCTTTTATTTTTATTTTTTCTTCAACATGTTGACTCGCCAAATGTACCAATTGTACCGAATAATAGCAGAAAATATCTATCTATTTGCGTAGGTAAACTTATGTAAACAAAATGTCCAAACATTTCTGATAATTGAGTATTTTTGTTCATCAATTATAAGTAGGTATGTATACACTTACTGAGCACGTAGTTTCAGTTTTCTTCTCCACATTTCTGTTGCCTAATTTCCCAGTTTTTTTAGATTTAAAGCGTCAATGAAGATGAATTGATGATTGGCTAAAAGTATGCAAAACCGACTCTCATACTCTCGGCTATAACATATACCAAAAAAGTCCATATTTAGAAGAAAAATATTTTTTCTCGCTCAACTTCAAGACACTGTACATTCATATATAGCACCTAAAATACCTGGGCTAAATGTTTTATACATTATTCAATTGGTTGGGTGTCTATTTAAGCCAGATATTTTTAGTGTGTACCTATACCGATAAATTTCAGCGAATAAAGTCTTCGTCATTTGTTACTGTAAGTATTTATTTACCCACTATATTATAGTGATCGGACCGCTGACAATCTCGTTGTGGCGCATTGGGAAATCCAATTCCAAATGGACCATTCAATTTTACCTGTTAGGGCTCGGAAATAGTGGCCAAGCGTTTCCGACACAAAGTTGACAGATTAATAAACAAGTGAATATCCCCTCACGTGCGTGAGTCGCAATAGCGCATTTTCTTAGTGCAGATCTGTCATTGATAGAAAATGAAGTCCGGCTTGAAAATTAAATGTTCATGCAAGACAAGAGTAACTTTTACGTTTCATGTCAATCGTTCCACTAATGAGAAATTTCAATATGACGGCCAAGATAGCGGCGGAATCATGAAATTCAACTCGAAAATGAGAATGAATATACGAGACAAGGCAACAAGGGTGAGTTTCAAGTTTCATGGACAATCCCTCCACTAATAACAGATTTCAGTATAGAGGCCAAGATGGCGGCGAAATCATGAATTTCAGCTTGAAAATAAGAATGTTCATACAAGACAAGAGTGAGTTCCAAGTTTGATGTCAATCGTTCCACTAATGAGAGATTTCAATATGGCGGCCAAGATATGGCGGTGGAATTATGAAATTTAGTTGAAAAATAATAATGTTCATATACGAGACAAGAATAAGTTCCAAGTTTCATGACAATCGTTCCACTAATAAGATATTTCAATGTGACGGCCAAGATGGCGGTGAAATTATGAAATTTAGTTAAAAAATAAGAATGTTCATTCGAGACAAGAATAAGTTCTAAGTTTCATGACAATCGTTTCATTATAAGAGATTTCAATATGGCGGCCAAGATGGCGGCGGAATCATGAAGTTTAGCTTGAAAATAAGAGTGATCACACGTGACAAGGGTGAGTTCCAAGTTTCATGAATATCGTTCCACTAATAAGAAAGGTCTATTGCGCGCGCCATTTATGTGTTAGTGGTCAAATTTCGTGGTGAAAAGGAGGTGCCCGACTACCCGTACATACCAGGTACATATACAGTGCACTCTACAGTATACGTATACAGGTGTCCCATCAGAATTATTGAGAAATAATTTCATAAAGCATCGAGCAAAGCAAAAAAATGTGCCAACCTGCTTGACGGCCAACACAAGCCAACCATGTTGTCCGACCGAGTTCGCCAGTGAATGGGGATCTTCATGGAGTCCGTAGGTGATGTTGAGGTCGGCCGTGCCTTTTTTTTTTAAGTTCGACCTGATTTTTTTCCTGTCATTTCTGCTGCTCACATTTGGAACCAATGTAAGGATTTTTCAGAACTTTGACTCGAAGATAGAGAGTGACTCAAATGGGAACTCAAACTATTGCTCTGTCAAATTACAACTTGGGTGTCAAGCCGTTTAAAGTTATCCCCCCCCCCCCAAACTATGAAAATACATGAAAATATGGAGTTCAACTTTGGGCTGTCATATCTCTACCCATGAAGACAAATTTTGGGAAATAAATTGCACAGGAGGTCTCCATACGAGTCTCCATACATCAAATGGGGAGTCTAAGATTTCTACCTCTGCTATAAATTCTACGCCACCTTGTAGATGTCACGATTTTTTTAATGAAAAGTTACTTACGCACTGAACTCAACCATGTGACAACTAGCCCCGGTCTCCCTTACTTACAAAAAAATAATTCTCGCTCCTCAAGCATTTCTATTTTCTTTAAAGATAGAACAAAATTGACTCCTAATAGTTCGTCTCAATAGTCCTAATCCATGTGAAATCCTTCTCTTCATCGGGATTACTGCATGGTGAGTCTGTATTGATGGAATCAGTTGAAATAAAAAAAAATCAAGCACATATTGCAATCCGCGTAGGTTTGGGTAGACAGCTAAGTTACGTCACAGTCAGGTCACCACTGATCTAGGAGCTGGTAACCATTCTATCACCATTATCTTCCTCATGCAACTGTGGGTCGATTTAGGACGGGCAAAAAATGCGGATTACTCACATTAATAATATTTCCTCGAATATTCCACTTCGGCACTAGAACCAACTAGAACTTGAACATTTTCACGTAAGAGTCGCCATGGCTACCACTATGCAATGCTATCACCTTCTAAGCCCAGAGGGAGAGGGCCTTCTGCCTAACCCGCTTTCTTCAATTGTTTGTTAAGTTGCATACCCGCCCGGCGTAGAAAATATACATAATACTAGCTTTCGCCGGGGCCGCTAAGCGGCCCCTGAGCGAAACCTAGTCCTCGTTCGCTCGCGCTTCTCGTAGGGTGATATTTTCATGAGTGACTGCTCTGCATCTAACGGTGCTCATTCTACTTATTCGTTGGGAACGTCTACTGTACTTCGCACTCTTCGACTTTTTCATGTTTTCGCTGTTCGTTTTTTCTTTCGCCATTTTGCTACAGAACTGGCAAGATCTCCTCTTCCACGTTGGGCATTGTGTAAAATGTATATCATATTAACTTTTCATTAACAACTGGCAAGAAACAGGTGTTCAAAACCACGACGGATCCTGCTTTATATACCCCTTCTAATAGGTAGCCCCACTCAAACCAAAAGAAAGTTTCGAATGGACCACAACTTCCAGAATCCACAACATTCGAGAGTGTTCTGGAATGTTCCTGGCCGAACGTTCCAGACTATTCCTGAATATTCCAGAATATACCGGAAAGTTCTGGAATGTTGTGGAATGATCTCGAATACTCTCGAATATTCTGTACTGCACCTCTACCAATAGGTGGCCCCACACCAAAAAGGCTTCGAATAGTCCATAATGTTCCAGAAACTTTCAAGAGTGTCCTAGAATGTTCCACAATGATCTGGAATGTTTCGAGATGTTTTTGAACGTTCCAGACTATTCCCAAACATTCCAGAACATACGGGAACATTATGGAATGTTGTGGAATGATCTTGAATACTCTCGAATATTCTGTACTTATTCTGTACTGCACCTCTACTAATAGGTGTCTCCACACCAGAAAGGCTTAGAATGGTCCACAATGTTGCAGGAACTTTCAAGGGTGTTCTGGAATGTTCCACAGTGATCTGGAATGATCCGGGATGTTTTCGGGAGTTCCAGACCATTCCTGACAATTCTAGAACATTCTGGAATGTTATAGGATGATCTCGAATGTTCCACAATGATCTGGAATGTTCCAGGATGTTTCCGAACGTTCCAGACTATTTTCGATCATTCTAGAACATAATGAAACATTCTGGGATGTCTTCGAACGTTCCAGACTACTCCCGAACATACCGCAAGATTCTGGAATGTTGCGGAATGATCACGGATGCTCTACAATGATCTGGAATGTCCCGGGATGTTTTTGAACGTTCTAGATGATCCCGACCATTTTAAAATATACCAAAACATTTTGGACTGTTACGGAATGATTTTGAATGCTCTACAATGATCTGGAATATTTCGGAATGTTTACGAACATTCCAGACTATTCCCGACCATTCCAGAACATACCTGAACATTCTGGAATGTTGTAGAATAATCAAGAATGTTCCGCAATGATCTGGAATATTCCGGGATGTTTTCGAACGTTCCAGACCATTCTCGAACATTCTAGAACGTACCGGAACATTCTGGAGCCTGAAATGTTGTGGAACGATCTCGAATGTAGGTACCACAATGGATTGGAATGTTTCGGAATGTTCCAGAACGTTCCAGACTATTCCCGACAATTCCAGAACATTCTGGAGTGTTATAGAATGATCTCGAATGTTCCAGTATGATCTGGAATGTTCCAGGATGTTTCCGAACGTTCCAGACTATTTTCGATCATTGTAGAACATGATGGAACATTCTGGGATGTTTTCGAACGTTCCAGACTACTCCCGAACATACCGGAACATTCTGGAATGTTGTGAAATGATCACGAATGCTCTACAATGATCTGGAATGTTCCGGGATGTTTTTGAACGTTCTAGATGATCCCCACCATTCCAGACTATTCCCGACCATTCCAGAACATACCGGAACATTCTGGAATGTTGTAGAATAATCAAGAATGTTCCGCAATGATCTGGAATGTTCCGGGATGTTTTCGAACGTTCCAGACTATTCTCGAACATTCTAGAACGTACCGGAACATTCTGGAATCTGAAATGTTGTGGAACGATCTCGAATGTAGGTACCACAATGGAATGGAATGTTTCGGAATGTTCCAGAACGTTCCAGACTATTCCCGACAATTCCAGAACATTCTGGAATGTTATAGAATGATCTCGAATGTTCCACAATGATCTGGAATGTTCCGGGATGTTTCCGAACGTTCCAGGTTATTCCAGGATATTGTAGAACATACCGGAACATTCTGGAATGTTGTTGATTGATCTCGAATACTTTCGGATGTTCTGGACTGTTCTAGACATTCTAGAGGGCGAAAGTTCCAGTTTTTTTTTCTTTAAAAAAACCCGCCCTTCAAAGAAAACCAAGAACCTTTTTCATGGATGGGGCATAGAGGGCTACCACACCATATAACTTCTTTGATCCTACTGGGACTCGTTTCTGAGTTCCGGCACGCACCTCTGTACACTTTCTTTTATTATTCGAACGTTGAAGACTCTTTCCGAACATTCCAGAACATACCGGAACATTCTGGAATGTTGTTGAATGATCTCGAATACTCTCGAAAGTTCTCGACTGTTCTAGACATTTCTAGAGAGCTAAAAATTTCCAGCCCTTATATCTTCAAAAGCACGCCCTTTAGGTAAAAACGGAAACCTTCTTCATCGATGGGGGATATAGGGCTACCATACCATATAACTCCCTTGATCGTAGCGGTACTCGTTTCTGAGTTTTAGCGGCACAAAGATTTGGCACTTACTTTTATTATATATATTGATTATGTGTGGTTCCAAAATTTCAGTAATTTTTTTCTCAAGAACCAGTGAATAATCCGCCAATATTCTTTCGCATAACCTTCTTGGACACCGTTTCCAGTCCATTCCTTTTTTGCAATGTTTCAAATCGAGTTGACCGCCGAAAATACACTGCATTGGTTCTATTCCGTAACTTCAATTGTTTTTCTTAAAAACTAATGAATAATCCGCAAATTCATTTCTTTAACTCAACCTTTACTGGACACTGTCTTGACTCTTGAGTTTATTCCTTCTTTTTGAATTATCAAAATCGTGTTGCCTCTTTTATTATGACTCAAGACCCCTAGGAGCTTTTTGCCTACTATACGCCCAATGCGTTGCGACGAAAAGACCTTCTACAATCTGATAGGTAAGTGCTGACTGCTGTTTGAACTTTGACAGGATAGATGAATCAAAACACAAAAGATCGGAAGCTAACCTAGTTTACAAGCGACTCACCTCACCATCATCTGTGCTCACCATGAAATTCAGCTTTCGCACTGGTAAAAATAAAAACACTTGACAATCACGTACCAAGCCCAAGACAACCTGAGAGACAACCCGAACTTTAGCACTAATCCAAACCAGAACCATTTTTAATTTTAAACTAGGTTAGGTATACCATGAGCCATGAGGATTGAAGTCGAGAACCAGAAAAGCCATGCGAAAACGTCACCCATACGTCATATAAATGCAGAGACTGAGCGTGTCAAGCGTCGAAATGCGATTCGAGTACTTAGCAGAGAAGTCAGGTCATCACTCAGGTACCTATACGTTCTTCCCTCGGTTCTTCCAAGGCGACTTTTTCTACTTCTCATCGAATTCTCCTAAAAATAAGAAGGTATAATCACGAAAAAAATCGTCGTCATGTCTGCCGCGGGACTTCTCATCGTAGCGTTCTTCCTGCAACGTCTTTGAAGACTAGTATCCAGGAACTTACTGACAATTTTCTTCTAAGTTGGAATTAGAGTCGGTATTTTTCAAATCAAATAACTGCCGTGTATCCCCAAACTGGAAGGCATCAAATACCGCGTGGAAACAATTATTTTAACAATTGTATCTATGGTATTTACCTTCCAGATGAAGTTATAACGGGTGTTTTTTTTTTAATCTGG
Source organism: Anaspis maculata (assembly GCA_949128115.1). Taxonomy (NCBI): domain Eukaryota; kingdom Metazoa; phylum Arthropoda; class Insecta; order Coleoptera; family Scraptiidae; genus Anaspis; species Anaspis maculata. The sequence continues at coordinate 16,854,239 of OX421963.1, read as the reverse complement.
CGTCAAGCATGCTGTGCTCCGGCCGAATGAGGCTCTTTTCGGCTGGAGCACAGCATACTTGGACGCCAGATTAAAAAAAAAAACACCCGTTATAGAGATGGAAATACGGGCCCTTAGAAAGAAAGATTGAAAATAATTTGCAGGAAATTGAAAATTTTGTTTTTGAAAATTTGAATTTTCCGGGAAAAACGTCAAATCTTTTTCCAAACCATTTTATTGTGAAAAATCGTCAATCGAGGCTCCACTCCATCATCTAAGTCCGGTCTCAGAAATCCAGGCCGGTTTCACATTTTCAACCGGGAAATTCTCGGGAAATTGGGAAAAAAACTGTTGGAAAATGTTGAAGAACCAGTTGCCTCTTATTTAAAAAAAAATGGTGAAAATCTGTTCACGGGATAAAAAGTTGGAAAATTTGCAGTTTTTTCAAAACTGCGACTGCGAGTCGTCCTGGTCAAAATACGAGCGAGAGGCCCTGCCCTCTTAAGTGGCAACGGCTAGGAGAAATGGAGAAAAGTGTTCGTCGTCGCGCTGACGAAGGAAGGGATCAATTCAATACTCTACTCAATAACAGACAGCTAGGATACACCTAATCAGAACCCAAACAATAATTCCTTCAAAAAATGTTTTTTCTCAACAGACCATCACCATCGTCGAGTCCTGGTCAGCCCCATCAATTTTCAATAAGAGTTTTTTTAATCCATGAATAAGACTAGAATCGATTTATTCCAGTTTAACGCTGTAACAGAATTATCAGTTTCGGCAGACGGGTTATTCCCGAACCGATTATAATCAACAGAAGCGACTCTATCTTAGAGTCTGAAGCCTCATTTGAACAAGCGCGATTTTGTTTTCAATTTCCGTGTTGAATTCTCAGCGGCTCTTAAACTTTAACACGTTCCGAATAACTTATTTCTCGGTTTGACCCACCAGGTCTGGCCCTCTGTTCGCCAGGATCACAACACCATCATGCAAAGAGCCTAAGGACTGCCTAAAGCAGAAGCATCAGCTCCCTTCCTGTACCTACTTCTTACTTTCACGAGAAAAAAGACAGGGATTGAATAACGGACCACCTGTGTAATCTATGCACAATAACAAAATGGAAAATTGAGCATTAAATAATACAATCTTGATTCAGGCTGATTTGCGATTTGCTATATGTTTTTAATTCAAGTACAAGTTGGCTTTACATGATCATCGAAATAAGCAATCAAGTCATCTTCTGAACTATCCTCGTCGTCTTCTTTTTCCTGTTTCGATGCCATTTCATCAGTTTCTACATCCATCGCTGATGTACTAGGCCAGCTTTCGTCTGCACAATCGCCATTCACTGGCGTTATAACTACGTCGCTTAAAATTTTGATTTTTCCTGGATCTCTTTGCTGCATTCCATTTGTAGAACTAATATTCAAGTCATCGTCACAGCTCTCGGTGCCTTTATTCTTTTTCAGCGGCGGCTCGTTCATTTCTTGATCTACCGTCGAAACGCTGACCACGTCGTTTGCAATTTCCATCTCCTCTGGCTGTCCACGCTGCAATCCATTTGCAGAACCAACGATCAAGTCATCATCAGAGCTCTTGGTGTCTTTCTTCATTTTCAGTGGCGATGGTTTATTAATTTCTTGATCCATTTGCGATGTACTGGGCACGCTTTCTTCTTCTGAATCGCCATTTACGGTAGGCGCTGTAACAACGTCGCTTGAAATTTCAATCTTTTCCTCTTCCCTCCTGGCCATTCCGAACGTAGAGCTCATTACATATAAAGATGGGCACTGTGGATGTGCAATTTTCTCAAGTACTATCAAACCGTCCTTGCAAATCCTCGCAATTTTGGAGTTCGTAGACCTTTCTCCAACTGTTAAAAAGTGAAGTGCTCGGTAAACCGTCGGCAAATTCAGTTCGTGTATTTCTTTCGGTCCCAAATGGTAACCGTACAGCGAAACCAAAGTGGCATACAGTTCCGCCTGGCAGACACCGCTCGTATAGGGTTGCGGGACTTTATCCGTGGTGTGGATTTGTTGAAGAATTGTGAAAATGGAAGCAATAATTTTCTGCGAAAAGAAAGCAAACATTATGAGGGATTTTTTTAGAGAAATTCGATTGTTTCATATTATGACTCACCCTGTACAGTAAGTGGAAATATAGTATAATATAGTATTATTGGTTGAAAAAAAAGATGTATCAAAAGTATCGCATTCCGACAGTACTACGGAACCCTTTTATCCTTCATAAAAATGGTCCTTTGAAACCTTCTAGTTTCGTTGTTACCAAAAATTTTAGTTATACTGTCGAAATGCGATACTTCTGAGACACCTGTTACAGTAAAAGCATTATGTGGGTGTACAAGTAGTATAGTACAGTACTCACTGTTAGTTCTGGACTAGGCTGGCACTCGATAAGACCATTCAAAACTTCCAGCGCGTGCAAACACCGTATTTGCTTCTCTAGATCTTCGGCTGGATTTGATTTTTCCTCAATTTGCGGCGCAAATATTGCAGATTTGTGTTTTCGTTTCTTTGATTTGCTCTTTTGCGGAACCCTGATGATAACTTGCGCCTTTTGGGGTACTATATCTTGAGTCAGTAATGGAATCAAGGTTTCTTGCAGATTTTGGTCGCTGTCTGCGACAATTGGAATCCATTTCTGCAGGACTTTGTAAGTGGCGACTCGAAACTGACTGTAAATACAATATTTAGTATGTATCAACATAGAGTCATACTCATAACTAGTCTCGGTATTTAAGTCAAATCAATCCATCATTTTAGCTGAAAAACGATACACAATATTCGACTTGGACCTCGAAATTTCGACATCAAACTCGGTGTTTTGACTTTTACAGGAAGTGTCTGTGGAACCGCTCCTAAAGCACTCCACTCAGATACCGATTTAATACTCCCCGATTCGTACGCATGGATCAATTACCCATTATTTTGCTCTATTCCTACATCTTTATCGCTTCACTATCAAGCCGCCATTTCCCTCGCACGTAACTCTTGTGTTTTTTCACTGAAGTTGTCAGGTCAGAGCGGAGAAGGGCCATTCTTGTGTGACATTTCCCTCGCCCGTATAATAAAGACCCGGTATTGAAAAAAAAATCAAGAAATTTCGGAAATTGCTGAATTGTCTTAAAGCTATCGCCAGTTCCATTCATACTTTTCATTTATCTTTTTTCACATGAATTCAGTCAACTACCTATTCTTGAAACATAATTGAACCTAAATGTATCTTCATTCATATACAGGGTGTTTCGCAATTACGGCTACAAACTTATAGGGAAGATCTCCCATCAAAAATGGACCAGGAAAAAATATAACTTCGATGTCCTGAAATTCAAACTCAAATATCTCGAAAATGAAGCCTCTAACTAAACTTTTGCAGAAGTAACTTTTTTTGCTGAATTGAACGTAGAATTCAAAAATTAGAGTAATTTGGGAAAATAACTAGGGGGGTAAATGATAAGAGGGGGGGGGTGCCTTGTCTCAGCGGAAGGCGGCCATCCCTTCGTGATATTCGCCTCGTCCGTCAAATAACAGGCCCGACATTTGACAAAAAAATCGGAAATTACTGGAATTTCTCGAGCAGTTCCGTTTGATACCAGGTCCCGGGTCGTCATTCAACGGGCGAGGGGAATGTCAAGGTAGTCCTTCTCCCTTCAATCAGTAATATCAGTCCGTTTTGCAGCCGATGCTGTGTTTTGGTTAGGAAACCTCGTCCTTGATAATTTTGTACCCAGATAGTTTTTCAGGGGTTTGAAAATGGCATGCAAATTCAGTTCCGTGATAAACAGCTTCTGACATCTTTTGACTGTCATACTTCCATGTGACAAACCACGAGAAAAACCTAATTTTTTTCCTCCAGTGCTCACACCATCTGCATACAAATTTGGCTGCGATCAGATGAATTAATTGATTCGTGGCTTAGGAATAAAAACCAACAGAAAGAAACGCAGTCAGATCAGAGTATAAAAAAAAGTTTTTGTCGGTTTCTGTGATCCTGGCACAGTTTCATGACAATCCCTCAACCAATAACAGATTTCAATATAAAGGCCAAGATGGTGGCGGAATCATGAAATTCAACTTGAAAATAAGAATGATTATACGAGACAAGAGACAAGGGTGAGTTCCAAGTTTCATGACAATCCCTCCACTAATAACAGATTTCAATATAAAGGCCAAGATGGCGGCGAAATCATGCAATTCAACTTGAAAATAAGAATGATTATACTAGACAAGGGTTAAGGGTGAGTTCCAAGTTTCGTGACAATCCCTCCACTAATAACAGATTTCAATATAAAGGCCAAGATAGCGGCGGAATCATGAAATCCAACTTTAAAATTAGAATGATTATACGAGACAAGAGACAAGACCGAGTTTCACGTTTCATGACAATCGTTCCACTAGTGAGAAATTTTAATATGGCGGCCAAAATAGCGGCGTAATAATGAAATTCAACTTGAAAATAAGAATGATTTTACGAGATAAAGGACAAAGGTGATTCCATTACAATCGTTTCACTAATAAGAGATTTCAATATGGCGGCCAAGATGGCGGCGGAATCATGAAATTCGGCTTGAAAATAAGAATGTTCATACAGGTGTCCCGAAATTAATGCAACAAAATTTACAGGGAGGTAGACAATTGAAAAATAAGGAGACTTCCTTGATGAAAATAGTCTCGCAAACGTAATAACGGAGATACAGGTCTTCAAAGTTGGTTTTTTAAAACAGTTTTTGCTGCATAACTTTTGAACCGTTGAGCCGATTTTATTCAAACTGAACCAAAGTTCACTAAAATAGGTCTCTATCGAACAATGATAACGCATTTCATCAAACATTTTTAGGGTCGAAGATAATAGGGGGTACCTTCCCCCTTTTTCCCCTATTTTTTACCCCCTGGAATATTTTTGGAAATTGTTGCAATTTTTGGATTCTACGTTCAATTTAGAGAAAAAAGTTACACCTGCAAAATTTTGATTAAAGGCTTCATTTTCGAGATCTTTGGGTTTGGAACTTCGGAGAACATTTCAAAAACGCCACTTTTCAGGGCCCAATTTTCTTTTTCTGAAAAGCTTCATGTTTCCCAGCAAAAATGGTAGTTGATCAACTTGAAACACCTAGAAATTTTATTTCAGTTGGGGAATCTTGAATTTTCTTGAATTTTAGTTTTTAAGGCCTTGGAAGTGGGGTTTTCGAGATGTTCTCTGAAGTTTCAAACCCAAATATCTCGAAAATGAAGCCTTTAATCAAAATTTTGCAAGAGTAACTTTTTCTCTATATTGAACGTAGAATCCAAAAATTGCAACAATTTCCAAAAATATTCCAGGGGGTGAAAAATAGGGGAAAAGGGGGAAGGTAGCCCCTATTATCTTCGCCCCTAAAAATGTTTGATGAAATGCGTTATCATTGTTCATAGAGACCTATTTTAGTAAACTTTGGTTCAAATTTGAATAAAATCGGCTTGACGGTTCAGAAGTAATGCAAAAAAAACTGTTTTGAAAAACCAACTTTGAAGGCCTGTATCTCCGTTATTACGTTTGCGAGAGTATTTTCATTAAGGAAGTCCCCTTATTTTTCAATTGTCTACTTCTTTGTGAATTTTGTTGCATTAATTTCGGGACACCTGTATAAGACAAGAATAAGTTCCAAGTTTGATGTCAATCGTTCCACTAATAAGAGATTTCAATATGGCGGCCAAGATGGCGGTGGAATTACGAAATTCAGCTTGAAAATAAGAATGTTCATGCGAGACAATAATAAGTTCCAAGTTTCATGACAATCGTTCCAATAATAAAAGATTTCAATATGGCGGCGGAATCATGTTTAGCTTGAAATTATAAATGATCACACGTGACAAGGGTAGCTTCCAAGTTTCATGAAAATCGTTCCACTAATAAGAAACTTCAATATGGCGGTCACGATGGCGGCCCAATCATGGAATCCAATCTGCCCGCTGGCCACCCTTGAGAACCTAAGCTATCCATCGGAAAAAGTTCCAGGGCTCTAGGCTCATTCCCCGAGGAGGAGTTCAATTTCTTAGAAGTGCACAGGAAATCTTTTGATTTTTAATAATAATAGTGATAACTACTATGTATGTATAAAAAAAAGCCTAATCCATCGGACGAAGTTCCAAGGCTCTAGCTTCATTTCCGGAGGAGTTTAACTTCTTAAAAGCGCACAGTAAATCTTTGTTCTTTGATGATGATAATAATAATAATGATAACTATGTATGAATAAAAAAATAATGCAACTTTGGCCACCCTTGGGGACATCAGCTATCATTCAAAAAAAGTTCCAAGGCTCTAACTTCATTCCCCGTGTAGGAGTACAACTTCTTGATTTCTACACGGACAGACAGACAGACGGACAGACAGACAGACAGACAAACCGGCCATATAAGCGTCATTTTCTTACGAAAATGCGCTAAAAAGCGTTCTCGAAAATTTCATCTGGTCGGTACTCATTTTTTGACTACAAGTGTCCCGAAATTAATGCAACAAAATTCACAGGGAGGTAGGAAATTGAAAAATAAGGGTACTTCCTTAATAAAAATACCCTCGCAAACGTTATAGCGGAGATACAGGCATTCAAAGTTGGTTTTTGAAATAAGTTTTTTTGCATAACTTTTGAACCGATGAACCGATTTCATTCAAATTTAAACCAACGTTTACTAAAATAGGCCCTTCCCCCCCTTTCCCCTATTTCTCGACCCCCTGAATAATTTTGAAAATGGTTCCAGTTTTCGGGTTCTACGTTCAATTTAGAGAAAAAAGTTACTCTTGGAAAATTTTGACTAGCTGCTTTATTTTTGAGATATTTGTGTTTGAAACTTTGGAAAACATCTCCAAATCGCCACTTTTCGGGGCCCAATTTTTTTTCTGAAAAGCTTTATGTTTTTAAGCAAAAATGGTAGTTTATCAACTCGAAACACCTAGAAAACTTATTTCAGCTGAGGAATCTTGAGTTTTCTTGAACTTTAATTTTGAATGCATTGAAAGTGGTGTATTCAAGATGTTCTCCAAAGTTTCAAACCCAAATATGTATCTCGAAAATGAAGCCTTTAGTCATTTTGCAAACAGTAACTTTTTTCTCTAAATTGAATGTAGAATTCAAAAATTGCAACCATTCCCAAAAATATTCAGGGTGGTGAAAAAGAGGGGAAAAAGGAGGAGGGTCTATTATCTTCGCCCCTAAAAATGTTTGATGGAATGCGTTATCATTGTTCGATAGAGACCTACTCTAGTAAACTTTGGTTCAAATTTGAATGAAATCGGATCAACGATTCAAAAGTTATGCAAAAAAACTGTTTTGGAAAACCGTTTTAAAAAACCAACTTTGAAGGCCTGTATCTCCGTTATTACGTTTGCGAGAGTATTTTTATTAAGGAAGTCCCCTTATTTTTCAATTTTCTACCTCCCTGTAAATTTTGTTGCATTAATTGCGGGACACCTGTATAAAATTCAAAATTGATTTTGACTAATACAGTTGGTCTAATTGAATAAAAAAATACCAAGGTTGGAGCATAAAATAATCATACCTCGAGAAACAGTTACAGCTGAGGCTTCTCTTCAAAGTATTCACCAAAATTTTAGTGATTGTGTGAGCGAACATTTCAACACGGCTGCCTTTGATGACATACTTGAAGAAATGCAAAAGTTTGGCTTGAAATTCATTCAAAACTTTGGAACTGGACCTAAGCTCTGACGACACTTCTTCATCTGACAGTCCCTTCAAGCACAGATGAATGGAAAGCCCACGCTCAACGATGCTGACCAAATATTCAGGAACCGAAGGCTTGTTCACTGGATAACTTTCCCTGTAATATAATCTTGGTTAATAAACAAGGACTTCAGTTTCTCCACCATCTTTTGATTCAACTAGAGTTTGAAATCTATGGAACAATATTGAAATAATTACTGGTTTTTTCTTAGGCATTCCAACAGGCAATCAAATATTCGGGCTTGATTTTGTTGACACAAAAACTCAGTTGTTTGACTAATCCTAGATTTTCATTTTTGCTTCCAAAATTAGCCCTAAATGGTTTTGTTGTTGATTAATTGGAAGTTGTTAAGAATCAACCACAGATGACAAAACTGGCCGTTAGACTTTTAAACTTACAAAATCATAGCTTTCAGATATACCAAACAATTGGTAATTTCCAGTGTGATTACTTGCTGTTTACCGACCAAGCTGCAATCGGCAGGATATGGGCTGAAACTGAACGGCTTTGAGTCGATTTTTCTAAATTCTACAACTTCAGTTTCGTTTTCAAACAGCTCATTATATAAAGCATGAACTGTGGCACACAGCCTCGTGAACTGATTAAAAAAGTTGTTGGAATAGTTTATTCCCTCGACTCCAGCACTTCCGGTCTGAAAAATACACATTCATAATAAACTTGGGATAGAACTAAGGATGCGATTTCTCACTCACCTGTTGGAAGAAATGGAAAGCAACGGCGGCTTCTTTCACGACATCTTTGTCAGAGGACTCGAGAAATTTCAACAGGAAAGGTTCGATCCTTGCTTTGTGATTTCCAAACCAGCTGGAATGTTGCCGCATGCATTCTGTTAAGTTTTTCAATGCGCTTTTGTGGTCGCTGCTTGCACTGTTGAGGCATTTCTTCAAGGTATTTGAAAGGTACTCTTGAGTTTCTTTTCGATCCGGAGTTAAAAAGTCGACGCCACCTAAAATTAGATGCACGTGAGAAAATTATTCGTTGAGCTGCTAATTCTTGTAGTTTACCCATTTCTAAGTCAATATTCACGGCTTGTTTCAAAATTATTTATGCGTAAAGCATGGGGAACATGGAAAACTATGTAGGGTTATGTTTAGCTGTCAAAACTGTGACATCTCCTGTCATTTTTACAAGGCGACATCGAGGCGGCAAAAAAGTTCCCAGAATCAAGCGCTCGATTTGAACTTCTCATCCTCTCTACAAGCATAGACATCTACAAGTCGTTTCCATTTTATATTCGCTTTATTTCCACAAGAAAATCGCTTGATGACTTGTAGGTAACTACATTTCAGGGTGAATTTCATAAAGTGTTGGCTCAGCGTGTTCATCAGTTCACAAAAACCTCCATAGGTACCTACCATCCATGTACCTACCTACCTACCTACCTAAAGCAAAAGCTAATATCTTATTCCAAATTCTTTCCAGCCATTTGGAAGCTATTTGGAGGTTCGCTACTCATAGCTCTGAGTCTTTTCATCCCACAGCGGAATTCTACTGTTCAAACAGCTCACCTGCTCACCACGCAAATGCTGTATAAGACTCATCTTCTTGCCTTGAACAGTGAACACTGATGGGGCCATATTATTGCCTCAAAAAATCACATGACATTGCCTCCAGCAATCAGGAGGAATCAGGAATCAGCACAAGTATAGATATCTCTGGGAATAGATGAAGCACACGAGGAGGGACCTCCTAGAGCAATACCTCACTTACGACGTTGATACGCACCACGACACTAGGTACATTAACCTCTACTTCAATGTTCACACATTTGTTCTTAAACGTTCATAGGTACCAGCACTCTACTTCTTACCACGTTCACTCAGCGCATTACCTTTCAAGTTCATGCAGCGCATTACCTTCCAACGTTCAAGCGGCATCACCGTCGAAGTTCAAACGGCATCACCTCCAACGTTCACGCAGCACTACCTCCAACGTTCATTACTTTCAGTGATTCTCAAATTCCCAATTACCCTCCTACTGCCGTACGGAATCACCTTGCGTTGCCTATGGGGAGTCGTTCACAGATGTGTTCCGACTCAAAAAATTCTTCAACAGTAATTGAAAAGAAAAACTTACAAGCATTAACAATAACTTTATTATTATTAAATGACAATGCATATATTTTCAAAAACATCTAGGTACTTTGTGGTAATAAAAAATTACATATGTACATTTATAATGAAATAACCCAGATCACACTGGCCATGGGAAGTACAGTAGTAGTAGAAGTAGTTACATGTTATGAATATTACAAATTGTACTAAACACGATAAACAATAATATTAATAATACTACGCGACCCTCTCTCTCCCGGCCTCAAAGAGAATGGCGTCCAATAGATTACTTCCCCATTTGAAGCGCTCCACAATCCAACACTTTCGATAATAAATTATATAACGTTATTATCACATCGTCAAAAGTTACTATGTACAGCAAAGAAGGCAACAGACAGGGTTTCCTTTCGTCCAGTACATACACGGGTGGTGGTGGCGGTGGTGATGGGTGTTCCAGTGCACAATCGTATCATCAACTCTCTTTTTCTTACAAATAAAACTCTTTCGAAAAATAAATCAACGTATACATGACATGGAGTAGAAAAAAAAAAGAAAACAACAATTCAACTATGTATAATATATGCGAACCCAATCCAGCAAGATATATTAAGACATCTAGCAAACGTACAGGTTGGATGTGTTATTGGAAAAACCGCCGCCGCCGCATCCGGGAGGGGGCGGCTCGTCGTTGTTGCTGCGGTTGTTCTGCCTGGTGTTGTACGTCCTCAGCGCAGGGCGACGTTTTTCCGTTTCAAACTCGGTGTTGTCCCTTTGGATGATCTGCTGCAGCCGGGAGCCCAGCATGACGCGCGGCAGATTCTCGGGATCGCAGACGTCTTCGCGGCCGTAGAACAGAACGTATGGGGTTTCGGGGGCCTTCAGGTTGCACAGCTCGTCGGCAGTCGTCTTGGTGACCACGTTGTCGTTAAATTTGTACCACTCGTCGCCGTCGCGGGCGAAGGTGTAGTAGTGCCCGGAATCGAGGCTGGAGCCGACGTGGATGACGGCGGCGTACAGCTCGTAGTTGCCGCACTCCAGCTGGACGTGACTGTCCAGTTTGACGTTCTGCAGCAGCTTGGTGCGCTGTTGTGATTTCGGGTCGTACCTGCAATCATTACTTTTCGTCAAAAAATTGTCAATCCGAGGATTGGTTGAACAGAACGCGAACGAGCGGTATGGGCATTTGCCTCAGACTAAAAATGCGCCAACACGGTGCGGTTTACAATCCCAGTACGTGCACACTTCAAAAGATATTGAGGTGCGGTTTTTTGAATTTAAGATAGGGAAGTTGGGCACTGCCAACTGTGTCTTGACGATTTTAGTTCGATAAAAAGCAACAGTCGGGGCGCTATAGCTTTTTTTTTTGGATAAAGTATTAAGCAATCCCTATCGATATAAATGTTGGTGTGAGCCTCCTGAACCGATCAAAATAGCTAGCCGCTATATACAGGGTGAGAAGGAAAAAATGGAAATTCATATTTCATGAACTAAAACAGATGGAACTGTGAAAAAATGTACAAACATGTTTCCTTCGATACTTAACAAAGTGCAGCAAACCATTTTGGAATTCGTTTCTGAAGTATCTTGAAAATAAAATCCTGAAAAAGATGGAAATTGTACTTGACTGATTTGTTTCTCAATTACTCACTGACTTCTTTCGAGTTATTATGGTGCAACTATTTACTAAGATAATAAATTACGTAATAAATGAAATGAGATTGGTAGCCAACGTCTTCGCTCCCATCAATTGTCAAAGAAAATAAGCAACAGCGCCCAGACTACAAGTACACCAAGTGGTGATAAGTCTGAAGCATCACAATTTATTCCATTCGACCAATTAGAAGAAGCTGAAGGACAGATTGTAGCTTCAAGCTACGCGTTACACAGGGTGTTTCACTGGTTATATCCGACGCCAAAACAGCTATTTTATATCAAGTTAAAAAATACAAGTTCAGCAGAAAGAAACCATAATGCGCTGTAACATAGCATAGCCAAATAATCTGTTTTGCAATATTTTTATGGCGTCGCGACGCCAGACGCCATACATGGACCAAGAGATTGAAAAAACAAGAGATTAAAAAACAAGAGATTAAAAAAAAAGAGAGAATCATTATTACGTTATTTTGTAGTTGAACGGGACTGCTCCAGTCGGGCTCATTCAAAGTGAAATGGAATCAATAAAACTATATCTGAGTCATTTCATGCCAACACGATCACCTTCTGCACTCATGATGACGGATTCCCATAAATTTTGAATATGTTGTAGTGACATGAAAACAAGTCGACCCGTATTCGCCGATTTCCTGATTTTTTTTCCGGAATTACAATTTTTTCAAATTTTTCACTTTTGACTTGCATCCTACACTAGGAAAAATCATAGCTCTTCAGTCCAATGTCCGATCTTTGAAGATTTTTGTTTTGATTCAACCACAAAAGATGAGGAACTTTGAACATTGCACTCTTTTTTTGACAGATGTTGAAGAGAAGTATGGAAAGTCACATTTCTGGAAAGAAAACGGTCAATTGAAGAATTTTCTTCGATTTTCTCAATTTTGATAATTGTTCCTTGAACTTTTCTGAATCGATAAGTAATGATCGCCAGAATGGACATTGCCCAAAAACCCACGCAATACATTTTTTAAGCGAGCCGTGCAAGCTGATTCGGCGCTCATGAGTCCAGTAACATGAGGCGATTTTTATGCTGAAGTTCAAACTAATTATTGGCTCGATGAAAAAAATATGACAATGTAGAGAATGGAAAACTGAATTGAAAAAGCCAAAGTTTCATTTCCAACCACCCCGGGAAGCATGGAGAAAAATGGAGAAAATTAAAAAACATGCGCCGCGATCTTTCTTCTGAAACGATGAGAGAACGGTTAGAGATGTGTGAAAGCTGTAATGGGACAAAGTTGTAGGGCATTAATTATTCTACAGGAAAGCCCGGGGGGGGGGCGTATGTCTAACTTCATCAGTTTAACCGTTAATCGCGGTCAATGTTGCGCGCCGGTCCAGTGAAGTGAAAAAACTGTACGCGTGACATTCCCCCTTCAATGCTGCGAGAATGGCTAAAGATATCCGAAAATAGAGTATTATACTTTTGAAAAATTTTCTTTGTTTCAAACTATATTGAAAAATAACTGACCCGTATTTTTTTATTTAGCAAAAAATCGTATCGTTTGGCCGCAATAAATAAACGAAATTCCTATATTCTGCCTATTTCTGACGTCATTTACACAGGCAGTATAGGCGGTGACTCGCTGTGACGTCAGAACTAGTAGATGTTATTTATTTATTGCGCCCAAACGGTACGGTTTTTGACTGAATAAAAAAACACGGGTCAATTATTTTTCAATGTAGTTTCTATTTCAATCAAAAAAATTTTTTAGTATAATACTCCATTGTGAGCGACGAAATTGTAGAGAATTGAATGTTTCACTAGAAAATTTTCGAAGTCAATTATTAGCTCTTCTAGTTTGGTCGTGAACCACGTTCGAAGTTGCGCGACAATCTTGTTATTGAAGTGTTTTGGAAAACAACGGCTAATCCAGTATCACGCAACAAACAAAATGGAAATCGCAATCGGCAAAAACTGGTCTCCAAAGTCGAAACATTTTCCAGATACCGATTTCGTTGTCCAGCAGTTTAGTATATATCTCGATAATAACTGGTTTTCTTGACGCCAGACATAGCCGACGAAACACCCTACAAGTAAGTATTATGGCTAAATATCATGCAGATGTTGCGGGGAATCCAAAAAAGTATGATACTTCAACTTCCCAAAATGAAGAGCAAAATCGTGATTTTTTATCCTATCTGACTATTATTACACCATCCCATTCCTATATTTTCTATTCTCCTCTGTTTAATTACACTTCTCAATCATTCCATTCCCCATCTTCCGTATGATTCCGTGCGGAATAAGTAAATGCTTGAGACGATCTTATTCCTAAAACCAGACTATGAATACAGCCCTTTGGCCATTATTCAACATTTTCAAAAAAAAATTTCGCCTCATTATTTTGCGATTGGATCAATTCCGTATCAAGTCTCATGTATAATGCCCGAATGTCGAATAATACCTGAAGTGTTTGAGGGTCAATATGAGACGCGGCGGGGCCTCTTCGATGCACGTCACTCGTTCGCCGTCGGTCAGCCCGCCGCAAATATCACAGTGGTACTGGTTGTCGCCGCTGAGTTTTTCCGGCTGCAAATAGTAGTTCAACAAACTCTGCACCGACTGATTGGTGGAATTGGTCGGGAATGAGAGCTGAAGTTCGCGGAAGTTGTCGGCTCGTTCGCTCTTGGTACCGCACTGACCGCACTGCGATGCCGAAACGGTTCTGCCGCCAAATGAAGATTGAACTATGGTGGTTGTGATGGTGCTGGTGGTGGAGGTGAAGCTGCTGTTGCTGTCGTCGCAGTGGCTGGCCAACGAAACCACAGATGATCCCGCACCTGTAATGCAAATCCAAGTGAAAACCGTCCTATTTTACGGCTAAAAAGAATTATCAATATAGATCGGAAGATAGCGACAGATTTTCGGACGTGATTTTAGGCAGTATGCCTTTTGGAGGGTATCATCAAATGCGTATTCCGATGATATTGAAGGATAAATCAAAAAGTCATCCCGGGTCCTTCATGTATTAGAATAAGTTAACATTTGTTCGCAAAATGAGCGTTTTGATGTGATTTTACTCAGGCTGCCATGCGTACTAAAATAAAATTCAACGAAAAAGCTACCTGCAAAATGATAGGCATACCGTTTGCGTGAGTCCAACAGGTTGGCATAGCCAGGTGAATTAGCATTTAAAAAATTGGTTTTTCCGCGATTCTGAACAGGTTGCCATTGAGTTATTAATCGTTATACTATGCAACGGCTAAAATAAAAAAGGCATACCGTTTGCGCATGTCTAAGTACATTTCATATTTAAATGATGGAAAATTATTCAATAAGTGTGCAGAATATTTTCAATATAAAGTGTACTTGGACATGCGCAAACGGTATGCCTTTTTTATTTTAGCCGTTGCATAGTATAAAGATTAATAACTCTCAATGGCAACCTGTTCAGAATCGCGGAAAAATCAATTTTTTAAATGCAAATTCACCTGGCTATGCCAACCTGTTGGACTCACGCAAACGGTATGCCTATCATTTTGCAGGTAGCTCTTTGCTACCTGCAAGCAGCAGGAAAATCTGTCGCTATCTCCCGGTCTAATACGTAAATAAATTGATCAAAGATTGAAGTGGTCCACCCCGAAAACTCAATCAGGTTCAAATGAGGATATCGTGACGAAAAATGAACCGATTTGAAACATATTTGGATATCGTGTTTGCTGATATACAGGTCCCAAAAGTAGGAGTGAAAAGTGATCCATTTTCAAGCGTGTGGAACTTTTTTAAAAACAATTTTAGATTTTTCCTAATTATATTTTTAAAAACTTCGCATCAGTATCTCGAAACGGTTTTTGAATTTACCGCCTTCTATTTCTTGTAGAGTGTTCACGTATGAAGTATACACTCCTCTTTGAATACATCCCCTCAAACATAACTTTAAAAATTGAAAACGATTCTTATACATTTCTTTCTGTGGGCTTTGAATCCGTTGACAAAAAATTTCTGTGGTATATTGCTTACAGGGTGCAACATCGGAAATTTTTCTCAAGTCGGACACTTTGTATTTTAATATGGGAATGGATTGCACTTTCCATCATAATTATAGATATACAGGGTCATCCAAAAAAGATGTCCAGTCCCATTTTTCTCAGGATCCGTTGAAGCTAGCGAGTTGCGGTAAAGACCGTTGGATTCAGCTGGTATTTCTGATCAAATTTGATGTCACCAAAACTCTGAGTACGGGGGCACCTCAAAATTTTAGCCGTTTTTTTTTACACTGCACAATATTGAGTGATATGTCATTGAAAAGGCCTTAAAAAGTTTCAATGGACAAGTGCAAAAAGTTTCCGAAAATTTCCAGCGGTTTTCATTTTACGATAGAAAACAAAAACCTGGAAAAACACGTTTTTACGAATAAAATGAGAATCTTTCTTCAATCTTTGATCCGTTTAGTTTGAGCGATTTCGCCTCGCGATTTTCTCAATGTACTTACCAGTATCCTGAACGACAATTCCAACGGCATTCTTTTCTTGCTCGTGCAGGGTGTCTAACAGGTACCCCAAAAACTCGGAGCTATCGTGTTGGTGTCCCTGCATGAACCCCTGCGACTTGGCAATGTTCAGAATGTCGTTGGGCGCGAGCGATTCTTTCTGTGAATGCTGCAGCAACGCGAACAGATCCTGCAGCTTCGAAAAAATCTGCATGACGATCTTGTCGTGCCGCAGGACTTCGTTACGGAACGGCTTCGTCATGAACAGGGCCTGCAGCATGCTGTTCATGTAGCACGTGTTGCCCAGATTGTTCAGGCCGACTTTGCCGCCGTTGGTGGTGGATAGCGTGCCGTCGATCGATTTGATCGAGCTCAATCCGAATTCGTGACGGGAGCCGGCCATCAGACCTTCCCTGCTCATTTGATTCGAGGTCATGTACGGCGCCAGCTGCACCTTGATGTCGGTGTAGCGTTCCGCGTATTCCGGATAGATGTGCATGAGCTTGCACATTGCGTTGACGACGTCCTGCAAGTAACTCAAGCTCGATTCGGATTTTTCCTTTTCCAAACATCCGACGACTTTGCCGGTCCACGGCAGGCATTTGAGGAAGCCTTCGGACAGGTGCGGCAAGTGGGCGGTGAGCATGTGCAGGACGACGGGGCCGACGTTTTTACGGTGTTCGGGCAAGATGAGGAGCCTGAAAAGCGTGTCTACGGTTTCCAAAGTGACTTCGAGCAACATGTCGTCGTGACGCAGCTGTTCCATGCCTAGGATCAGTGAGAGCACAGTAGGACCCAGATTTTCGGTTCCCGTCCATCGGCACAGCCACTGGCACAACGTGCGCAAGGCCCTCTTTAAGTTTTCGGGGTTGGAACTGTTCTGCAAGATCAGTTCCACGGATTGCGGTATGTACTCGGTTTCGATCAGCTGCAGCACTATGGACATGACCGGAGAAAGAGGCCGGTCGTTCCTGGAGATTTCGTTGTAGAGCGATTTCAGCACGGCGTATTTCTGCGTGAGAACAAGAAACGACATTAGTAGGCAAAATAACCAGAAAACCGCTTCCTATTCTTTCTTGTATAAACAGTTTTTGAAACTGAATGGTAATTTTTGCAGTGGCTTTCGCTAGTGGAACCAGTAGATCGTTCTAGAATGAGCTAAGGCATCAAATTTTGGAACTTTGAAACTATTTGCATATGTGAGAAAGGAAGCAATTCTGATGAGTTGATGACGGTGAATTGAGAAAACAAATTTTTAAATTGAAGCATCAGTATCTCACTCATGCCTTAACCCTTTTAATTGGGTTCATCATTTTTTTTCATCTAATTATGAATCACCCTGTAAATGAATACCAAATAGTACCCACAAGGAATAAGCGAATGTTGCAAATCATACGAGTCAATAAGCTGGCATTCCATGAAAGTTGTGATAGGCGCTCTGCACATTTTGAATATCCCGCCCGTTTCAGCACCCTCATGCGGCAATTGCGAGCATATGTGTAAGGAAAACTGTCAATTTTGAAGCTTATGAATTGTTGAAATTGACATTTGCAGGTGGTATGATTATTCAAATAGCATTGTTGTTATGGACAGATAACTTCCTGCAGAAAGTGTAAGAAAAATCGTTACTTTTGGCGCTGAAGCAAATCTGCAGAGTGCCTATAATGCTTTTCCTACGAGTCCTACGACCACTACGATTTTATGGTAATATGTTAGCCCCAGGTTGCACCAACGCTCAATTGAGATAATACGGGACTAGTCAAACTTCTTTTGGTCATTACTTGTTTGTAAACAATGGAGAATCTGGTTTCTCAAAAGAAAATGATTAATTGATTGATCAAGATTTTATGTATTTCCCATGCTTTTAACCTCCTAGGATTGGCCAGATTGGAATCCCTTTAATCTCGTATTAGCGTTAATTGCGTATTATTATTTTGGTGCAGCCCAAGGTAGGTGATTAATAACTATTATAAATGTACGACATTTGTAGAGATGTGATGCTGAAAACTGTTGTTGGAAAATGTACTTTTTGCTTATGCCTGCCAGTTCTATGAAATAATGTTTTTTCTTGTTAGTGCAAAAATGTAGAACACACCACTAGCGCGGGCGCTAAGAGCCAAAATCGGGATGAACCTTGCAAATGGTGATGAAAGGATGAAATTCGATACACGTACTCAGAATGAGCCCCTCTTTCAGATAAGAGGTGGAGCCACGCCGAATTTTCACCGGAAGGGGGCTCGGGGGGCTCCTGAAAGTTGAAGGTGCTAGGACTCCCACTAAACGGCTTATCAGTTCGTTTTGACAATTAAAAAGGAAACTTATGAATATATTGTAAACATTGACGGCGTTCATCGTATTGTACCGGGAATTTTTCATTATGAAAAAAAATTAGTTTTTCGGCAGAACACACAAATTGGTTTCATTTTATTTTCACCTACAAAGAATTAATAAGGAGATGTGCAACACATTGATTCCCACAAATTCGTATCCTCTGAATTCGTTTGTGGAGTCAAAATTTTGATGGTGTATCTTCTTGAAAAGGGGCATTCCAAAGAGTAAGCTATTTTCAACACTAAGTGAATTTTTTCAATGTTCTGAATCGAAATTACTGAATTCCTTCCAGCAATGCATACCCTGAATCCTTCTTTGGAAGTACCGCGTGCGATTTAACGTGGAGTAAGTCCTGAAACACTATCAGAATTTTTCTTCTGTGATGCTACTATCCACTCTTGACCGGGGCAATTAGGTTCCTACACAGCATGCGCGGAGTGTATACAGGATGCAGGGTATTTTCTCGATTCAGTCAAATTTTTCATGATTGAAATTGTGTCATAATATTGGAATAACGTGTATACACTTCGCGCATGCTGTGTAGGAACCTAATTGCCCCGGTCGAGAGTGGATAGTAGCATCACAGAAGAAAAATTCTGATAATGTTTCAGGACTTACTCCACGTTCAATCGAACGCGGTACTTCCAAAGAAGGGTTCAGGGTATGCATTGCTGGAAGGAATTCAGTAATTTTGATTCAGAACATTGAAAAAATTCTGTTTAAACTTAGTGTTGAAAATAGCTTACTCTTTGGAATGCCCCTCTTCAAGAAGATACACCATCAAAATTTTGACTCCACAAACGAATTCAGAAAATACGAATTTGAGGGAATCAACGTGTTGCACATCTCCTTATTAATTCTTTGTAGGTGAAAATAAAATAAAACCAATTTGTGTGTTCTGCCGAAGAACTTATTTTTTTTTTCATCATGAAAAATTCCCGGGACAAGGCGATAAACGTCGTCAATTTTTACGATATATTCATGAGTTTCCTTTTTAATTGATAAAACAAACTGGTAAGCGGTTTGGTGGGAGCCCTAGCACTTTTAACTTTCAGAAGCCCCCCGAGCCCCCTTCCGGTGAAAATTCGGCGTGGCTCCACCTCTTATCTAAGAGAGGTGCTGATTCTGAGTATGTGTACCGAATTTCATGCTTTCATCACCATTTGCAAGGTTCATTCACCTAGTGCCCCCACTACACTAGATTTCCTAATCAACAGTTGACGAATAATGCCGTATATAATAGCTATTTACGATACAACTGTTAAAAGTGACAGGTATTATTTTGTTAGCGGGGACGCTTGCGAAACGAGCGTCAGCGAGTAGAGCAACCCCACGAACAAAATAAGACACTTTTAACGCATGTATCGTACAAGATTTTATCTACAATGGTCTTTGAAATGTTTGGTAAATATCAGAATTTATTGAAAATATGACAGGAACGCGCAGAATCGTCATTTTTTCACGTCGCCCATGACGACGTGTTAAAAGTGACGGGTATTATTTAACGCTTGTAGATAATAGTATATTACATACCAAGGTGAAAAGCGTCTCATTACATCCAAGGGATTCAATATATTACCAAGGCGTGCCGAGGTGAGATAGAATCCCGTAGGCTGTAATGACGCTTTACTCCGTGGTATGTATAGGACTTTATTCACAATAATCCAGTTCAAATGCAAATAATTGCCTTGATTTAAAGTTTTTCGCCTCAAACGTTCATCAGGTAGGCATGGGCAACCTTTTCAAACAACGCATCCATCAACACTCCACGCACAGCGACAACTGTTTAGATCAGATCACCTCTCTTCATACGTCACTTTCGGCCTGATTATTTTCCAACCTGTAAGGAATCATTCACTTTCCAACTTTTTAAAAGTTAGGAATGCATCGATTGCTAACTCTTGTGAATAAATAATAATTATTGCAATACCTTTCCGAGCTGTTTGACGCCACCGAGTTGTTCAACGCTAGATTCGAGAATGGCCATTTTAAAATCAAAATTAAAAAAAAAACAGTTACAGAAACTTCAGATTTCACAACACAGAAATGTAAAATAAAATAGGTACAACACACAAGACCAGATGGACACAAAAACTAAGTAAGCACGGAACAAAAACTTTTATCTGTAATAGTGAGCCTTTTTGCAGTTTATTGCTTGAAATTTATCATCTCACACTGATTTACTGATTAATCTATAAAAATCTCGAGCGAATTCGCAACGGGCTGTTAGAGATACTGAAAAAAAAAATGTTAATTTTAAATGAGTTTTCCCATAGCTTCTGAACTAATTGCTTATATCGTGAAACAAACGCGTCCATTTTCCTGCTAGTTTCCTAAAAAATAGATAGATAGATAGATATTTCTTTTGATATGACGTCACTCGATCAACCTCAGGCGCAAACCAAAAGCGACCTGCTTTACAGGATTTTGATGTCTTTAATTTTAAATCACTTTTGAAGTGTAATTCGAGACTCAAAATCTCTTGAATGCTGTCGTTTATTGTTGTTTAAATCGTTACACCAAATCCACACGATACTCATCAAAAGAAATTCCACAATAAAATTCTTTCTTTTCACGTGGCGCCATCTGTCGCGCACTTGAGTCTCAATATTGGTACGACACGCGAAATTTTCTCAAAATTTTCGGTGCCTAGATAAACGCTAAAAAATAAGAATAGAGAGAACACGTAAGTTCCACGATGGCTCCAGTATTTGAATTCATTTTTTTCCCAAAACCCGTGGAAGACCCCAATGACTGGACATCTTTGACCTGGTCTGTGATTTGACCATGGAACCTATTGGGTCTTCCACGGGATTTAGGAAATAATTAATTCAAATACTGGAGCCATTGTTGAATTCATTTTTATTTCATTTTTTTTGCGTTCATAGACAAAAAAAAGTTGAAAAAAGTTGGAACAAGTGAATATTCCCTCACGTGCGTGAGCCGCAATAACGCATTTTCTTAGTGCAGATCTGTCATAAATAGAAATTGAGTCCAGCTTGAAATAAGAGTGTTCATACGAGACAAGAGTAAGTTTCAAGTTTCATGACAATCGTTCCACTAATAAGAAATTCCAATATAGCGGTGGCATCACGAAATTCAGCTTGAGAATCAGAATGATCATACGTGACATGGGTAGGGTTCCAAGTTCCATTAAAATCGTTACACTAACAAGAAATTTCAATATGACGGCGAAATCATGAAATTCAGCTTGAAAATAAGAATGTTCATGAGACAAGAGTAAGTTCCAAGTTTCATGACAATCGTTCAACTAATAAGAGATTTCAATATGGCGGCCAAGATGACGGCGGAAAATGAGAATGATCATACGTGACTACGGTAAGTTCCAAGTTCCATGAAAATCGTTTCACTAATAAGAAATTTCAATATGGCGAGGCGGCGCAACCATGAAATCGAATCTGCCCAACTGGCCACCCTTGAGGACATCAGCTATCCATCAAAAGAAGTTCCAAAGCTCTACCCGAGAAGGAGTACAACTTCTCAATTTCTATACATACAGATAGATAGACAGACGGACAGACAGACCGGCCATAAAAAATTGAAGTTTTTGTGTGACGTATTAATATTGAGGCTCAAGTGCGAGATAAATGGCGACACGTGAGAGGATAGAATTTGGTCGTCGAATTTCTTTGGATGGACGTCGCGTCGTACGAAGTCCGAACGATGATTAAAACTTTTATAACAAATGACAGATTTCAAGAGATTTGAAGTCTCCAATAGAATAACACCTTCAAAAGTGATTTGAATTAACGGCATCAAAACTTTGTTGGACAAATCACTGTTGGTTTACACCTGAGGTTCACCGGAAGACGTCGTATTAGATCAGAAACCATAAGAAAATTCATTTAAAATCAGTATATTTTTTCAGTATCGTACCCCACTGTTCAAGTAGTAGTTTAAATGCACTTTAGGCCAACTTTAAAGTCGATAATGGAATCGGCAATAGTAGAGATTAAATAGCCAAGTTGACAACCGTTCACTTTCCATGTACAGAACGACTTTTTGGAAAAAAAAATTACAAGCTGGAGCGCTGAGAGGATACGGCTGATGGCCAAACATTTAATGGAATCCCATCAAAATCTTTATATCTCTTTATCTCAATTTTGAGGGAGAAATATCAACACCCTACGAATACAGCTTTGAATATCGTTTCAATGAGAGGGTACAAAGAACACAAAAGGCCGTCGACCCGATACCCGGTTTGTTTACTTAGTTCTTTACAAGGGCGGCATTGCTTTATTCATCTGGAGTACATATCTACCTACTACGGTAGAGTAGGCCAAGCAAATGGTCGTATCCGTCATAAAACAAGTGGGCGCTATTTTTGCGGCCGAGTGTATTACTAAGGAATTTCTAATAGTAGTCTCTCTAATAAAACTCTTGCAACATGAGACAGGGTTGGGATCACTTGTACCTGTAGTCTAGGTAATAGGTAGGTCCTATCTTGCAAAAGGTCGCGGAAATTTGAAAATTAGCAATATGGTACAGTTTTGTGTCCTGGTAAATATATTGAGATTTCAAATTCGGCAAGCCGCCACGCCCTCCTCCACATTGAAAAAATGGTGCCCAAGAACCCAAAAAGGGCTATCTTTCACCAGCTCACTATTCATCACTGTTACACCTACTGCAATGGAACCACATCGGTACTAGCGGTACACACAAAAAATCCTGCATTTTGTGATACAAACAAGAACTTCGGCATGATTGTTCCTAGAACCAAAATGAATAATTTGGCCCGCTGTTCTTTTCGATTACCCCCTGCTGGTCCGGGACTTGAAAAGTACAAGGAAGACATGACTATTTCTTGCTGCAAGCAGTGAACCTCGCACTAGACACTGCTATCGATTCATGTTTGATGTCATTTCTGAATAACTAGAACCTGCTGATTACGATGTCGCCACTGTCACAATGATGCGCCTGTCGGGAGACAAGGTAGAGCTGTCAAATTTGCAATGGGGACTCCCTGGAATAACAAATTTTGGTCATCGAAGGGGATGTGTGGGGGTGTCATTTCTGACATAATCGAGATCTGCGAACACATTTCTTTGTGTAAAAATGTGATTGGTTTGAAACTGTGGAAAATATGAGGGGTCAAAATTATGATTATCGATTATCAAACATTTACGATTAGCATTGAACTGAGTTTTCTTGCAATTTTCATTAGGCTAAGTTAGCGAATTACTATGCCGTCATTACCGAGGCGCTGCGATCTCCAGAAGTAGAGTTATGACGAATACTTTCTAAATGAAAATAATCCTGAAACTGGCTACATTGACCATAAACGGAAGTGTGAAATATAATTTCGCCCGCCTTTATAGGCCATCCACAATGATGTTAATGTTAACGTAATGTTATCGGTAATGGTAATGTTAGCATTCCAAGCAATGAGTTTCACATGGTGACGTTCACAATCATGTTAGTGGCAATGGTGATCATTACCATTGAAACTCGTTGCTTTGAATGCTAACATTACCATTGCCGATAACATTACGTCAACATTAACATCACTGTGGATGGCCTATCAGACTCATGGAACATAGATTTTTCGCTTTTTTTCTACGCAAGCACTCGTTTGAATCCTTGAAAAAATACGGTTCAGTATAAATTGATGACGCCGATGCGATGCTGTCATCGCCGAAGCGATACGTCAACCAGGAGCTGAGTGGGGGCTGTGACTCTTCGTACTTGGGGTGCGCGTCTTGAATGAGGTTGGATTGGTCTTGAAATGTGTTGGGAATCATTTATAATGTTTTTTGGGTCGCTGATTTCATTTCCCAATGCCAAATTGTGATTGAATTAGAATTCGGGTTGAGGGAGGGGGATATCTCCCATGTACTAAGACCAGCTACACCTCCGCTTGTAACTCAATCAAAATTCTACATTGAGAAATGAAATCAGTGACCCAAAAAACAATAGTAATGATGCCCAACATATCATATTTCAAGACCAAACTAACCTAATTCAAGACGCGCACCCCAGGTACGAAGAATTACAGCTCCCACTCCGCTTTTGGTTGACGTATCGCTTCAGCCATGGCAGCATCCCATCGGCGTCATCAATCTATGCTGAAATGTATTTTTTTCAAGGTTCAAGGCGAGTGCCTGCCTGTGTGAAAAAAAAGTGAAAAATACCCGTTTCATGAGCCCCCTCATATTGACAGAATCTCATTTTTATGCAAAAAGTCAACTCTCCGAGTCTAAGGCGGTCGAAATTATACAGGGTGATTCATGAGCAGTGTGCCAAACTCAAATGCCAGGTAGGGGAAGTCAAGACGAGTCAAAATCAAAAGGTTTTGTTTTTTTTTTCGTCATCCCTTACGGAGATACAGGGTGAGTCATAATAATGTTGTGAAATTTCGAGAGGCAATATCTCGGCAGCGGTTCATGATAGCTCAATGAAATTTACCAGTAACGTTACTCTGGTCAAGCTCGCTAAAATGCCGTACGATAAAAAAAAATTCCAGGACCGGACTGAAAAAATATATTTTTTTTATTTTGGCCTGAAAAGTATACTTTCTGTGCGGTTTTATGAAAATCTACTAGCATATTCGGAAAGTTCAGGATGAATGCTTCAAAAATGTCAATTCAATTTGCACGGTACACCTGAACTATTCCGGTCAGAATTAATAAACTAACACCTTACCCCTGCGAATGCAAATTTGATAATGCATAATGATGGAATGGACTGATTTACTCCATTCAGATTCCTCATTCGAATATGTCTCTGCATTTTGTGGCACAAAAAAGCGCTTTAGGAAGGACCTTGGAAAAATTTCAGGACCGGATTGAAATTATCTCGTTTGGAATTTTTTGGGGAACTTTTTTTGCGGAAATTAAAAATACTTTCAGTTGAATACGAATACAATACAAACATCATTTTCATTGAAACAAAGAAATTTTAACCACTACAGCTACTTATAAGGTTCTCAAAGTGCCCACTCCCTACTTCAATGCACTTCCTGTGTTATAGTCGGTGTGGTACGCGACATAAAATGGCAAAATACCGCAAATGAATTAGACGGGATGCCCTTTGGTATGATGACTACTTATACCAAGGTGATTAATTTTCGCCAAGGATGCGTCAACATTTCCCACTCAGAAAAAAAGATGGCGACGATTTTTGACAGGAGCTAGTTTTTTATAAAACATATGCGTGTGGCACATGTTTTCTCACTAATTTTGACCCCCTGAATACGAATATGGAGTTTATTTTCACATTAGAGATCAACTTGACCTCATATTTCACATCTGAAAACCGCAAAAATAGCAGACTCTCGCTAATTTTTGAACTGAAAATTTTGTGTTCCATCAACGGCGATTTCCAGCCTTGAGCGGCTGTATAGATCCCATAGAACAAGTTAACAGTATAAGTTCTGCAAAATAACTTTTCTAACATCGCCAGGGTGCGCCTCAAATCATACCAAAAATGGGCGCTAGGAGCACACTTTGCTGCGGCTGGTTGGGGAATGTTAGTGTGAAAGGAAGAATGTTGTGCAATATGTTTTACTGTTTATTATATAAGCTAACACATGCCAAGCATATATCGACATACCATGGCAATTTGAAACAAAATATCGTGAAAACAAATTTTCATGTTTGGTTCATATTTTTTTTATGACAGGTACAATTGATACCAAAAAACGTAGCTTTGATTTTGATGATGTTTTTCATCAAAGTAAATACATCAAGAGACCTTCCTCACCTGGAACAATCACCCTAGCTCAAAGTTTCATATAATATAAAACATTTTTGTCAGATCCGCGATTGCCAAACATCAGAAAAGCGTCTTTTAATAATTCCTTCTTCCAGAAAGTCCTTCTTTGGACTTGTTCTGGAATGCAACATATACGGCTGATGGTTAAGCTTTGGCTTAAAGTTTTCTGTCTCGCCCGTGAACTCATTTAGGTGTCTAGAAACTTCTGGACTGGATAGGTATGCACCAACGACAAATGTCAGTAGGATCTTCAGTGTTATTCGTATTCCTATGGCACCAACTTGAAATTTGTTGTCGTGTGTGTGTGTGTCAGAATTTTGCGAGAATGAAAGTAATGAGCTATAAATGGAGGCTCGAAAACGTCTAGGACGTGGACAAGCCAAAGAGCATGAAAACATACACCATGTATCATAGGTACTATAGTTGCCAAATAAGAGTTGTAATGTTGAAAAGGTCTTGGTGCCTACCTGATCACTTTTTCATATGTTTTCCACGTCCGTTTTCTATGCCAGTTCACCTCCTAGGTATTTTTGCGCATTCCCTGATAACACTATACTTCCATTCTCGAAAATTCCAACACACCAAGACAACAAATTTTAAATTGGTAATAACACTGGAGATCCTACTGCCCTTCGCCATTGGTGCATATCCAGTCCGAAAATTTCTAGACACCTGAATGAGTTCATGGGCGAGATAGAAATACTCTAGAAAACTTTGAACCAAACATTCACCATTAGCCGTATGTCGCATTCCAGAACAAGTGTAAAGACAAAACTTCAATATCAAAAGACGCTTTTCTGATGTTTGGCAATCGCAAGTCTGACGAAAATGTTTTAATTATGAGTCGCTATACCGAAGCTTTGAGCTAAGGTGGTTGTTTCAGGTGAAAAAGGTATCTTACCTGGATGAAAAACATCATCAAAATCGAAGCTACATTTTTTAGTATTTATTGAAAAAAAAAGTTATCAACAAATCATGAACATATATTTTTTCTGTTTTTATCTGGAATTGTCAATTTATGTTGATAAATCCTTGTATATGTAAGTTTACTATATAAAACAGTAAAATATATCACAAAACATTTTCCATTTCACACTTACATTCCTTAAATCAGCCGCAGAAAAATGTGCTCCCAGAGCCCATATTTTGTATGTTTTGGGGCGCACCCTGGCGATGTTTGTAGAGTTATTTTGCAGAACTTACACTGTTAACTTGTTTTGTGAGATCCATTTAACGAGCTCAAGGCTGGAAATCGCTGTGAATGGCACACAAAATTTTCAATTCGAAAATAAGCGAGAGTCTGCTATTTTTGCGGTTTTCGGATGTCAAATATGGGGTCGATTTGATTTCTAATGTGGAAATAAACTCGATATTCGTGTTCAGGAGGTCAATATTAGTAAGAAAACATATCCCACATGCCTATGTTTTACAAAAATTCAGGTCCTGTCAAAAATCGTCGCCATCTTTTTTTCTGAGTGGGAAATGTTGACGCATCCTTGGAGAAAATTAATCACCTTGGCATGAGTAGTTATCATGCCAAAGGGCATCCCGTCTAATTAATTTGCGGTATTCAAAATCGTAGCACCCCGACTATTAGTTTATCAATTCTGACCGGAACAGTCTAGGTGTGCCGTGCAAATTGAATTGCCATTTTTGAAGCATTTCCTCTGAACTTTCCGACTTTGCTAGTAGATTTTCAAAAAACCGCACAGAAAATATACTTTTTGGGTCAAAATAAAAAAAAATATTTTTTTAGTCCGGTCCTGGTTTTTTTTTTAAATCGTACGACATTTTGGCGAGCTTGACTAGGGTAACCGAGGGGCCAACCACTTATGAAAATTTGTACAGGTATTCCGAGAATACCATGTATTTCCGAACTATTCCTGCATTTCCACGTATTTCCTATTATTTCCCAAGTATTCTTCGGTATTCCCAAGTATTTCCTTGTATTCCCCAGTATTTCCTTGTATTCCCCAATATTTCCTTGTATTCCCCAATATTTCCTAAAAATTCCAAGTATTCTCAGGTATTTCCAAAGTATTTTCTTAGTCCCCAAATTCAAATATATCGCAGTCAAACCCCTTAAAACCTTAAATTGACGCACCCTCGCAGTTCATAATGTTAAAAATAACGTTATAAGTATAAAACTAAGCAGTGAGATTTTTTTTAGTGAATAACAATAATAGCCATGCATCAAAACGTCAAAAAAATGTGTACCTACCATAATAAGGAAAAAGGACAGGTTTACCTTCCTGACTTGATAAGGTTTGGCTTTAGATACAAGCCGCTTTCGTTTTGCGCCAGGAGCTGCTCTGGGTAGATCACTAGACAGAGAAAGTAGATACATACGCCAATCACGGCCCAACTGGATCTACTTTCTTCATCTAGCGGATCTACCCTGAGCAGCTTCTACCGGCAAAACGAAAGCGCCCCAGGGTGTAAAAAATGATTTTCCACAAAAAATGTCCGATATTCGAAAAAATATGCATTCTAAGTATAGGACATACCTTATGAAAATTGTAGCCAGACCACAGACAGATCCAATCATGTCAAAAAATACAAGGGGGTGACCATTTATAATAAATGAAGTTGTGAATTTCTGAAATAACCGATTTTCAAAATGTTTTTTTAAGTGTGATAGAATATAGGATGTTCCACTTGAAATAAAAGTTGACATACGTACCTGGATGGTACGTACCATGACTCACTTCACCCTGTATAATTGATATTTTTTGAGTGATGCAGAAAAAAAAACGATGTGGATAGGCGTTTGAACCATATTTTAATCTTGAATGGGTGAAACGTAGTTTTGCGATCCCTCACTATTGACTCACCCTGTAATATACAGGGTGTTAGGTACTAGTTGTAACAAATTTGAGAGATGACTCCCAAAATTTCACGTTCCATGACAATTGTTCCACTAATAAAAAAAAAATCAATATGACGGCTAAGATGGCGGCGGAATAATGAAACTCGGCTTGGAAGTAAAAATTATCTTACGAGACAAGGGTATAAATTCCAAGTTTCATGAAAATCGTTCCACTAATAAGAGATTTCAATATGGCGACCAATACGGTGCCGCAACCATGAAATCCAATCTGCCTAGTGGCCACCCCTGATAACCTAAGATATCCATCAGAAAAAAATCCAGGGCTCCTAGTTTCATTCCTCGAGGAGGAGTTCACTCTATTTCAAGTGCACATCAGAAAATCTTTGGTTTTTGACTCGGTTTTTGATAATGATCATTCATAACTAAGTGAGTATGGATAAAAAAATCGGTTGTGTCACCCCAAAACTTTCCCGACTAGTATCCAGGAACCTATGTAAACTTTTGTTCGAAACGTCCCTTCGGGTGGAAATTGAAATTATAGAATAAGATTGAAAATAATTTGCAGAGTTTTCTGACAGCCGGAAAGATAGACAGACAGACAAACCGGCCATATAAGCGTCATTTCCTTACTAAAATGCGATAAAAATAAGATTGAACATACGAGACAAGGGTAAGTTCCAAGTTTCATGAAAATCGTTTCACTAATCGTTCCACTGAATTTCATGATTCCGCCGCCATCTTGGCCGCCATATTGAAATTTCTTATTAGTGGAACGATTTCCGTGGAATTTGAAACTTACCGTGGGCGTGGTCTCGTATGATCATTCTTATTTTCAAGCTGAATTTCATGATTCAGTTGCCGACTTGACCGCCATATTGACACTTATTAGTGAAACGATTATCATGCAACTTGGAACCTACCCTTGTCGCGGATGGTCATTCTGCTGTTTTCAAGCTGAACTCCACGATTCCGCCGCAATCTTGAAATCTCTATTCAGTGGAACGATTGACATGAAACTTACTCTTGTCCTTGACTTTCATCAATGACAGATTAGCCCTAAAAAATATGCGTTATTTCGACTCACGCACGTGAGAGGATATTCACTTCTTTATTATGCCATAAACCTCGCCACACAGGTACCTGGGGTTATTTCCGCAAGAATTTTCAGCGAATCTACAATATTTTTTAAATTAAGTGAACATGAGAGTAAACAAGATCTAAATAAGCTGTTAATTCCATAAAAATTCTCGTATATTACTACTACCGTATGACCAAAACTTTCCTCCTCTAGGCAGGCTGTGGTCTGGTCATTGGCAGGCAAACAAGGCTGATTTTGGCCAGGCCACGGCCTGCCCAGAGGAGGAAAGTTTCTGATCATACGGTATTTTACGCATGCAGGAGAAGCAATGTTTAAAAATGAATGACAATTTGGTCTACACTTCCCTTTATTAACGCTTTTTCCCAGAAATTCATAGCACCGTTTCCTTCACCCTCTAGCTGTGTTGTTCTCTCAGCAATATTTTCCCCCTAACAATCGGAAACGGCTCGTCTCCCGATCTCTGGTGAGATTTTCTGATACAAGTATTTCCTATGTATTCCTAGATATTTCATGATATTCCCGCATATTCTCGAGTATTCCCAGGTATTCCCAAGTATTTCCGAGTATTCCCGAATATTCCTGGTATTTCCATGTATTTCCAAGTATTCTTCAAGTATTCTCTAGTATTCTCCAAGTATTCTGAACATTTTGTACAGGTATTCCCGGAGTGGTTGACCCCTCGAGGGTAACGTTACTGGTAAATTTCATTGAGCTATTATGAACCGCTGCCGAAGTATTGCCTCTCAAAATTTTACAACATACTTATAACTCAACCTGTATCTCCGTAAGTGATGACGAAAAAAAAAACCAAAACTTATTGATTTTGACTCGCCTTGAATTCCCCTACCTAGCATTTGAGGAGTCCCTATGCAACAGCCCACCGAGAAATCAAACCTACCATTAAAACATCCTACCGGAGAAACCGCCACCGTTCATTTTGCCACGAATTCTGCAACCCCGCAGACATGCTACTGCTCAATCAACACACCGGAAAAAGTGCAACCGCTCATTTAGCCACCGAGAGCGCTTCAGCAGTAGGATGAATGCGCGGCAGCGCTCTCGGTGGCTAAATGAGCGGTTTCACTTTTTCCGGTGTGTAGATTGAGCAGTAGCATGTCTGCGGGGTTGCAGAATTCGTGGCAAAATGAGCGGTGGCTGTTTTTCCGGTAGGATGTTTCAATGGTAGGATGATTTCGCTGTGGGTTGTTTAGTGGGCTCCCCATTTGAGTTTGCACACTGCTCATGAATCACCCTGTATTCCACTCCTATTCGAATGGCCACTCCAGCGACTTCTAAGAACTTTTCCAATTCAAATAAATCTGTCATAGCTCGACTTCTAGCGAACGCAGCGCCTCGACAATAGCGGTATCGTGACTCACCAGCCTCACCAGCTCAGCCTAATCAAAAGTGCAACAGAAGTTAATTCAATGCGAATAGTAAATGTTCGATAATCTTTAATCATAATTTTGACCCCTCAGATTTTCCAGTTTCAAACCAATTACATTTCTACAAAAATAAATGAGTTCGCAGACCTTGATTATGTCAGAAATGATACCCCACACATCCCCTTCGATGACCACAATTTGTCAATTCAGGAAGCTCCCATTTTAGAATTGACATCTCCACCTTGTCCCCCGACAGGCGCATCATTCTGACAGTGGCGACATTGTGATCAGCAGGCTCTAGTTATTCAGAAATGACATCAAACATGATTCGATGGTAGTGTTTAGTGTTTGCAGCAAACAATAGTCATGTCTCCCTTCTACCCCCCAAATCTCGGACCAGAAGCGGGCAATCGAAAAGAACAGTGGGCCAAATTATTCATTTTGGATCTGGGAACAATTGTGCCGAAGTTCTTGTTTGTATCACAAAATGCAGCACTGTATCAGATCATGTTGTGAACCGCTAGTACTACATGACTCTTATTAGAATTCCTTGATAGAACTTGCTGCCATGCCAGTACCATTCTTCACCATCAGAAACAGATAGTTTCTTCGGCAAACATGTAATTTCTCTTAGGTTATAGCCGATACACAAAATAAACAACAAACGGCTTCACCCATAAATTTGGCTAGGTGGCTTCTAGTAACAATTTTTATTTCACCTCCCCGACCCTGATATAAATTCTAATCCAAAATGAGAACCTCCCCCTGAGAAGCACAAGATTTGCTACGATGGCCCTTTGTTTGAATCAAAGAACTCCTAACCTCAACATTACAGTGCAAATTTCAAAACAGTACCAACCACATTGTATTTGGCGCACTCCTTGGTCAGGATCTCCTTGATACTGTCTATGTACGTCATAAACTGCACAAATTCCCGGGCATCACTGGGCGGGTGTATGTTCCCCAATGTGGTGACAATGTTGACGCACACATTCTCGGGAAGTCCTTGGATTCCCCGCGCCTGGATGTCCTGAAGCGCCCTCAGGATGACCTGGAGGTTCTGCTCGGGAGGATTGCACTCCACCACTTTCTGCTTCACGGCCATTGTTTATATCTCGAACCTTGAAACAGACACCATTCACAAACTGCAATCAATCTGATTTGATTTTTCCTTTGACAAATTGTTATTAAAGCCTGCGGGTGGAAAATTCTAGACGGTTTTGCTATCTATTAATAGACCAAGCTGTCGTCGGCACGAGGCACACGACGACGATAATTTCCCAGAGCAAGAACAATAATAATAATAAAAGTGACACAAACTAACCTCAGTGACACAAGTGGCGAAATGTCATCCAGGTGTGTGTGGAAATCGAGGGGGCTGATCGGAGATGGCTGCGATTCGTTCCCGCGGGGGTGCTGCACCGTTCCAGGAGGTCAAGAGGCGAGCATGGTGCGCTTCGATGGGCGATTCTGTGGTCGATGGCGGACAAAGAAAATGAGGAAAACGCAAATTTTACAACGGAGACTTTGTTGGTGCGCGTACGGGAACAAGATCGCAGGCACTGTTGGAAAAAGGAAAGGGAAGGGTTCGGTGGGGTGCGACGCAAGCGCACTGCGCGGAATTCCTGGCTGACATTTCCGTGTTCCCGAGATGGACGGAAGATGGCCCCCGTAGGGCGGGAAACTTGAATCTTGTTCGCCTGTCCAAGTCGAAACATTATTTTCATATTTTTGTCGTGCGTCTCATGTGGCCCATGAATCCCATTAGCCCTGAAATTTTGGATGAAAAATCGATCAAACCTCGGAAAAACTGGAGAGGAGCTGAATTTTTGCATACAGGCTCAATAAAGTGTCGGAAAATCTTGGAAAACTCCTACTGGAAAACAACCCAACGCCAGCCAACGCTCAATGCGTCACTGCTGAATCTACGTCGTTTTAATACAAGCTTGTATTGTTGGTTGCATAATCAGTAAGCAGGACACAGTGTAAAGACTGTAAAGCACTGAGTAGGTGTAAAGTCTCTGGTGTAAACTTCAAAACAATCAAAACGGCGTGGTTGGATTGGTTGGAAATTTGCAATGCTCGAATTCTTGGTGGTGGATTAATTTTTTTTTCTCTCCAAGATTTCACATTTCAAGGCTAGTCACAGCAATTCTTCAGTGAAAACTAACATGGCAAGTGAAGATATGGAAACAGTGGAACTCATACCTGGTGGTACTTTTGGTCGTAAGTATTGTTTTGTACTGATTTTGTAAATACCGTATGTTCATTAAAAACTTCAATAAAGGGAGGCTGTGACGCAGGCCATTCGATCCGAAAACGGCCAGGTTATTATCGGTTCACGGCCTCCCATTATTGAATTTTTTAATGAACATACTGTACTTTAAGTAATACTGATGGAGTTATGCAGCAAAAATAATACTAAACTTCCACTCCATCTAAGAATATTGGCACCAGATCGATTGGTTGATTCGGAACAGCAAGTCAAAGTTTAGCAATCAAATGACTGGGTTCTGCTTAGTTAAGTTTTAATTTGTGCTGTATAATGGTGGATTCATGCATGAAAATTTAAAATTTAAGATTTAACATTTAAGTGTTCACCCATTGGTTTCTTATGGAAATAAAATTCAATGTTAAATTTTAAATCTTAAATTTCTATGCATGAATCCGCTATAAATCCGGCATGCAAGTAGGTAGAGGTACCTCCCAGACAACACGAAATGTTTTGAAAATATTTGGTAGTGGTTGATGAATATTTACAACATTCTATGAATGTTTACAAAATATTCGTCACAAATAATTCAGAAATATTAAGGTGAAATATTGTACCAACATTCAGCAAATATTTTGAACATTTGTTAAATATTTATCAATAAATATTATCAAAATATATAGTGAACTTAATTTCTCTAATATTTACAGTATTCTAGGCAATGTGGCTTCCGGTTCTTGCTTTGGTCATTTGCACGGAACTTTGAAATATATAGTTGTGTTGTGTTGATGAGATAGCGTTTCACATCCCTTTGACTTCAAGTGTAGTTTGCCTAAAATTAGCAACCCTGCTGAAAATGCTCATCGATTCTCATTGGAATCCCTATGAGAATCCATCAGTTTCTATCAGCCCCATGAGCATCAATCAGGCGCACGCATAATAAATGGGAAGTCTAACAGTTTCTATGAGAATCTATCGTACATTTCCTGCTGAAAATCCTCATGGATCCTCATTGGGATTCCTATGAGAATCCATCAGTCATTGGCAGAAATCAACAGCAAATGCTCATTCAATCCTGATAAATGCTGATACAAATCCATTATTTGACTTATTGACATGTGAATCCTGTAAATCTATGCGGCTTTGGCAGATATAATCTCATCAATTTTAGGCGAACCCGCACGCTCGCCTGATCTAGTCGTCATGAATCGTAGAAAATTCTTGCGCGACTAGCGCGATCGATCTAGTGCGTTATCTTTTCGTGACAGTGAAAATACAAAATGCTGACAGGACGCTGAAAAAAAGTTTGATTCCTTTCCGCATCGGTTTGTTTGTTTACGTTTGTTGTGTTAATACCTATAAGATGTAAAGACTTTTACTTCACCGACGCTCCACCAACATGGAAGGAAAAGTATTGTAATCATGCAGAAAAGGTTTGAGATTTCGATGGATATATTCCATTTTGAGGTTCCCCAAGACGATTAGGACTATTTCTATCAAGTAAAGTGCCTATAGCTATGGTAAAATACATAACTAATTATGATCTTCAATTCCAGGTTCTATAGGAGATCATTGGAACACTGAACTAAAACAATAGTATCACCCTGTGTGCCTGTGCGACATTGATGTAATTTCACGAACATTCACGAATTTATTTATTTGTAAGTGATAAAATCTAATAAAAAATCCAGTTCAAAATCCATCTTGGTTTTGTATAACAATTTGTTGTATTCAGTGCGGCATCCATCTGGATTGTATGAGTTTTCATGAGAATCCATGAGGATTCATATGGAAATGTATGAGAATCCATGAGCATTTAAGTGGATTCATATGGAAATCAATGAGAATCCATGAGCATTTATGTGGATTCATATGGAAATCAATGAGAATCCATGAGCATTTATGTGGATTCATATGGAAATCAATGAGAATCCATGAGCATTTATGTGGATTCATATGGAAATCTATGAGATTCAATGAGGAAAAAACGCAGCGGGATTCCTATGAGAATCATTGCGGCAATGCCGGTTCCAATACTCATATAGATCCTCATGAAAGCCAGATAGATTTCCCTATGAGAATCCATGAGGATTTTCAGCAGGGAAAACTCGGTTTGCGGTCCTGAAAGTGCCTTTTTAACGGCCTACAATAGGTTTTTCCTATGTTACGGTTGAAATAATTCACAATGTCGTGAAATACATGCGTTGTTTTATTTGTTTCGTACAAATATGTCAGTTTAATTCATTTAGACACCAATTGGTAATTTTTGTAGCAAGTACGCGGATAAATCCGCGTGTTTAGGGGCGAGGCGGTAGCCGAGTATCTCTAAAAGTGGATGAGCCGCTGAATCTTTCAGGTATAGTTAGCAACATTCATATTATTCATATAGCGGACATCTGCGTGTTCACATAGTAGTTTACCCAGAACCACTGAATCTTCCCAACGGCCCCGTAGCACAGGTGGTTAGTATCTGCCTGTGGTGCGGAGATTGCGGGTTCGATTCCTGCTGTAGCCTGGGCATTGAGTCCTCGGTTGAGTCGTCTTTGAAAAGCAATTTTTCAGCTTAATCAATTGTATATATGCCGATCAGCTTTTAAATTCAGCACCAGAACGGTAATTTTCTTACGCCAAGTTGGCAATTCTGCGATAATTGGGGATGCTCAAATTTGTAATGTTGGATCAGTTTTTCCTTATATGACCTTGAATTTGTATTGTCAATCAAGTACAGCGCTGTTGCAAGATTGTACGAACGTTCAAGGCGTCTTGATTTTGGTAGATTTTCGCCAGTTTAAATAGGCGACTGGTGGTGGAATGTTTTTTCAAATAAAATAATAAATCACGTTGAGGAAACTGTTCCAATTTTTGGTCAAGAATAAAGGTCAATGGCTGATATCTGAAATTAATCTGTGCCCTTCAAATTTAACACTAGGTAATAGATTTTACAAGCTCTCGAAGGTAATAATCGAAAATTTCACAATTTTTCTGAAATTATTGCTATGCCTGTACTAAGGATCTAGTTTTAGTGACAACGTAAATCAACTTATATAGTGCAATAGTACCTAGTATCACTATATGTAGGTACTTAAGATACATTGATACTATAACCAAATACATACAACAATTCTTGAAAACCTGTGAGATGAATTAACTTCAGCTACAGCATTCGCTTGAAGATCTATAGGCAAAGCACAGAGAAACTGTTCGACGTAGCTTTAATGCAAAAAAAAAAAAGGAAAAGATGTCAGCGAGGCTGATATCAGTGGGCATCTTAGGAAACAGAAGGTAGAGTAGATGCAGCAAGTGGGCGAGTGCGAAGTTGCCGATGGAGATGTTGAGGAACTACAGGTCTAGCTCAGATGCAGTTTTTGATAGCCATTGTCCGCGGACACCTACTCCGCGACGATGTGGTTCATGGTCTGGTTCTCAGTTCCACATGGCTGCGATGTTCAAAATTGGCAGCCAGAAAGTCTGGGTAGATTTGACAACTCCAGCAATGATTCTCAATGCTTGGTTAAGAATGACGTCAATGATGTTGTGTGTGTGTGCTATTCATCCAAACAGGAGCGCAGTATTCCGCTGTCGACTAGACCAAGACAAAGGTGGATATCCGAAGAGTAGTGGCGTCGACACTCCATGTAGTTCTCGCAAGTCTCTGAACCAGGTTCATTCGTGTCTTCGTCTTGGCACTGAGTTTCTCCAAGTTGAGCTTGAAGGACAATGTTTGGTCGAAGGTCACACCGAGGTACTTGGGAGTGGGATTGTGCTGCAGATGAAGTCCAGCCATCAAAGCTGACATTGAGGTGACGATCTGCTCCTCTGTTGTTCAGATGAATGGTTCTAGTCTCTATCTCCCGAGAGTTCGGATTCAATCCTCATTTCTGAAAGATGACAAAATTCTGTTGGAAAATCGTAATACATATTTATTTTGTGCAGAAATATCATAGTGAAAAATCACAGAATTGGCGGGTTTTTATTTTTCACATCTGTGTTATTTGTCCATAAAGTTCGTTTTCAGTTTTGACAAAAAAATACAAGGTAAAACTTTGGATCAAGTTTTCATTTTTGGCTGGTCATAATCTACTCACTGTTCGACTGAATTGGTTCAAATTCATTTCATGGCTTGTCTCTGTTGACAGAAGGGCTGGCCTAAAAAGCTAAAATTACAGAAGCCAACTTTTTTCAAGAAAGAATCGAGCCACATCGCGGGTCAACCATTAAATTTGCCTCAATATGGCTCGAACCCGATAACAGTATTCCCAAAAATGTAAATTTGACCAAATAACACAGGGATACATTTTTCCGAATCTGCGGCCCTGGACTTTGATTAACCCAGTAATTCTTGACAAGTTTTAACAGAGGAATATTGCTGGTAAATCTAAACAAAATTGAAGTCCTCTATCTGCCATTGGTCTATGTAACGTTAATAAATAACCTTATAGCGTGGAGACCTCAGGTGATGATAAGCACCGCAAAGCAAGAGCGCCTTTCTCTGGTGGTGATTCAGGCGTGGCCCCAAACTGTTGGTAATTTGTGGAAATTCACTGGAATCCCGTGGCTATCCATTTAATTTGACTATTCCACACAACATACTTCTGGCCAATCATTACGTTCGAAACCTTCGAGTTGAACCAATGAAATTAGTTTTATACTGATAAAACACCACCTTCGTACAGTTTTATACTGATAAAACTGTGCCTTCCTTTTTATAAATAAACGTGATACTTGATTTAAAAAGTTCCTGAAAATCGTGCGCCTGCTTTAAGCATTTCAAGCGTCACATACACACAGTGACACCGCTTCCAACAGTGGCAGTATTGCAATCGGTATATATACTCATCCCTTGTGTCCAACTAGAGGTGAGATGTAGTTTACTATATTTATGAAATACCACATTTAGGCAGTCTCTAATTCGAATAAGTAACAATAATTTTGATCTGCAATGATTATCCATGGACCATTGTGTAATTTCTGTTTGTTATAATTGCCGCATTATTATTATTTTTGCCACAACGGAACGGCACCGTACGTCGCCGTAGGTTAGGCAGCCTAGGCCACCCTCCTGCACAGCTGACACATTGACAATGACATCCGCAATCCGCGCGGGGCACAAAATCGCAGATTCAGCCACAAAAAGGACCTGTTCATCACTTCTGTAAGGTTATGGTTATAGTTTGCGGCCAATGTGATTTGGTTTTTTGAAAGGCAAAGCTTTGGAAGACGTTTTTACGTTAAAAAGCACAATAATAATTGAAATATTAGCTGTTCGTTAGATTGTAAGTGTACTTGATTTCCGAAGCAACTTGATTGAATTAGCATGACCTCATGACGGTGTCACAACGCCAAAAAACAAGTCTTTTTTGCATATGGGGTAGATTTGGAATCAAAACGTTTTTATAATTATGTTGATTTTCACGTTTTGTGGAATATTCTCCGCAAATACCACTCGAGCTAATACGAGTTTTATCAAAATTTTCGAACTGTTTCTCAAGCTTTGTTTTCATGAAGCAATTCAACTCGTGGAAATGGTCACTTTATTATCAAAGACAAAAACCCTCCAGCTACGCTGTCGGGTTTTTTTCAGATAATAAAGTGACCATTTCACACTCGGTGAATTTCTTGAAAACAAAGCTTTCGAGATAGTTCGAAAATTTTATCGATAAAACTCATAGCTCTTGTGGTATTACATACGACTATATCGTATCCGGTGGGAATCCCGTGGTAATCCCGTGGCAATCCATCACAATCCGTTGAACGTTCTGATGTCCCAGTAATTCACCCGAGGATTCACCCCTTGGTCATTTGCATCTGAAGTCAACTTTGAATGAAAGAAAAAAATTACATGCACCTAAGTACTGAGACAAGAGTGCTACTCGTACTTATACCTTATAAATGTACAGGCAGAACCATGAATATAGCAATGGCAGAACCGGGGGCAGAACACTTAAATGAAATTTTCCCAGGAATGTAAACAACTATGACACTCACCTGACATCATGACAAACAACGGCCAAGGCAACAGGGCAGCGGATATGATGCAAGGAGACGCCAGATCTGGCATTTCTTGTCAAAATTTTCTAACCTCTTTAAGCTCAGCCCGTTTTCGCGCAACTTGGTCTATGAGCGTCCGTTACACTCTAGGCAACATGGCCAACCGCGTTTTTAATTCTGCTGAATTTAAAACGTGATCGGCATATATGTAGCCCAGGCGCCAGGGAGCAAAAATCAGCTCAATAAGGAAATAATTGTTTCCTGGCTAAAAACTAGCTTAAAACGATTTGTGTGGCTTAGGTTTTGACATACTAATTTCCCCCCTTTCGGAAATGTCGGCGTCATGTCGCCATCATCAACAAGAAGTGCACCAGCGTGGTTTTTGCCGAATATCTTGATTTTGGGCCATCGGACAGCAAAAGATGTAAGAAGTCATTTTGAAACCAATGAAATTCCCTACGGAATAGTTTTTAAATGACCTTTCTGCGACCTATGGTTTCTGAGATAGAGCTTCTGGAAGCTAGGGGCATTGTCGTAAAAGCTCCATGGCCACTTGACTCGAAAAACTAAAATGTCGATGTGACAAAAAAATTTCAAAATGAGATTTCTCGAGAATCCTTCATGCTATAGTTGCGGTGATGGTCTTAAACTCTTTCTCTTGAACCGTTGATTACGAATATAGAGAAGTCAAAAACGTCACATTGTACATATACAGGGTGTACTGAGGGAATCAAATCAGATCAGAGAAATTTTACATATTTCTTCGATTTAGCCTATATGCGACACTCTAAGCACCTAACACGAGTCCAATATCAATATGGATTTGCTCTATAAGCTTGACTTAATACACGAAAGAAGTGGTCAGCCCACAGCTTCACTGTAAAATGTTTTGAAGGTACTCTGAAATCATCAGAATAATAAAAATTTACAGTACCAAGGAATGTATATCACAGTATATTATATACCAAGGGGCCAAAGTGAATTTTTAATTTGGGGATTTGGACCCAAAGGGCCCCGAGCAACAAACTTCACCCAAAGGATCAAAAATTCACTTTGGTTCCTTGGTATAGTATAATATACTGTTACATACATTTCTTGCTACTGTAAATTTTGATGATTTCAGAGGGCCTTGGAAACATTTTACAAGAAGGGTGTGAGCTGATCACTTCTTAAATGTATCAAATGGAGCTTACAGAGCAATGCATTTTGATATTGGACTCGTGATAAGTGCTTAGAGTTTCGCGTAGGCTAAATCGAAGAAATATGTCAAGTTTCTCTGTTTTGATTTGATTCCCGTAGTACACCCTGTATATGTACAATGTGACGTTTTTGACTTTTCAACAGTTGTAATCTACGGTTCAAGAGGAAGATTTAAAGACTATCACCGCAACTGTAGCATGAAGAGTTCTCGAGTAATCTTATTTTGAATTTTTTTTGTCACATCGACATTTTAGTTTTTTGAGTCAAGTGGCCATGGAGCTTTCACGACAATGACTCTCGCTTCCAGAAGCTCTATGTCAAAGACCAGAGGTCGCAGAGAATTGACTAAAAAACCAAACTGTAGGGAATTTCATAGACTTCAAAATGACGCCTCACATCTTTTGCTGTCAGATGACCCAAAATTAAGATATTCGGCAAAAACCACGCTGGTGCACTTCTTGTTGATGATGGCGACATGACGCCGACATTTCCGAAAGGGGGGAAACTAGTATGTCAAAACCTAAGCTACACAGATCGTTTTAAAGTAGTTTCCAGCCAGGAAACAATTATTTCCTTATTGTTTTCCCTGGCGCCTGGGCTAATGAAATAAAGGCGAGCTCCAATGGCCAAAATAGGCCAATAAGAAGAAAAACAAACTTTTTTTTCAATTTCTAAAAATACCCGGTTCTGAATGTTTTTGAAATATTTTTGGCAAATATTGTACAAATATTTAAAAGCAGGACATCAAAACATTCAATAAATATTTATACAATATTCACTGAATGAATTCCAATATTTTATAAATATTATAATATTTGGCTTTTAATATTTCACAAACATTTTGAAAATGTTTATGTGCTGTCTGGGCTACTACAATATGGGTGATACGAGGAGTGATAGCAAAAAAACGCGTGGGTCTATAGTGTGACGAAGGGTAGGTTAGGTACCACTATTTTGATAATTCCAAAAGTAGAAATAGAAATGGATCGCTGTACATCGCCACATTGGACATTCTAGAAAGGACCCTGCACGATTCTTATGGAAAATGGCTCCCTGGTAATTCTCTGAATTTTTTATATGTTGTAGCACTGATCAAATACCGTGAACCCCAAATTTGAAAAAAAAAATGGACACAGTGGCGTACCAACGGGGGGGAGGGCGGTGGGTGAGGTCCGCACACCGCACCGGGTACCAACCATACAGTACCAACAGTAAGGGGGTGTCAGTGTCATAGACTGTCAGTGTTTGATTATTCGTGGTGCAGAAGGAGTCTACAAAACTGGGACGCAAGACGCAAGGCCTTGGAGGGTGCAAAACAAGCTGGTGAAGACTCGTCTTCCGGAAAAAATTTGACTGCGGCGCTTCTTTCTCGCATTAGTCACTATTCGTAGTGTTTTCCGCTTTGTGGAGAATGGTTTTTCTATGTCCAAAAATACCATGTCACCAATTGGGCGCGATTTTTCGATCCTAAAAATCGAAGGACGCGATTTTTCGATCCTAAAAATCGAAGGACGCAAAATTGCCTAATACACTATTTTCCTACTACAGTGCGCTTGCGTTCGGTTGTCAAATGAGTAAAATTCCCGGCGCGTAATTGAATATTCGAACAGGTTGGTACCTACAAATTCGACTAGAACATACGCAAAAGTGATTGATAACGATGTTAGGTACAAAACTTTTTTATGTATTTGATAGATTCACCCACCCATTAGCCCACCATTATATCACTATATTTACATTCGATATAATTTCAAAACGTAAAAACATAAGCGATGATTTTGCAAATGACTTTTTCTCTGCGATATGATATGAACACTTACAACACTCTTGAAATGTAAATGGAAGGATTGCACTACCCTGGGTACATCTGGTCGTCTCTAGCGGT
The DNA here is from genome assembly GCA_949128115.1 of Anaspis maculata. Classification (NCBI taxonomy): domain Eukaryota; kingdom Metazoa; phylum Arthropoda; class Insecta; order Coleoptera; family Scraptiidae; genus Anaspis; species Anaspis maculata. The sequence goes on along the minus strand of OX421963.1, from coordinate 16,811,684 downwards.
AACTGCCAATTACCTAGCAAAATGCCAATATGTTCCGCTCCTAAAAAGTACAAAATATTGCCAATATTTTCTATCACGAGCTCCAACTTTGATTACTGTTTGACTCCTTCCTAAATATTGATACGAACATTTGGAACAGTAGATGCGTTGACAGTTTGTTTTCCAGTTGGGCTTGTTAGGACGATTAGAGCATGGAATACACCTATCCCGTCGGGGAATTTGGGACCCAGTGCGCACGCAATATAACTATATTCAAAATTGAGGTTGGCAATTCTGACTGGCATCGGTACATATTATCTACTCTGCACGCTACTATCAATTTCGCCTGTCAAAGTTTGAGATTTGTCATTGCAATGCGTTATGCAGCATTTGAGAACCATCCTGGTAATAACTAAAATTAATAATAATTATGATTATGGTACCTATGCAGGATAAAATGTATGAAACTCATCAGACAGAACTGAAAATTAACCTCAACAAGGCACAGATTTCGTAAACAACTGAATCAACACAAACAGTCAAACGGGTAAACACACAATGAGTAGGTCTAAACCGTTGACCCAGACATGTGCAGTTCAGCCTACTATAAGTTAAACAACCTACTACCAGAATAGCCAATTATGTCCAAACCCCAAGCAAAATTTCCCCATGACACCGGCGCACGCAGGGGGTTCCCGAGTTGATATCGCGATGGGATAGGTGTATTACCATATTCACCTTATTCGTAAATGAAATGCATCATGGGAAACGGGTCCCCACAGCGTAGGTAAAGTAGATAACTACTATATTGCATAGATGTCAGTTCGACTTCTTCCAGTCAAGTGTCGTATTTGAATTTGTCATTACGTCTCTCTATGTCATTACGAGCAGGGATCGTTTACGTTCCAAGTACACGCAGCTTTCCGAATTTTCTCTCATCTTCGTTATTTTGTCTTGTTATTGCTGCTGCTGTTGTAACCGGTTATTGTTATCGTTCGTGGCTACTGCTAAATTACTGAGTTTGATTTGTTAATCCATGTTGTGAAATACCGACCTACCAATGGTGGGAAGTCGCAATCAGCAAAGGGGTATACAAGGTGCTGTGTACCTGGCTCACGGACCTAGCTGCAAGTCGGACACAACCGAAAGTCGAAATGTTTCAATTCACGCGTTCACCAAAGACGAAAGAAGAGAAAGGTCTGGGTAAAGCGCGTAGAAAAAGGAGTTGTGAAAAGGACTCATGCCAGCCTACAAGATGCCACAAGGTTTGCGGCGTACACTTCATTACATCGGGGAAGAAAAGCTACGACGATAAACTGCCAAGGTCCGTCGTCTTGCTGGCTTCCACATTGCACCACTTCAGCGTTTCATAAGGGTACATCGCACCATCCAAGCTGATTCAAGCACTGGAGAGCCATTCCACTGGAGAATGACATGGGAATGACTGAAGTAACCACAAATTACAAACACTTGAATAATATACCATAGTGATGATAAATATTATTTTGTTTCTATGTCACTGGCGACGGGCGCGCTTTTGTTGTGTTGACATTATAAATAAAGTTGACATGAGAGAATCTGGTGCATTTTGGTTTGGGACTCAATCCCCCCAGATATCTCCACTTCAACATATCGTCAAAAGATGGCAGAGGAATTTCGAATAAGGTGAATAAGGTCCTTCTGCAGTGCAGGATTAATAAGGAAGCTGCTTTTCTAAGCAAATCACGTTCTGAAATGACATAACCTTGAAAATATGTGTCAAAACTCAAAACACAGCTAAAATTTCTGTTGTTTCGCCGTTAACTGTCGTCTGTCAGAATTTGTACCACCCTGCTGACGCTTGCGCTAAGATGGCCCTTATACGAAAAGGATGTATTCGGCACAGGGGGTGTCACTAGCACTATACGCAGTCTCCAGCTCATTCTCTTGGTAGGTTTGGGGGTGATGGGAGGTGTCACAGGTAGTCCGCCCCGGGTGCCAAATACGCTAGGTACGCCACTGAATGGACAGTTTTTTACCTACAGGGGGTTTAGTACAAGAAAGATAGATTTCAACCTCGGAATAAATATGGACGTCCTGAAAATTTGATACTGTGATCTCCCAACCCACCCCTCTTATAAAAATTAACTTTCCCCAAAGAAGAAGAAGAATCCCCTTTAAAGTTGAAGACTTAGGTTGGCTGTTCGTGTTCGTCTAGTGGTGTTCGTTAGGACTTTAGTTGTTCCGTAGTTACCCCAAAGTAGTACAGGTAAGTGAAGGCTTGGAAATGAAACACAGAGACTTCAAATCAACAAAGAACAATTTTATTCCAAAGACAAATATAGCGACTCATGTTCAAGAATACAATATCAATCAATTACAATGCAACCAATTTCATACAACACAATAAATTCAATTCAATTACCCTTCCCACCCACTATTTGAAATGCAGTGTGTAAGCCACTGATGCAGAGAGAACCAGAGAAAGACGAGAGAGAGTATCGCTCTCGCTAGAACAGATCATATTAGTTCCAGGGACCTAGATTGTTGAGGAACCTGTTAGCGGGAAAGAATACTGCAGACCAAGTGCTCAGCGCAGTGTAGCCACTTGGGGCAGTGTGAAACAGAGACAAAGGTTTATTAGTAAGTTCTACGGTGATCTAAGTTGACGAGGGATCTGTAGGGAAAATAGATAAGATTTTGGCAAGGACAGTGGCCGAGCACTGCTGCCGAAAGAAGAGGGAGAACACATGACATACAAATCAATAACAATCAATATTACCAATAAAACGAAACTGTGAATAATCACAGTACATGGGTTCATACATAATGAACATGGTCAATGGAATCATCATCAGTTATTTATCACAATAAATACCACCACATGATTCAATGTAAATCAACAATATCAACAACCAGGTCTCAACAGTTAAAGACGTATATTATTTTCATAAGATAACAAAGTAAGGAAAGATATCTTCTCTCACGAGATACCCTTCTCTCACAAGACACGACAATAAGAAAAACATCTGTTGTGTGCAGATCCCTTTCTCTCATAAGATCCAGGCATGGATACAGAAGATAGTTGATCAGTGTAATATGTAACATGGTAAACATAAGTATGAAGAAATCATTAAAGCAATTCAACTCAGATGGAGGAGAATAGCCCGACCAGGTACATCAAGTATGACAGTATACCTCGGAGCTCTCAAACTCACGTCTCCTGTTCTACAGGTCATCGCTTTGTTGTCTCGCCAGATGCTGTCTCTCATTGTAGCTCGGTCGCAGGTCATCGGGATATCTTGTGGCGACATCGTTCTACTCTTTCGTCTCTCTCAAAACCCCAACAACAGTGACCCACACGCTACTTGTATTCCCTTTATCCCCTGAATGTGATTACCCCGCTAATTGTTACAATAATTGACTTTCAAGTGACAGTAAACAAAGTAAGCTGATAAACTTATCTTCGAGCGTTCTGAAGGCACGGCAGCAGTACTCTGGAAGTCTTCATCATCAGAATAGACTTGTATCTTCTCTTTTCTATGATCTGGAGCAGGAAATACCCAGTTTTTCTTGTGTTCTTCCCTTAGACATCTGCCGTCGCTTTTTACCCTTTTTCCACTTTTTTCGTTCCTTCCTTGACGACCGCATCTCCTTTTTCAGGTGTATTACCAAAGCTCACGATGTTTTACATTCAATTCTTTGTAGGCTGAAGAGCCGGTCGATTTCAATACTTTGTTCAGAATTGAGTACTCTACAACATACCCAAAATCGCACCCGGGGGTTTTGAGTTATTGGAGGGGGGGTAAAAAATGTCAACTTAAAATGGAGGGGATGAGACCCGTCAATCCATTGAAAGCAAATACGTTATAATTCGACGCATCATATCTCGTTGATACCATTTAGGCACAAAAAATGTCGATCACTATTGAAGGGGGGTCGTGGGGAGGCGAAGCCCTGCTAGGTGGTCCATTATGTTTTTCTGGCCATGTAGAACCGATCACGACAAGTTTGGTATCTTTTCCGACTATATTTAATCTCCTGAACTCGAATTCGATGTGTTAATTTGGATGAAAACAAGTTTGAACAAGTTAACTTAAAAGAACTTGTTTTTTCTTTGACAATTTTGACGATTTTTTTTTTCACTGTTAAAGGTGTTCATCTTTGAAAAATTCTCAGGGGCCATTGAATTAAAGTGTATTCTCGAGTGTATTCTTCACGAAAATCATCTACTCGATATTTGGTTTTGTTTCTCGAGTTTGAAAAATCGATTTGAACTTGAATCGGCCCGGCGCCGCTTCTACTAATGACCAGAACACGACAACATGCACCTTTAAATGAAAGTAGCACAAACTATTGAGAAACTGATAACTTGTCTTCGAAAATTCGAGGATTTGTGCAGAACTGAATTCTCTATAACATGAAACAAAATCGCCGTGAATCGCACCGCAGGATTTTGTGTTATTCGAGGAGGAGGATAACATTTTGTCAAGATTCGTACTCTATGAACTGTTACTTTTCCCCTCAAATAACTGAAAACCCTGCAGTGTGACTCATGGCGGTTTGGTTTATGCTATAGGCAGGACTGGGCAAAATACTTCGAAAAATGTATTTAAATACAAAATACACGATCCAAGATAGTCAAAATACAAAATACACGATCCAAGATAGTCAAAATACAAAATACAAACTACTTCTTGAAATGTCTTTGAAATACAAAATACGTATTTTGGAAAACTAAGAAAGTCTAAAATACAAAATACAACCTAGAGTATTCCAAATACAAAATACAAAATACATTCCTATTGCGTATTTCAACCATTTTATTGGAAAAACCGTAAAATGCAAGTATTTCAATGGGAACACTTCAATGATTCAGTCGCAACAATAAGTAAATTATTATGAACTATGAAAAGACAAATAAAATAAATATAAAAAAACTTCATATTCAAACCTATTCCTTACTTCATTCATCAATTCTTCAAAATAACAAATTAATGTTGATTTCCTTCGGGGACAACCAGCTTTTCGAAAATATTGTCCGACATCCGACATGGAACCTCTCGTGGCTGACAGTAGGATGCACTTACCAGTAAAACGTAAAACGTAAAAGATGCAATCGAACTCATTATTGATCCCAGATAGTGTGCAAAAGCAAGAGTCATTGGGGTGAATATAGTATTACCAGAACAGTTTCGGCCCGAACAGACTAAAGAGCATGGGAAGCAAATGTATTTTGTATTTTGTATTTTGAAAATCAAAATACTTTTCCGAAAAATGTATTCAAAATACAAAATACAAAATACTTTAATGTATTTCAAATACGTATTTCAAATACTTGTATTTCAAATACCGCCCAGTCCTGGCTATAGGGAATTCAATTCTTCACAGATCATCGGATTTTCAAAGATGAGTTGTTATTTCTCCAATAGTTTGAGCTATTTTGATTGAAAGGTGCATGCTGTAGTGCAAATCGATTTTTTAAACTCGCATCTTTTAAACAAACATCGAGTAGATGATTTTTGTGAAGAATACACTTTAATTCAATGGCCTCTGAAAATTTTCCGAAGATAAACACCTCTAACAGTGAAAAAAAAAATCGTCAAAATTGTCGAAGAAAAAACAAGTTTTTTCAAGTTGTTCAAACTTGTTTTTATCCAAATTAGCACATCGGATTCAGGTTCAGGAGATTGAATATAGTCGGAAAAGATACCAAACTTGTCGTGATGGGTTCTACATGGCCAGAAAAACAAAATGGACCACCTCTAGCAGCCCTGCTGAAAATGCTCATCAATTCTCATAGGGAAATCTATCTGGCTTTCATGAGAATCTATATGAGTATTGGAACCGGCTTTGCCGCAATGATTCTCATAGGAATCCCGCTGCGTTTTTTGCTCATTGAATCTCATAGATTTCCATATGAATCCACATAAATGCTCATGGATTCTCATTGATTTCCATATGATTCCATATAAATGCTCATGGATTCTCATTGATTTCCATATGAATCCACATAAATGCTCATGGATTCTCATTGATTTCCATATGAATCCACTTAAATGCTCATGGATTCCATATGAATCCTCATGGATTCTCATGAAAACTCATACAATCCAGATGGATGCCGCACTGAATACAACAAATTGTTATACAAAACCAAGATGGATTTTGAACTGGATTTTTTATTAGATTTTATCACTTACAAATAAATAAATTCGTGAATGTTCGTGAAATTACATCAATGTCGCACAGGCACACAGGGTGATACTATTGTTTTAGTTCAGTGTTCCAATGATCTCCTAGAACCTGGAATTGAAGATCATAATTAGTTATGTATTTTACTATAGTTATAGGCACTTTACTTGATAGAAATAGTCCTAATCGTCTTGGGGAACCTCAAAATGGAATATATCCATCGAAATCTCGAACCTTTTCTGCATGATTACAATACTTTTCCTTCCATGTTGGTGGAGCGTCGGTAAAGTAAAAGTCTTCACATCTTATAGGTATTAACACAACAAACGTAAACAAACAAACCGATGCGGAAAGGAATCAAACTTTTTTTCAGCGTCCTGTCAGCATTTTGTATTTTCACTGTCACGAAAAGATAACGCACTAGATCGATCGCGCTAGTCGCGCAAGAATTTCCTACGATTCATGACGACTAGATCAGGCGAGCGCGCGGGTTCGCCTAAAATTGATGAGATTATATCTGCCAAAGCCGCATAGATTTACAGGATTCACATGTCAATAAGTCAAATAATGGATTTGTATCAGCATTTATCAGGATTGAATGAGCATTTGCTGTTGATTTCTGCCAATGACTGATGGATTCTCATAGGAATCCCAATGAGGATCCATGAGGATTTTCAGCAGGAAATGTACGATAGATTCTCATAGAAACTGTTAGACTTCCCATTTATTATGCGTGCGCCTGATTAATGCTCATGGGGCTGATAGAAACTGATGGATTCTCATAGGGATTCCAATGAGAATCGATGAGCATTTTCAGCAGGGAGGGTTCGCCCCCCCCCACGACCACCCTTCAACAGTGATCGACATTTTTTGTGCCAAAATGGTATCAACGGGATATGATGCGTCGAATTATAACGTATTTGCTTCCAATGTATTGACGGGTTTCATCCCCTCCATTTTAAGTTGCAATTTTTTACCCCTCCTCCAATAACTCAAAACCCCCGGGTGCGATTTTTGGCGATTTTGGATATGTTGTAGAGCACTCAATTCTGAACCGAATATCAAATTTTCAGGACGTCCATATTTTTTCCGAGGTTTGGCCGATTTTTTTACCATTTTTCCTGTACTAGTTGAAGTTGGAGGTTCTGACGGCTTATTCAAAATGATATGATGTGAATAAAAGTTTTTCATTTGGTTTCTCTTCAAGTGTATTTAACTAAGAGAAAAATATCAACCCCCTCATTCACCCCCAACCCCTTATCTACCATCATAAAATTCGAAACTACTTACTCTCAAAAACCATATGCAGATGACTTCTGTGATTCAAATTATGAATTTTGACAAAAATTATTTTCCACCGATTGGCGATTTTCCAATTTTCGTCTGTTAATTTGGCTGAATTTTTGGCATTGTGTTTTTCTAGTTCTAATGAACAAAAAGTTTTCCTGCCAAAACTAAATCCCTTGGACAGTTTTTGTTCTACAGGGGACTGAAGTTGAAGATTTGAGAGCATACATACCTAAATATTGAACTTCAGTTCCCTGTAGAACAAAAACTGTTCATAGGATTGAGATTTGGCATGAGAACTTCCTGTTCATCAGAGCTCTAGAAGAAGACAATACCAAAAATTCAGCCAAATTAACCAAGGAAAATTGCAAAATCGCCACCCCAACATTAGGGGTAAAAAATAATTTTTGGCAAAATCCATAATTTAAATCACAGAAGTCATATCTGCATGGTTTTTGAGAGTAATCTCGAATTTTATGATGGTAGATAGGGGTTGGAGGTGAATGAGGGGATTGATATTTTTCTCTTAATTAAATACACTTCACATGAAACACAACTTGAAGAGAAACCAAAGGAAAAACTTTTATTTACATTATATCATTTTGAAGCCGTCAGAACCTCCAACTCCAACCCCCCTGTGGGTAAAAAACTGTCCATTATTCAAATTTGAGGTTCACGGTATTTGATCAGTACTAATCCAGGCCCTAGCAGTACTTCTGTAGGAAAAACGATGTAATATTTATTTATTTTTGGAATCGTTAGAGGGTCATCCCAGGACAAATATTCACTCAGGTGCTTTCGCGATTTCTGGTACATTTTCCAGCAATATCGCTTGGCCGATTTTCACAAACTTGGTGTCAAAAGCTCGCTCACTAAATCGTCTACTCAAATCAATTGTGAATATAGCTGAATAATCAGAAAATCAAGATGGCGGCGGTGCGAACCCAAATAAAAATTTGTCTTATTTCGAGATTTTTTTTCTGAACTTTGTAAAGAACAACACTGATGGTGAATTCTGGAAGATTTAATTTTCCTCTGTAATTAAGGACTAGATTTACTTGATCCGCACATTTCACTCTGAAAATATATTGAATAAGAGAAAGGTTCACTTGTTATTTTTTCAAAATTTACAATAAATCAACTGTTTAAAAACCTCCCGCGAATCCTTATTTCTGAAATACCGTGTTGGTGCATGGCCGAAGTTTCCCCAGCAAACACACCCAATTCGGTAAGACTTCGGACCGAATTCCGCTTGCCGAAATGAGGTAGATAACTTTTGTCAAAATTGTCCAGTGGCGTAGATACTGGGGGGGGGGATTGTTCAACTTCTCCGACCCCATTTTCTACGCTACTGGATATTTTTGAAAAATTACACTTTTTTTGAATTACTTCTTCAATGTAGAAAAAAGTTACCCTTGTAAAATGTTGATTAGAGGCTTAATTTTCGAGATATTTGGGTTTTAAACTCTGGAAAACATCTCGAAATCGCCACTTTCCAGAGCCCAAATTGTTTTTTCTCTGAAAACGCTTCGTTTCTTAGCAAAAAAGCGTTCGATTGCTTAGATCACCGGCTTTTGTTGGAAAAACTGAAATGTTACGGGATCAGAGGAGTCGGTCTTGAACTGGTGAAATCGTATTTGAGTGGTAGGGCACAAAGTGTGTATGTTAACTTCAGAGGCAACAGAAAAATCTAAGCAGAAGTGTTTTCTAAGCCTAAAGCCATCACTAAAGGTGTTTCGCAAGGTTCAATCCTCGGCCCGCTGTTGTTCATAATTTATGTCAATGATCTCCAGAATTTTCTGAGTTCTTCGTCTTTATATCAGTTTGCCGATGATACCACAAGTATCATTTCAAGCTCAAATTTTCCAACAGCTCTGGCTGAGGAGGGTACGGTAGTTATAAAAAACATGACGGAATGGTGTAAAACAAATTCATTGACTTTGAATGGAGGAAAAACGATGCTTTTGCAATTTCATAATAATAGAGTTCCTCAATTGAACCAGGTTTAGATGCGAAACGATGGGAAGTCTGTACCAGTCCAGGAGGGCACAAAGTTCTTGGGTGTTTGCATTGATAACTCTTTGAGCTTTGAGTATCACACAAATTGCCTTGTAAAGAGATTGAATTCGTTCAATTACGTGATGTTGAATCTGAGAGACTCGGTTGACCTACCTGTGCTTAGATTAGAACTTTTTGTAGGTCTCATATTCAGTCTATATTGTCCTACGGATTAATTTTTTGGGGATCGTCGCGATTTACTCATCAGGTATTTGTTGCTCTGGAACGTATTATTGAGATCTATTTTCCACGCTGGTTTCAGGGATTCTAGTGAGCCTTTGTTTCGGAGATTAAATGTGTTGCCATTGCCGTCATTATATTTGTTTTTAATATGTATGTTTTTCAATGCTGATTTTAAAATTGAAACACGCCAGAGAGGTTCCCCAGAGTGCCTCCACACTCAACTGCTTTTTTTGAGAAGCATGTCTTGCATAGAGCTATTACAGCCTACAACAGTCTTCCAAGACAGATTCAAGACTGTAAAAATATGTGTCGCTTCAAAAAGTTGTTGAAGGACCATCTTTTTTGAGTGTGTCAACTTTCGAGCTTTTAGATTGTGTGTTGGGTACCTACATGTTATCTAATTTGTTGATTTTGTAATAATAATGACGTAGCCTGTGACATCGAGTGTATGTACAAGTGGTGCAATAACGTCTAATTCTAACCATTACCGAACCCTAACGCCTCAGGTAAAGTTGTAAAAGTTATTCCCGGTGCCATATACAGGGTGATTCAAAAATGGCGCATTCCCTTTCGGGCACGTTATAGTGGACGTTAACGGAGCATGGGAAAAATATTAAAAAAATTAATCGGCTTTGATTTGCGAGTTATTAACAAAAACAAATTTGTTCAATCTGGCAGCATCGCATTAGTACCTACCTGGCACCTTCAGATTAAAGAGGTACATTACAATACATTTACAATAGCATAAATGTATTGTTACCCTGGAAACTGTACAACCTGCCATACCATACCAAGCATACTTGCCGAATGTATTTTCACGGCACCTTTGAGGTGGAGGACGAATTTTAAAATTTAAAAATACGACTCAAATCTCAATTGCAAGAGAAATTTTTATTCGGGACCTACTAACGGCATGTGATTCTTCGCGACTAACAATGCCTTGCTTCAAAATCATGCAAACTGAAGAAGTTGAATTCTCAACTTCACCTTTTTATAACCCGAAAGAGAAACGAGCCAATTTTTTTTTACTATTTTTTCCGTGCTCTGTCAACGTCTCCCATAACGTATACGGAAGGAAATGCGCCATTTTTGAATCACCCTGTATTCAGACATATACAGGGTGTCTGAAATGTATCACAATCCAAGTCCAGAGCGGTATATGGAATCCACTCAAGAACACGAAAAAAATATTGAAAAAAAAACTAATTGTCGTTGTCGTTGATTTTTTAAGATATAGGGATCAAAAGAGTGGGACTTTGCCTCCCTCTATTCTCAATATTTGAAGTGATTTTAAGGAACTGTTTGTAACAGACTAAACAGTGAATTTCATCAACCAGTGGCTGTGCACTGAATTTCTGTTTACGATAGAGGGTGAGCCATGAATCACAAAAATCCAGTTTTCTTCAATTATATCTGTAGACATTCCTCTGGTCCTTGAAATAATGCAAAACAAGATGACTTCTCGTTTCCATAGAAAAAAATTCTATAGAATCGGGCACGCGACAAATGGACCTTTTCAGAAAAGAGAGACAGATGCGTGTGCGTTCGTACCGCGCAGCTGTGGGGTCCAGCTATAACGGCGCCGAATATCCCCAAGGGAAACTCCGTTTCTTATAAACGAACTTTTTGAAATATTCTGCACGCTGGTCCGACAGAGATGTGCGCGGCACCACACTGCGGCCTTGTGGGGCTGCGACGTAAATCGTGCGAGAGAGACTGCCTTTATTGAAAAGGTCCATTGCCCGTCATATTTGTTGAAACAGAAAACACAAATAGTGGGGTCGGCCTTCTATCCTCCTCGTCTCCTAGTCTTGTCCGCACTTCTAATAATTCAATATAAATTCATCAGAATTCCAGGGAGGATCTTTTTCTAATGACGTAAGAGATAACCCAGAGACTTATTAGCTTTAGCTATCAGCTAGCCAATATTTTATACCTATGGACTAGTATGTTCATTAGGTACTCACCTGCTTGTTATTTGAACTTACAGACAACACAGACCACCAATCAGCAACATCCTCGACAACACAAATTGTGAACAACTTCAAGGAGCTACTAGACAAAGGCATTCTCAACTGCGAATCTTGCGGTTACTTCTTCGAATTTGCAATGTTTGCTATTCCTGGCACGGGAATTGTTTGTCAAGATTGTTTAGAAACTAACCACTGGCAAGGGAAAGGTGTGAAACTGGAAATTTATAATACGCTGATGAAAAACGTCTCAGTTGTTCCTTGTCCTTATGCATTCGAAGACGGTGTCAAATGTTGCAAGATTGAAATGTTACCCGAATCCATCGATTTTCATGTAAACAATTGCAAGCACGGGAGTCCGGTTCGATTATGCTACGGTGCGCCTCGCGTGTTTGAACGTTCTCGCCTTTTGACGAAATTGTGGTGTTCGGCCCGCGAGTTTTTCCTTGTGTTTTTTTGATAACGTCCTGGATGATCCACTGAAGGGATAGATCGCCTTCCCATCATCCACGGTCTACCGGAAAAACGGCTGAGTCCAATTTATTTTTCAAAACTTGCATGAATTTGTTATAAGCAGGCACATTATTATCTTATCGCACCGACAACAAAAAGGCCGCTTCTTCCTATAGTGCTTTTTGCGCTATAGGAATGGACTGTTGTTGTTTATATAGGCACGAAAACTATTTTCTATTCTTGTTGATTGAACAAATCTTCAATCAAAACTAAGGCCCTGGTCACAGGAGCCAAAAAAAAACTCAAAATGTCACAACCCCAGAACAGAAATAACTCCCAACAAAACTCAAATTCACCGAATAAAAACCTATCGTACTCTAGCGTAGCTTCAATAAATACAATGTTTCCAAGTAAGGACTTGGCCATAGTCCTTGATGTCGTAGATAAACTAAAGTTAAGAGACTACGTAGTACCAATCAGCAAGCTTGTAGGTCCAAAACAAATCACATTTGCATCACGAATCTCAAGAAACCGCATCTGCATATTCTTGTCAACCAAACAGAATGTCGATGAAATCGTGAATAACCACGGGAAAATTGAGATTGAGGGAAAAATTGTGACAATTCGAAGACTTATTTCACCGGCTAAGAGAATCATTCTGTCCAATGTTTGCCCAAACATTCCCCACGAGCTCCTCGAGAACGCTTTGAGAGATGTTGGCTGCGAACCAATGTCAAACATGACATTTCTCAGAGCCAACATCGAAGATGACGAACTTTCCCACATTTTAAGTTTCAGACGCCAAATTTACATCAAGCCAAATGAAGATCTTGAGCTTCCCTCATTTGTGACCATCACACAAGACAACACCGACTATAGAATTTTCATTGGCACGGGTGAAATGCTCTGCTTTTTATGCAAAGAGCTGGGCCACAAAGCCGACCAATGTCCAAACTTGAATATGTCCCAAACAGAACCTGAATCTCCTCCACTGCAAAACCGAAACACAATCGAAACAATAGCTGACATACACTCAATAATAAATGCTGACGATCAACAGATTACAGAAACAAACCATTCTACGGTAACAATTGTAACTGAAAATTCAAAAACTCCTCTCTTCTCTACCGAAAAACCACCAAACAAAAGACCAGCATCATCTACCCTCAACAGCGGATCTACCGAAAGTTCTCCACAGGGATCCCCTCTACCAAATGACGACCATACTGGGGATTTTCAGTTTGCTAAACCGAATTCCAAAAACAACAGACACAAACTCAAATCAAAAAAAATCAAAAAATCTTCTTCCATAGAAAACGTTTCACTAACTTCCAAAGAAAACACAGAAACAATAAAACAAACGATACAGGAAAACCCAAGCAAATACATTCTCACCTCAGACCAATTCGAGTCCTTCATTGAACAATGCACCAATGGTAAAGATCCACTAAAAACAGGTCTTTCCTTCACTGACAATATAGTTGGTCTCATCGATATGATGAATGACATTTACCCCTGCCTAACAAACCGACATGCGAAAAGCAGATTCACAAGAATCTGCAATAAGTTGAGCCAGTCTGCTGACAATGTTGAAATATCAGACCTCTCTCAGTTTTCTATTGATCCCAGCGATTCTGAGCGATCCGAATACTAAAAACCACCACTCAACCTAACAACAAACAAAAATGGCGTCTGTGATTCAATGGAATTGCAATGGTTTTTACACCAGATTCACTCATATCCAACGCCTGATCAGTGATCACAACCCCTCAGTACTATGTTTACAAGAAACAAACTTCAAAGGCAACCACAACCCTTCATTAAAAGGGTACAATACTCTCACAAAAAACCGAATCACTCAACAAATTGCCAGCGGTGGTGTCTCAATTTCAATCAAGAAAAATCTACATCATGAGGAAGTTGTTATCTCAACTAATTTGGAGGCAATTGCTGCCTCGGTTTGGTGTCCCAGCAAAATCAACATTTGCAACATATACTTACCTCCAAATACAAATCTCGACTCCAATGAACTGGCCAATCTAATCACCCAAATCCCCCCTCCATTCATCATAGTCGGCGATTTTAATGCCCACAACATTATGTGGGGATCACACTCCAATAGTCTCAGAGGAAGAGAAATTGAAAACCTATATCTCAGAAATCCGTCCTTATTTTTGCTAAACAACGGCCAACCTACTCACTTCAATTCATCATCCGGCAGCTTCTCTAGCATAGACCTTAGTTTTAGCGATCCACGCAGTGGCCCCGCCCTGTGCTGGACAGTTCTGCCAGAACTATATGACAGCGACCACTTTCCCATTGCAATTTCTTATCGAAAAAACAACCTCAGTGACCCCAATAAACCTTTTGAAAAATGGAAAGATAAAGGAGTTGATTGGCTGGCTTATCAAAAAATGGTTGACGAGAAATTATCTACTTTCTCCCTCCAAGATGACATCAATGATAACGTTCAAAAATTCTCCAAGATCATAACCGAAGCAGCCGAACAATGCATCGGGAAAAAAACTGTTACCACAAATCACAACCCAGTGCCCTGGTGGAATCCTAAATGCAGTCTTGCCGTCAGGGAATCCAAAACTGCCTTCAACAGATTCAAAAAACACCCTGACGTCGAAAATCTGATCGCGTTCAAGAAACATAGAGCAAAAGCCAGGTTCGTACTGAAGGATGCCAAAAAGTCATCTTGGCAAAATTATGTCTCCACTCTCACTAGTTCCACTCCCCTGAGGGAAGCCTGGTCCAAAATTAACAGAATAAAGGGCCTAAATTGCAACCCCTCTTCCATAACAGCGCTAAAAGACGAAAGTAACAACCTAATCACTTCTAACGACGATATTGTGAATCTACTAGCAAATCAATTCTACAAGCACTCCAGCGACAACTTCTACTCGAATGAATTCCTAAAAATAAAGTCAGAAAAAGAGAAGATCCCACTCAATATGAACAACTTCGAAAACCCCGAACTCAATGTTCCACTGCGGAGATCCGAATTGGATGAAGCCCTCAAAAACTGCAAAAATTCAGTCCCAGGCCCCGACTCCATCCCCTTCACTTTCTTAAAAAACCTATCTGACGCTGCAGTCCAAACTCTCCTAGACATCTTCAATTTTATATGGCAGCGACAATGTTTCCCTGACTGCTGGAGAGAATCCACTGTAATTCCCATTCTCAAACCCAATAAACCCAAAATCGAACCATCGAGTTACAGACCGATATCTTTGACCTGCACTATGTGCAAATTACTCGAAAAAATTATCAACAACAGACTCAAATGGTTTCTTGAGGAAAAAAATCTACTGTCCAACCGTCAGAGTGGTTTCAGAATAGGTCGATCAACCGTCGATAATATGGTCCTCCTGCAATCTGAAATCTCAGAAGCCTTTGCTACTAATAGGAATCTGGGAGCGGTGTTTTTTGACATTGAAAAAGCATATGACACAACATGGAGACACGGCATACTGTTGAAACTTTTGAAGTGGAAGATCAACGGTAACATGGTCGCTTTCATAAAAAACTTCCTCTCACACAGAACTTTCAGAGTGAAAAAAAATAATGTTCTATCTAAGCAATTCTTCCAGGAAAATGGCATCGCTCAGGGTTCAGTCGTCAGCGTCACTTTATTCCTTGTTGCTATAAATGAAGTCCTATCGAAAATCAAGCTGCCAGTTAGAGGTGCTCTGTACGCCGATGACCTCGTGATTTTTTGTAAAGGCACTAATGGACGAGAAATACAAACTCTGCTACAGGTAGCCATCAATGAGATCGAGGAGTGGGCTGTGCAGTCGGGTTTCAGATTTTCTCCTCTGAAATCTAAGGTAATGATCTTTTCCAGAAAGTACAAAATAAGCCCCCTACCTCCCATTAAAATATACAACACGGAGATTGAACAGGTTCAAGAACTGCGATTTCTTGGTCTCATCTGGGACACCAAACTAACCTGGAAACCCTATGTTGAACAACTAAGAGCCGAATGCGCCCAAAGGTTGAACCTGTTGAAGACTATTTCTCACCATCACTGGGGTTCAGAGGAAGCTCTTCTTCTGACTGTTTACAGAGCCCTAATCAGGTCGAAACTTGATTATGGGTCGATTGTATACTCATCTGCGTCGAAATCAACCTTGAGGAAATTAAACTGCATAGCTAACGCTGCGATCAGAATGGCTACCGGTGCCTTTAGGACCACCCCAATAGAATGTTTGCTCCAGCTTGCAAATGAACCCCCTCTTGATATCCGAAGAGAATCTCAAACGTTAACATACTCTGCCAGAGTAGCAGCCTCGAAAAATAATGCAGCGTACCACTCAGTCTTCTCCACAAAATACCACCACATTTTTCAGTCGAAACCAAGACTCACTCCCCCATGTCACTACAAGCTCAAATCCATTCTAAACTCTCTAAGCTTGATCCCAACAGAAGTTTGTTCACCACAATCAAATAAGGGTGCCCCATGGACCTTCTCTTCCCCAACTTACCACACCAGCCTATCCAGCTACCCCAAACACTCCACTGCCCCTGTCATCCTTCAGAACTTACACAAAGAAATCATAGATTCGAATCAAGGTTCCTCAGTTCTATATACAGATGCATCTAAAGGCAACAACGGCGTCGGAGTTGCGATTGTGACCGCAGCCGACTCCTACAACTACCGTCTGCCCAAATCTACCAGCATTTTCTCAGCAGAACTGTACGGAATCCTTCGAGCTTCAAAAATAGTACATGCGAGCCCCCATTCCAAGTTTTTAATCTGCACCGACTCCTTAAGTTCAATCCAAAGCATGCAAATCATATACTCCACAAATCCATTAGTGCAACAAATACAACATACTCTTTCATCGGCAATAAAGCAAAACAAAGAAGTAATTCTGAGCTGGTGTCCGTCACATGTCGGAATCCGGGGAAATGAAAAGGCTGACCAAGCTGCCAGTGAGGCGTTAAATTTACCGGAGCACACTAATTTCAAAATCACTGAGTTTGACTTGAAGAATCATTACAAAACAGCTATTCGTGAAAAATGTATCGGATCCATGTCCAGCTATAGACCACTCACAATCCAGATCAGTCCAGCCATCCTGAGGATCGTAACTAAAACCGTCCCAAACCGAAGGGAAGAAACAACACTGAATCGTGTATTAATCGGACACACGCTCATGACACATTCCTTCATTTTGTCAAAAGAAGAGCCCCCAGGATGTCCATACTGCAATGAGGTTCGAGTCACCATTCCACACCTTTTGTTCAACTGTCAGGGACTTTTGAGACAAAGACAACGGGCAGGGTTTTCAAATGAAGTTTCCCTTACTCGGATGGTTACTCAGAATGGCAATTTTGGTGTGCTGATGGATTTTCTGAAGGACTCTGGCATTTTTGAGCTGATTTAAAAACAAGACCATCCTCTAATACCAATCTAATACTGCAGACTCCCCAAGCATCTTCAAGCCTCCCAACATTTCCACTCATACTTTTTTCTACCAAGTCTTAGCATTTTCTGGGAAATTAGAAATAAAAGTCCAGGACAACCGGAAAACATCTACCTACCGCCCAGTGTTGTTGGACGACTTTGGCGAATAGACCGGTAAAACCCTGATCAGGGAAGAAGCGCAAACAGCTAGCGCTCAAACCAGTTTTGTGCCGGGCCGTCCGACAACACTCCAAAGTTCCCAAACCTGAAAACCCGGAAATCAAGCAAAGACACTGAAACTCAAACCCAACCGTGGGTGCTAATAACCATGTAGTTGATGCACCCTAACAAAATCAAAATAAAAAAAAAAAAAAAAAAAAATTGCAAGCACCGGCCAGTCGAGTGTCCATCACCAGGGTGTCTTTGGCAAAACGTACAGAATGGCCTCACTAAGCACTTCCAAGAAGCACACCAAGAACATGTCATCAATGAGGAAACTGCTTTTAATCTAGATTTGGCTCAAGAATCGTTTGTTGTCGTCAAACTTCTTGTCCAGAACGAGGCCGAGTACTTTTTCATTGTCAAGAAAGACCAAGATTCCGATAAGATTCTGTACCAAATGTTAAGTGTAACTGATGCACAGGTTCATAATGCTGCTGTTAAGCATTCTTGGAGTAGTTCTCACACTTTTATTGTACACATTAATACACAAGACTTGAATGTCATTGGCAAAGAACGTGCTTGCGAACAGGTCAGTTCGCTGGGTTTGAAGACGATTTTTGAAGGCAGAAATGTTTTGTCAGTTACTGTAGATGTGGCAGTATTGAGCAAAACTGAAGAAATGTTACATTGCTCTGGTTGCCGAAAAATTATGAGACCTCCTGTATATCAATGCGACGAAAAGCACGGCCTTTGTGATTCTTGTTTTTCAAAAATGAAAAAATGTCCACTTTGTAAGAGAGGGCTAAAGCACAGTAGACGTGGTTCTTTGGAAAATCTTACATCTGATGTGCTGTATTCTTGTACTTACTTGAATTCTGGATGTAAAGTAAGAAATTATTTGCATAAAATAGACCATCACGAGTTGAATTGTCCTTACAAGAATGTAAGAGCAAATAGATGTAAACAGTTAAGAACTGACTATTAATACCATCCAATGATATTATGCCTAAGTAGGTACCTAAAGAAGTATTTTTTTAGCGAGTACTTGGGTGAGTACTTCTACTTGAGTATGTACGTTGAGCCTTTTTTTCACATACCTTCATTATTAAGTTATTATGTTGAAGCGTTTTTCACTAGGCATCCATCTTTTGCATCGCTGTGCATCACTTCAATATCTTGTTGAAACTACTACATCAAACATCACTTACCACAGCTGCTGTAGGAATTGTTACAGCATTGTGAAATATGATTAACCTACCTATTTTATGTCAAGTGAAAGCATTACATAGGTAACATACCATTTCAAAGTAATGCACCAGCGAAGCAAAGGATGCATTCAAGTGGGAAACGCTATTTGTTAAGTAGAGTACTTGATTATGATTAGTTACTGTTAAGTAGAGTACTTGATTATAATTAGTTACTCAGCTGAATATTTTTTGATTTTTGTTCGTTTTTTGTCAATTTTTTGTTTTGTTTTTTGATGATCATTTTCAATTATTGTTGTTTTGTAGTGTAGATAACTCACAGATATGAAATTCTTCAATAAATACAGATTCTTATTTCTTATCCAGTTTGTTTAATTTGTTTCCATTGTCGGGTCACTAGCCACATTTGTGTTTTACTTCATTTGAGGTATTTCAGGAACTTCGAAACGATATAAAATGGTGTCTTCCAGCATTTCCTTTTGCTCCCTGAGTATAATATTTTCTCAGTACTTATCACATGTAGGTACCTACCAATACCATTATTATTTGTTAAATAAATCAATTTTCGCCTCCAAAAAATACCTGTGAATTTTGCTTATCTTCATCAGTCAAATCTTATCATGGATTCTTGCAGGCACCTGCTCACTTGGTCTTTTAATAATTGTTGATTCTATGAAAATTTGAAAATGTAAAAATTAACGTCCACTTTATTCCTAAATTGAATAAAAATATTTGATTTTGTACAAATAATACGACACGAGCACCCAGCACCCAGCCGCCCACAGGTTCTCGAACAGCGCAAAGAAATGGTTCGGGTGGTTCTCCTCGCACCCGTGGTACCCATCACAGTGCAATTTCCATCGGATCGGAAACTGGCTGCCGATTATGCTATGTCCAGCGTACAAAATGATCGAGTTCATTCCGGCAAACAGGAAGGGTTTCCCGGACCACCACTTTTTGATGTCGACGAGGACGTAGCATACGGACAGCAGGACGAAGGCGAAGCACGAAGTTACCAACGAGAACGAAATTGACCTGTAAAACAGAATGCAGAACTATTGCTATCTCTCATTGAACATTGCTTCCAACTTGCGACTCACGACTTTGCGACCTATACAAGCTGACTGCTTGCAGGAAAGTACGAAAATTAGAATTTTTTCGAAATGTAAACCTACCATAGATTTTTGTTGACGGGGATTAAACCGTCATCCTTGCTGAATCCGCAAAGGCCTCCGCCTATTAGCCCGGTCACTATCGCCCACGAAAACCAGCGAATGAGGCGAGCAGAGTGGTTTTTGTAGACTAGTAGAGTGGCTCCAGCTTGAACGCCAATAAAAACGTGCACTATTGCCGTCAGAGAACCTGTTGATACCCAGGTTGAAATGTCATACTTCCGCAGAAAACAATAGAAGACAGAAAGCAAGCACTTCTAGGGAACTCTCGTTACAAACTAGGTAGCGAGATTTGCAAATTCATCTCTGATGCGTGGTTCCTCTATTAGTGCCAACTCTCTATCTGGTTCTGTCTATCAACTGCATATACTTGGAAAATATCCCAAAATTATTAAAATACCTCAATTATAATGAACTGAATTATTTTATGTATGGAAATAACTGACTTGCACGGTACCTGCATACCTAAAAGTCCTTCAGGATCAAAAGCTTGTGAATTGAAAACGAGCTTGGCCGTTGGTTTTTGGTACATGTGATTGCCTAAAACCACCCTGTCGATATACCCAGTCGCTCCTCCAGTGCAGCCAGCATACTTTCCGTCTTCATGATAACCTCCGGGTCCCAAATATCCTCTGAAACAACTTGCTGCTTTAGAAAAGTTCTTTTTCAGCAGTAGATACACTTACTTGGGACAATCAGGATCTGTCACCAAAAATAAAATCAAGCAGTGCACAAAGAAGATCAAGAAAACCGCGATCCATCCTTTCCACAGCTTGATCACGTCTCCAAAAAAATTCAAAAATTTGCTCTATAACCAAATAAAGTTAACTGCAGAAGTCTGCACATTTGTTATGTAAGTAGGTACAGAAAATTGAACAAAGTTGGTCCTTCCTCGTCAGCTTTCATTCAGAGTTTTATCCCTTCGCAACTGGTTCCGCAACTACGTCAAGAGCACTGTCAGGCGTTAATTGTAGTGACTACATCCACCACACTAAAAAAATTGGACTAGAAATGACAGGTGATTGTTACAAATGCGGAACCGGCTGCAAAGATAAAATAAAAACTGAGGACAAAGGATTCATTTCATTCCATCACTGCCATAACTTGCTGTTGAAAGGATACCTACATTAAACTGAGGCGTTTTTTCTTCCATGCAATAAATACAAATCGTTGTCACGACCAAATAGCATATTCCAAACCGCTGTAGGACTCCGAAAACTCGTAGGCAATCCAGCGACGGTCCTGAGCCCAAAAACAGGCCGAGAGCGAATAATTTGCATGATCTCTATAAAAAATCAAGAGTTTTGATTTAAGAAAAAGTTGAAGACTATTTTAAATTCTTGACATGAACATCTTGGCCTAGCTTCGACTGTTATTATGCCAACTCTGCCTTAATTCCGAGAAACAAGGCCACTGCGATATTTCAAAATAAACCTTGAACGTGCGAGATTTTTCAATTTCCAATATTTAGTTGATAGCATTGCCAGAAATTGGGAAAAACGGAAATAAACCTAGGTATAGTAGAGCGTGAAAAAATGAACAGGAAAATAAAAAACAAAAGTTGATATTCCATGAAAAAATGCGCCGTCACTTGATGCAAATGACTAAACAGGTGTTTCAGAAGTAAGTACGGTTGCGGCCATTATAAAGTGGACGACAATGTCAACGAAATGGCTTGCTGTCATGCGACATTCAGGCCAGAATCCTGAAAAATCTGTCAACTGTCGTCCACTTTAAAAAGGCCTCAACGGTAGGTACCTAGTTATACAGGTGTTCAGAAAATGGCAGAAAAGCTCTGCAGCATCTTGTGAAGGACCTCTTGGAAAATTCCAAAAAAATCTTCGACTTTCATTTTTGAAGCCCTCAAGAAATAAAAACCACTGGTCCTTCGAATTATAATTTTCTCAGCTTCTGACTCATTCTGTAAATAAAAAAATTCAATACACATCCAGTGGTAGATATTTCTTTCTCATGATTCTGCCTTTTTTTTTGAATTAGCAAAACTAGAAAAGTTTCAAGGGCCGCCGTCCCTTGACCCTTAATAACCCCAAAAATGAAAGCTGAAGAATGTTTTCAATAATTTTCGCGGAATTCCCTAAAGGGTCCTTTACAACGTACTGTAGAGCTTTTCCGCCATTTTCTAGACACCCTGTATACCTATCGTTGTATTCAGCTTCCAAAAATATGAAGTTTGCGATAAGAATGAATTGCACGAGGTCAGAAAGAAAGAAGTGACCCTAAGAAAATTACGTCTTCTCAAAGTTCAAATTCAAAACAGTTCTTTTACCGTAACTTTTAAACCATTTGACCGATTTCAATCAAATTCTAATCAAAATTCGCTGAAATAAGTTTATCGAACAATAATAACGCGTTTCATCGAACATTTTCAGGTGCAAAGATAATAGAGGGGTGCCCTTCTCTTTTTTGCCTACTATTTTTGAAAATGGTTCCAATTTTCGAATTCCACGTTTAATTTAGATAATAAAGTTACTCTTGCAAATTTTTGATCAGAGGCTTGTCAGTGATAATGATGAATAATGGTTGTGATGAATGAGCTTTGATTGAAATTTGATTACAATCGGCTAAGCGGTTCAAAAAAACTCGGTGAAAACACGGTTTCAGAAATCGAACTTTGAGGGGCCGTAAGTTTCTTGAGGGACATCTTTTGCAAGTTATTCTTGTCACAAACTCCATATTTTGGAAAGCTGAATCCAGGAACATGTAGCTAGGTACTTATTTTTGAAACACCCTGTATAACGCATAGGTAACTAGTCTGTGTTTCAGCCAATGAGGTGCACGGATTGGGGGTACCAAGCCTCCTTGGTACCAAGAGGATATCACAGCGTTGCTAAAAAAACATTTGAATTCATCACCGATTTCAGCTTGTTGACAATCGTATTTATGTCAAACTGACAAATGGTGACTGATGCAGTTATCGGTGCCGTTCAGGGCAACAGTGCGCTTCGATTCTTTGTGTCTTAGAGTGTCGTTTAAGGCTCCGATAAGCCCCTTGTGTTTCTGTAGCTTTTGCAACTCCAGTGTGCTCATCCCTTTGGCGTATACTTGAGAACTCGTGTGGTTAGGTACCAGGGCCCCATGGTGTCTCCCTACCGTTTAAAGCCCTGATGGGGCCCCCACTTGTGACGTTTTGTAGATATCAGATTTTGCTGTTTCAGGCAATTTGTTATACAGGATGGTCCAGGTTATAGTAGCAATAATTCACCATTCGATGGTCCATCGAAAACTAGGTCGACATGCATAATTTAATTTTGTTCTAAAACGCTTCCTAAGAGAGATAGAGCCCTTCAAAGTTCAGTTTTTAAAATCTTCTTTTTGCAATAACTCTCAAGTCATCAAAGCAATTTTGACCAAATTTGGTACAAATACCGAGCGTTCATTAATTAAATGGGTCAAGGGTGCCTGTGACTTTAAAAATATCTGTCGGAACTAGCATCGTTCATTTGATGTCTGTAATTTTTTGGTTATCGTAATTTGTCAAACCAGTCGCATTTTTCGTTTTCAGAACATTTTGAATGTGGTTTTCATGACAGGGCACAAAACCTACATGATCGAGGAGTATTTTCGAACTTGAAGTATTCTTGTGCACTTATGGCAGATCAGAGATCAATAATATGGGACGTAACTTGTCAAAGTTTGACAAATTTATTACAAAAAGATTACGCTAGTTTCGACAGACGTTTTTGAATTCACAGGCACCCTTGACCCATTTAATTAATGAACGCTCGGTACTTACGAAATAAATACCCATCACTTGACGTAGATAACTTTTGTCAAAATTGTCCAGTGGCGTAGATACGGGGGAGTTGTTTCACTTTTCACGCCCTATTCTCTACGCCACTGAATATTTTTGGGAAACTATACTTTTTCCGAATTCCTTGTTCAATTTAGAAAAAAAGTAACTCTTGTAAAATTTTGATGAGGCTTGATTTTTGATATAATTGGGTTTTAAACTTTGGAAAACATCTCAAAATCGCCACTTTCCAGAGTCAAAATTGTTATTTTCTGGAAACGCCTCGTTTCTCAGCAAAAAATTGCATTAAATCAACTTAAACGACCCAGAAAACCTATTCCAGTTGAGGAATCATGAGTTTTCTTGGATTTTAATTTTTAGGCCTTTGAAAGTCGCGATTTCGACGCGTTTTCCAAAGTTTCAATCCCAATTATCTCAGAAACGAAGCCTCTAATCAAAATTTTACAAGAGTAACTTTTTTTATCTAAATTGAACAAGCAATTCAAAAAAAGTATAATTTTCCAAAAATATCCAGTGGCGTAGGAAATGGGGTGGGAGAAGTTGAACAATCCCCCCGTATCTACGCCACTGGACAATTTTGACAAAAGTTATCTACGTCAAGTGATGAGTATCTATTTTATGAGTTTTTGTACCAAATTTGGTCAAAATCGCTTCGATGACCTGAGAGTTATTGCAAAAATAAGATTTTTAAAACCGAACTTTGAAGGGCTGTATCTCTCTTAGGAAGCGTTTTGGAGAAAAATAAAATCATGCGTGTCGACCTAGTTTTCGATGGACAATCGAATGGTGAATTATTGCTACTATAACCTGGACCACCCTGTATAGTCTTACAAAGTTTAATTCGCGGTATGATAAATAATAATCGATGATATTATCTCATGGAATCGATGCTGCACATTCAGCTCCTGCTACCGCAGTGCTCCGCGTCGTTGAATCTGCAGACACGATTCCATTCGAAATTATCATCGATGATAATCATGCAACTTGTTATATTATTACTGACTATTATTTCACTTTGAAACCAAATGGGAAGCCCATGCCTTTGATTGTTTATTACTCAAACTGTGAGAATGAGTCGCTGTAAAAAAAAATACGGAAAAACAGACCACCTGTACAGTGTAACTATATTTCCGGAAAAAATCTTTCATGGGTCTAAAACCTCCTAGAAGGATAACATTAATTTAAAGATGGAACACCCTACATAAGATCACTTGTCAGAATTTTCAATTTCAACTCGGTACCAGTGGGGTGCGCTGCGGAACGTGAACGAAACCGCAAATTCTAAGTGGTTTTGCTAGAGCGCTCGCGGGTTTCTCGGTAATTGTCAGTATTTAGACATCAGCTTTACGGATTCACTTGTCCAGCTTTGCCATTTGAGCCACCAGAGGGCATTCGTACTGCTGAAATCGCGAATAGACTAGAAGAATAGCCAAATGAAATCTATTTGGAAGTCCATATAGGCTTTGAAAATGCCGCTTTTCTATTGCGACGCGACGTGTCGAAGTATGACCTCACCTTCAAAACATTCAAGAAGATTTTATGCCTCGGAGTTTCCCGGCGGAACGCCGAAGCCAGCGAAATCGGTATGCAAACTCCCATTATCCACATGAACCAAGGAAACACCAAGTCGGCCAAGTGCAAACCGTTCCAGACTGCGTGATCGAGAACTTCGTAGTATCCTGCGCCATAATTGACGAATATCATTACAACAATACTTATGCTGAAAAACAACAGGATTAGTACTACAGCAACAGTATCACAGGGAAAAATCAAAAGGCTCTGACACGTTTCCGGGTCAGAACGAATTTCAAATCTGTCGCGTTAGGAAGAGCGTTCCGCTGACGGCAGCGAAAACTGACAGCGCTCTGGAAGTCGCCGCTGTCAATGAAACCGTGTCCTTTACGCGCTAGATTTGAAATTCGTGCCGACCTGGGCGTGTTCCGAGTTGGATATGTTGGATGAAAAAGCAAGCGGGGCGCCTCAAAGAGAATACGAATCGTGAACACTCACCCTCTAAACGTGTCTAAAGATCGAACCCGTTCCTTTTTAGTTTTTTCTTCAGGTACCGGCCCGGTATCTTCATTTTCAGACCTTTTGGTGGATTTGTAGAAATAGAAAAGGGCGAATGACATAGAAATGAACGCAAAAATGACGCAGTATAGCAGAAACACCGTTAGGACAGCTGTGAGCAGAACAATATTTAATTCAATATCAAAATAACGAACACGTGACATGCGTTTCAATCGCATCAAAATTACAACTTGGCACCAATTTCAAACTGAGCGCCGAGCGTTCTTATTGGTCAAAGCTGATCAACCGAGACGGACAAGAACCAATGGAAGGTTCTGCCCAGCGCGCCAATTTCGAAATTCGTGTCGAGCTGAAGCGAAATTTATCAGCTCAATAGATCTGTATAGTACTTACGAAATGCAATGCTGACGGGTTCCTGCACTTCTGTGACGGAACATCCAGCTCGGTTGACATTCAGTTCGTAAGCACCGAATTCTCCGAAATCACCGAAAACTTCGTCCAAATCGCACAGGAAGTTGGCGGTTTTTTCATTTGGTATCGTCGTAGATGTGCCATCGTTTGATATTCTGTAGTAATATGAAGAAGCAGTGGGTAAAACGACCGGCGTGCCGGGCGAAGAGTAGACATAATGGTATAAACACTGGAAAAAAGTGTTTGATTTCATTATTGTTATTGTCAGGTTTGGATGAAGCTGAAGTTTGAAAAGAAAATGAGAACAGGATGATTTGCCGACTGAGCGATTCTTCGAAAGTGCCGTCTTCAAAAACCGCCATCTAAAAAGGTATTTTAAACCCGAGTTTGAACTCACAAAGTTCTTATGGGTTTGATATGGTTTGGTCTATGGGTGGATGCCTATTAATTTGGCAAAAGTTTTACTTACGCTTAGGAATCTCAAAAACAAAATATTTCTGATAGAGCCGAAGATAGGGCTGAGTTGAGGTAACGCTGAGTTGAGGTCTGCCGAACATTAGCCGAGGGCAGTAACGCGACTAGATGCCTGAAAGCTCTGGTTGTTTGATGGGCCTAATACAGCTCTCTCTTAGTCACTGTCTTACTCACTGGAGAACTAGTAGCTATTGTTTTCCGTCGACAAATCCGTTTTACAAAAGTTATAAAAATACCTTCACACACTCCTTATGCCTCTTATAAATGCTGAACTTGGTGTTATCTCCGGAAGAAGTATTCAACAGTGCCTGGTCTATGCAGAGTCTGTCAAAATCGTATCCGGGCAAAGGATCGGATTTTTCTTCAAACCAGTCGTACCGAACCATTTTTCTTCACTGGACAAATTTGTTCGTGCAATTAAGACCGTGGAAAGACTGAAAGAAAAACGAGATTTTTTCGCAACAAATATACATGCTCGGTTGAATTAACGAACCGTGTACAAGCACTCGATAACAAGTCAAATCGAGCAGATAATTTGTGCAAAACAAATTTGCAAACATATGTCCATGTATTTATCGTTGTCAATCAAGCAACTGTACCAATATTTTGAAAAAATATGACAAAAAAATCCCTTGCTTTTCTGGGCATAATCATATTTCAAACACGTAGGTACTTACTGTGTTTAACTAAGTACCTAATTTGAGTATTATTTCAACAGCACTTATTTTAATTCACGGCAGAAGCACATGTTCAACGACAGACTCTTTTTTTTTTGTTCCAAACAACTTTCGGTCACCTCCAGTGAAAACGAACAACTGATGTCGCAAAGATTATCGTTTTACCGTGTGCGTTATTATTGTTGTCATCATTATCCCCTCTTTTTAAAGGTCGTTTCTTCCACTCTGCCTTTATTTTATCTAGAATCTGCATTACAATATCAATTTATTGAATGTTTCCTCTTATCTTTATACACTCATAAAGTTGATAATGACGGGTACTCGTACTGTATTGGTTTGAGGGGAAAAAAATCACATTTTTAGCTAATGCTACTAATGATAGCATATTTTTCAAAATAGGTGAGGTGCCTACGTAATATAGGTACCTAGTTGTCTGTTCAATTTAATGTAAAACGATATTATTATTATCACGAGTGGGCGATACGTGTTCCAGCTTTCACCTCTTATAATTAAAGTATACCATGTCAGCAGGTATTTGAATTGAGTACCAGGTTGATTTTATAGTACACCTACTGCATAAGTCACGGTCACATTTCGTGTAATAACGGATCATTATGTCTTTCTTTATAAAACAACCCATTCCAAAATTTAGTTTTACCACTTTCAGTTTTTTTACTTGAGATTTCAATCCGAGTTTCAATCAAAATTTTCAAGAGTTTCGTGATTGATTTCAAAGTACGATGCCCATCATAAGAGGCACTCGTCCTAGAATATTTTGATTTTGATATGAGAGTCCTACTCGAGGTCCTACTAAAAATTGCGAGAATTGAAAAATGAATTTTTTTTCTCGTCAATTGTCAAAAGCAGTGGTAAGGCTTCATGAATCAAGTTGTTTCCGGCTTACTAAGTGCGATTAGCACCAATGCAGACACAGTGAGGGCCCCGCGTTTTTACCTTGGAGTAGCGTTGCGTCCTGCCACATTCACTGTGGCCTACTCAGTTTACGAAGCTGCCGTTTTGGCTATGCAATGCCTCAGTGGCGCGGTAGCGATAGATCGTGAGCTTCGCATCGTTTTCCGGTTCCAAACAAAACGAACTGATGTCGTAAACGCAAAGATTACCGTTTCACCGTGTGTGCGTGTTACTGAAAGCTTCTTCTACTCTGCCTTTATTTGTATAATTTGCATTACAATATCAATTCAATGTTTTCCATTATCTTTAGCAGCTCATGAAATTGATGTATGCACTTTATCTGTAATAGTTGAGAGAAAAAATCACATTTTCAGGTCATGATGGTATTTTTGTCAATATAGGTGAAGTGTCTACGTAATGGGTGTATAGGTACATACAGGGTGGCCCAACGAAAACAGAACAGAGGGGTTTTCGGGCATTTCACCTTATTTTTTTTTAAAAAAGCTCGGACAGGTCGATTTTTATACCAAGGGGGACAGCTGAAACATACATTGGCGAATTTCTATCTTTAGCCCCCTTACCGGCACCCACCCCAACTTCGAAGTTTCAAATGACACCACTCGCCTTGCGATACATCAAATTAAAGAGAATTAAATTCTCTTTCTGAATAAAATATTTCTATAACTTCCAACCCCACCCCCCCTTCTTCCTAAAATTGTCTGAGTTTCCAATGTAATATTCTTGACTTCTTGATTCTCTTCAGTACAGTCAACGTAATCCTGCACTGCACTGAGGGAAAACATTTTCTGTGTAAAAAATGCCACCCAAGTTCACCCCTCCACTCCCCCACCCCAACTTCAATATCTAAAATGACACTTCCTACTTTGTGATACATCAAATTGAAGGGAATTGAATTCTCCTCCTGGATAAAATATTTTCAGAATTTTCAAAAATCCATTTTCGCCCTAAAATACTCAGAATGTTCAATTTATTAGGGGAGGGGTTGAAAATTTGAAAAAAATTGTTTTCAGAAAGAGAAATCAATTCTCTTTAATTCGATGTATCACAAAGTAGGTGGTGTCTGTTAAATTTTAAAGTTGAGGTGGGGGAGAGGAAAGGGGCGAATTTGGGTACCACTTTTCTCCACCAAAAATTTTCTCCTTAGAAGCTATTTAGGATGACGCTGATTAAATTGAAGAGAATTTTAGGATCGAGAATAGAAAATGGGACAGTCAGAGAAATTTAGAAAGATGGGGGGGTGAGGGTTGAAAATTTTGAAAATAATATTTCAGAAAGGTAATTTGATTCTCTTTGATTTGATGTATCGCAAAGTAGATACATTCGTGTCATTCGAAATTCCGAAGTTGAGGTGGGTAGGGGTGAGGGAGCTGAAGATAGAAATTTGCCAATGTATGATTCAGATGTCCCCCTCGATATAAAAATCGACCTATCTGAGCTTTTTCCAAAAAAATTAGGTGAAATGTCCGAAAACCCCTCTGTTCTGTTTTCGTTGAGCCACCCTGTGAAATAGGTTTGTTGTTTATTAAACGTGGAAGGGACATGTTTCAGGTTTCAATTCGTTTTGATGTATGTCATCTCAGCAGGTCGACTGCAACCACGCTCAGCGCAGACAAAAGTTGGATATGGGGGACCGCCGGTAGGTAATGTCAGTGGACGAGCCACGAGGGGGTCTCATCCAATTCCAAGCCGGCTGAAGCTCCTCCTCGGATGGTCCTGGGCAAACCCCTCGAGTAATAACATGATTGCAAGCCGGCAATGTGCAGAGGAAAACCGACAGAGCGCAGTCTCGGAGGCTGACCAAGCCAGGAACGTACCGGCGCAGGGCGTAGATGTGTCGGACATCGCACCTGCGTTTCGGGGATCAAAGACGAACTCCAGGTCAACCGTGCGCTTATCGGTCTCAGTGCTTGGATGGACACCTCATCAAACATCTGGAATCACACAGTGGCTCGGTGAATCCGTCTGGTCTGGGAGGGGTACAATGGACCCAATAGTGAGACCTACGTGCCAGGTGGAACTACATTCCATCAACTTCTTCCAATAGATCTAGAATCCAGTCAGTAGGATTTGAGTAGAGTAGGAACCAGATTGGTTTTATAGGTTGAACCAAAATTTTATTGCAAGCCATTTACTTTTTTTCACATGAGAGATTTTAATCAAAATTCTCAAGAGTTTTGAAATGGATTTGAAAGTACAATGCTCATCATGAGAAGCACTTTTCCTAGAATATTTTGGTATGAGAATTGCAAAAATTTTAAATTGCGAAAATGGAAAAATGATTTTTTTTTCGTAAATTGTCGAAGTGGCATGCTGTATAGATGAAGTTTG
Organism: Anaspis maculata; assembly: GCA_949128115.1. Lineage (NCBI taxonomy): Eukaryota > Metazoa > Arthropoda > Insecta > Coleoptera > Scraptiidae > Anaspis > Anaspis maculata. The sequence continues at coordinate 16,780,996 of OX421963.1, read as the reverse complement.
ACTCCTGCTTGCGAAGGTGGCCATAGATCGTGTGCTTGGGGCACAGCGTTTTGTCTTTTTTTAGACTAGGTTTCTTCAACATGAAAACTTTCAAGAAAACAGCTGAAAATCCTGCTGGACTCTCTAGGCCTGTTTAGCTATGGGTTGGAAAAAATACCATTCATGTCGATTAGTACTCCAGTACGTATATAAATTAATCGTGAGAAATTGAAGATTTTAGGAACGACAGGTTGGTATTTATTTAGAATTCCCAGCCTTATCTCTCTAGTTCTACCACTCATCAACCTCATCAGGTCAACGTAAGTTTTACTCGATATCAAATTGTCAGCGAGCTTTTACTTATTCTAAACAGTCCATGTTGTCCGAAATCGCACTTTTCTATGTAATAAATTTATTGATAAAAACCGGACAAACCCTATGGCAAAAAAGCCGATGAGGAGAATTTTTTTTATTATCTTTTTTTAGCAAGAAATCGGACTGGAGGCAATCAAATGAGAATTTCTTTAATTTTGCCGACGTTTCGACCACATTTGCGTGATCTTCCTCGGGGCCAATAAAGTATTCTATTACATGTACAACAAATTCATTTAAATTTAAATAGGTGCGAACGTATGGATACTTTGATTGCCTCCAGTCCGATTCCCTGCTAAAAAAAGAGATAATTTGAACTGGCGGACGCTATAAACAGAAGCACGGAATTTTTTATTTCAAACAGTCGATTCGACCTCAAGAGGTATTTCGACCTATTTTTGGCGACGCCAAACGTCCCATTAGCCCAGCGGGCCGTTGCAACTAACGGAACAAAAATATACTACCACTGAAAAAGAGTGCTTAGCAGTTGAATGAGCAATCAAAAATTTCAGGCCATACATCGAGGCCTTATACCGCCCGTTCAATAAATTTTCCATTCGGAATTAGATGTGGCAACTAATTTTCTCATCAAGAACACTTGGATTTGCTGAACGCATAGTACCTCAAGTTTTTACAAAACAACCCTCATAAAAATAAAATGTATTCTGAAACGCGTTTTAACAACAAAAAAACTCAGCTAAACGAAATCAAGTAACAGGAACACGTAAACTCTTCTCAAAAGCTGTACCATAACCTCCTTCACTTTGTTTTGGACTTCAACCTCAGCCGAGCGGACCTCCACTAAGATGCCTCTTTTTCTTATGCAGTTTTCTCTCGTTCAACGTCCTGAACGACGTATCGCAATCGCCGCAAGCAAACGGCTTGATGTTCCAGTGAAGCAGCTCGTGCTTCTGCTTCTCGTCCGAAGAGAAGAACGCCGCGCGACAAATCGAACATCGGTAGGTCAGGACGCTGGTGTGCACCGTCAAGTGACGCTTGTGCAAACTCAGACTGGCAAACACCTTCGGACAGTGCGAACACTTGAACTTTCTAGCATCTTCTTTTTCGTGGTGCGTCCTCATGTGATCCACCAGCAGACTCAGCCGTTCGAAGCTCTGCCCGCAAACCGCGCACAGCTTGATCGTCTCGCTTCTGTGGACCGTCTTCTGGTGCACCTCCAAGCTGCCGCGGAGGGTGTAAGTTTCGTCGCAAATCTCGCAGGCGTACGATTTCTTGTCGGAGTGCTTCTTTTTTAGAAGAGCTCGGCATCTGGTGCACTGGGCGTAGGAGGGCTCTTTATCGCCGAACGACGGCGGTTTGGGGGCTTCGATTTTGTTGGAGGCGAAAGCAAAGGCGCAGTCTTGGCACAGATCGTTACGGAGGAGAGCGCAATGTTGAGACGAAAAATGCTTCATGAGTTTGTCTTTTGTGAAAAAGACGGCCGGGCACAGGTCACACTGATTGCGGTTCCAGTTGATGTCGTCTTTGGTTACTATTGTTACATGGTACGGCAACGGGTCTTCTAAAAAGATGAAATAAAACATGCTTTGATTTCAGGAACTGCGAAAGGGAGCATTATGTGACATGTAGGTAATGGTGGAATATTGGGAAAATTTCGGATTGGTCTTCCGAAAGGCGTGAAATGCGTAAGTACACTGGCCGCATTGAAATCGGGTCATGTTTTAAAGAGGATTTCGGCAATATTCTAGTTTCATGAAGCGGGCTTCTACGATCTACTAAAAAATAGAGTGGTGCCGAAATGGTTGTATACCTACATATACTTTCCTGTGTTTTGATCCGTTTATGTAACGGAAGGTAATCTACCTAACGACATTAATCAATATCCAATCAATATCAATACTCGTTATATGTATAATAAAGCTAAGTGTACAATGTGCGTGCTGCTTAAGCTCAGAAACAAGTCCCGGTACGATCAAGGGAGTTATATAGTGTGGTACTGTGGTAGACCTCTACCCCCTATCCATGAAGAAGGTTTCCGGTTTCAACCTGAAGGAAGGGACCACGTACCACTCATTGCTGTTGTGGCGTACGCTGGAAGAAATTGTGCGACGCAATAAAATTACTACCTTGAAATGGGGACGAATTCCAGCATTCGTTCTCACCCTCATGCATGGACTTAAAAATATGTCTGTGGAAGTGAATGTGATGTGTTTTGTTACCAACAAAAGTCTAGAAAAGAATGGGGTTAACGTAACTGGAGCCCATTCGAGAGTATTCGAAATCATTCCTCTGGAACGTTCGGGAACATCCCGGAAGATTCTAGATCATCGTGGAATATTCCAGATTACATCAAAAAGTTTATTTCCCATCCTTGAAGAAGGTTCCTGGTTTTATCTGAAGGACGTGCTTTTGACGATATAAGGGCGCTGGAAGTTTTGGCCCCTAGAAATGTCTAGAACAGTCCAGAACATTCAAGATCATTCCACAATATTCCAGGCTGCTCCGGTATGTTCTGGAATGTTCGGGAATAGTCTGGAATGTTCGGAAACATCTCGGAACATTCCCGTCACTGTGGAACATTCGAGATCATTCTACAACAATCTTTTGGATGTTCCGGTATGTTCTGAAATGTTTGGGAATAGTCTGGAACGTTCAAGAACATTCTAGATCATCGTGGAACATTCGAGATAATTCCACAACATTCCTGAATGTTCCGGTATGTTCTAGAATGTTCAAGATTAGTCTGGTACTTCAGGAACGTCCAGAACACACTCCAGAACATTCTCGAATGTGACCCAGAACTGGCGGTCTGTACTCAGTAGTAACCGTTTATGTTAGCGGGAGTGTGCGCTCAAGTGATTTCTGTCATATGGGAAAGGTGAATTGCTCAAATATCCTCCTATACATAGACATATCCCCGTAAAACCTACAGCTGTAGCGAGGGCACCTTTTTTTGTTATACATATAGCTCCAGATTCAATCACTGGATTGACCAAATTTGGCACACAAAAGTAAGTTGATGCATACCTACAAGCCTATTCTGTGCCTCTACCTACAGGCAAAACTTGACTTCTATCAAAGATCACTGGAACAGTGATACTTCTGAAGAATGAACCTACAACCATCAGTGAAAGAAATCATTTTAATCAAACAAATTGCTCTGGAAAAAATTGCAGGTCAGTGTATGAAACAATAATATTACACCATTTACACCTATGTAAATAAGTACTGGTGATGTAGTAGGTTTTCTAGATGTTGCATGGTTACTGTTCTTGTTAGAATGTTTCTACATTCATGTTTCTGGGTGTTGTGCTGTGTAAGCGGATTTTTTCACATGATTGTAATGATTTCAACAAATATGCAGCAACTCATATGGCATAAGAAATGCCGAGAAGGAAAAAAACAAACTTAAAAAAAAACTTGAAAAAAAGTTCCTACAACAACAGGGTGTCCCGGAATAAGTGTTAGAAAACTCAAAAGGAGATAGAAAATTCAAAAATGAGGGAACTTTCTTCAATAAACATACCCTCGCAAAGGCATAATAACGGAGATACAGGCCTTCAAAGTTGTTTTTTAAAAACAGTTTTTTTTGCATAACTTTCGAACTGTTCAACCGATTTCATTCAAATTCTAACCGAAGCTTACTGAAACAGGTCTCTATTGAACAATACCATAACACATTTTATCAAACATTTTGTGGGGCGGAGATAATAGGGGGTGCCCTCCCCCTATTTTAGACCTCCCGAATATTTTTGGAAATTGTTCCAATTTTTAGCGCACTTCTCCAAACGGGAAGGCGCTTTTGCCCTCGCTTTGTCCGTCCGTCCGTCCGTCACAGTATCTAGTCCTAGGCGAAAAGGTTTTTGCGAAAAATGTTCACTCCAATGGGTACCTTGTATCCCGAACCAAGAAAAATCTCGACGAAATAATAATAAACAATTACAATAATAACAAATTAGTGTGACGCGGCATCGCCGTTGAATGCTGTATTTCAGAAGCCGGCCTGATCTCGAAAGTTATCACATGCGATCAAGTACCCGTTCTTATCATTTTACAATAATACATATGCGGAGTTATATTTAGAGGAGAATTTGAACTTAATTTTAATGAAAATTCCACATCGGTGCGAGGTACCAGTTGATAATTATGAATTTTTGAAAATGACTCGGAAGCTACAGCTCGGCCGCAAAAGATTATTCGTTGCTTGCTGGTGCTTGATATCCTTTTCTTTGAAAAAAACGGAATCCAATACAGACAAGCGAATATGCCTCATGGGCATGAGGCTCAGTAGCGCACTTCCTTTTTGGAAGATTAGTGAACGCAAGATGTTAAGTGATTAGGGTTCTACCGTCTTGGGCAAAAAATTGCAATATGGCGGCCAAAATATCGACAGAATCATGAAATTCGGCTTGAAAATCAAAATGATCGTACTAGACAAGGGTAAGTTCCAAGTTTCATGAAAATCGTTCCACTAACAAGAGATTTCAATATGGCAGCCAAGATGGCGGCAGAATTATGAAAATCAGCTTGAAAATAGGAATGATCGTACGAGACAAGCGTAACTCTTAAGTTTCATGAAAATCCTTCCACTTATAAGAGATTTCAATATGGCGGCCAAGATGGTGGGGCAATCATGAAATTTGGCTTGAAAATAAGAATGATCGTACTAGACAAAGGTAAGTTTCAAGTTTCATGACAATCGTTCCACTAATAAGAAATTTCAATATGGCAGCCAAGATGGCGGCCGAATTATGAAAGCCAACCTGCCTATTTGGTCCTTGAGGACCTAAGCTATCCACCGGATAAAGTTCAATCTTCAAGGGCTGTAGCTTTATTTCCCGAGGAGAAGTTCAACTTCATCGAAGTGCACAGGAGATCTCTGTTTTTTGAGAATAATGATAACGATGTATGGATAACAAAAATAGTGCCCATTGGCCACCCTTGGGGACATCAGCTATTAATCGGAAAAAAGTTCCAAGACTCTTGTTTCAATTCTCGAGAAGGAGTACAGCGTCCTTATTTCTGCACGGACTCGGACAGACAGACAGACAGACAGAAAAACCGGCCACATAAGCGTCATTCTGTTACTTATATAAAAAAATGTTCTCCAACTGATTTCGACCTCCTGAACACTAATATCGGGTTCACTTTTGAATTGGAACATTTCTTTTTTATCGAAAAACCGAAAAAATGGTAGCCTTGTCACATGATTTTTAGTGATATCTACCTACTTTTTTTTTTGTTATTGAGCGAACATCTTTCGTAATTTGAGTGCCATTATCCTTCAGGTACCTAGTATTGACTATTTCAAAATGTTCAATTACTATTTCGGCACGTCTGATTTTAAATTTGTAGGGTCGTGTGATATGCGCCGAGTCGTGGCTTTGCGGTCGTTTTCAAAAATTGATAACAATTGACCCAACGGTCGGATCGAAGTGGGGTTTTTGTCAAAAGAAAGTTCAAATTGTTCTCTAAATATAATGCCGTACATGCAGTGATGTATTTCATTAAGAAATTGTAGTTGCCTGCATATCGCAATTTTCTACATCTTACCGCGAATGCCAGCACTTGATCGGCGAAGCCGCCCTACACCAAAATGTTATTTTTGTAATTGTTCATGATTATTTCGGCAAAATTTTTCTTGATTCGCGTACCAAGGCCATGAGCTACCCATTCGAGTTGAAATATTTTCTGTATTGAATTTCGTTTTGTTCGGAGGAAAGGATATCAAGCACCAGCAAACAACGAATGAATCATTTGCGGCCGAGCCGTAGTTTCGGAGTCATTTTCAAAAATTAATAACTACTAATCGGCACCTCGCACCGATGTGAAATTTTCATCAAAATAAAGTTCAAATCATTCTCTAAATATAACTCCGCATATGTATTATGGTAAAATGATAAGATCGGGTACTTCCTCGCATGTGATAACTTTCGAGATCAGGCCGGCTTCTGAAATGCAGCATTCAACGGCGATGCCGCGTCACACTAAATTGTTATTATTGTCATTGTTTATTATTATTTCGTCAAGATTTTTCTTGGTTCGGGATACAAGGTCATGAGCTACCCAATGGAGTAAAAATTTTTCGCAAAAACCTTTTCGTCTAGGACTAGATGCTGTGACGGACGGACGGACGGACGGACAAAGCGAGGACAAAAGCGCCTTGCCGTTTGGAGAAGTGCGCTAAAAATATTTCAACTCAAATGGGTAGCTCATGGCCTTGGTACGCGAACCAAGAAAAATCTTTCCGAAATAATCATAAACAATTACAATAATAACATTTTGGTGTAAGGCGGCTTCGCCGATAAAGTGCTGGAATTCGCAGTTAGATGTTGAAACTTACGATATGCGGGTAGCTACATGTTTTTAGCGCACTTCTCCAAACGGGAAGGCGCTTTTGTCCTCGCTTTGTCCGTCCGTCCGTCCGTCCCCGCATCTAGTCCTAGACGAAAAGGTTTTTGCGAAAATTTTTTACTCCATTGGGTAGCTCATGACCTTGTATCCCGAACCAAGAAAAATCTTGACGAAATAATAATAAACAATGACAATAATAACAATTTAGTGTGACGCGGCATCGCCGTTGAATGCTGCATTTCAGAAGCCGGCCTGATCTCGAAAGTTATCACATGCGAGGAAGTACCCGATCTTATCATTTTACCATAATACATATGCGGAGTTATATTTAGAGAATGATTTGAACTTTATTTTAATGAAAATTTCACATCGGTGCGAGGTGCCGATTAGTAGTTATTAATTTTTGAAAATGACTCCGAAACTACGGCTCGGCCGCAAATGATTTATTCGTTGCTTGCTGGTGCTTGATATCCTTTCCTCCGAACAAAACGAAATTCAATACAGAAAATATTTCAACTCGAATGGGTAGCTCATGGCCTTGGTACGCGAATCAAGAAAAATTTTGCCGAAATAATCATGAACAATTACAAAAATAACATTTTGGTGTAGGGCGGCTTCGCCGATCAAGTGCTGGCATTCGCGGTAAGATGTAGAAAGTTGCGATATGCAGGCAACTACAATTTCTTAATGAAATACATCACTGCATGTACGGCATTATATTTAGAGAACAATTTGAACTTTCTTTTGACAAAAACCCCACTTCGATCCGACCGTTGGGTCAATTGTTATCAATTTTTGAAAACGACCGCAAAGCCACGGCTCGGCGCATATTACACGACCCTACAAATTTAAAATCAGACGTGCCGAAATAGTAATTGAACATTTTGAAATAGTCAATACTAGGTACCTGAAGGATTATGGCACTCAAATTACGAAAGATGTTCGCTCAATAACAAAAAAAAAGTAGGTAGGTATCACTAAAAATCATGTGACAAGGCTACCATTTTGTCGGTTTTTCGATAAAAAAGAAATGTTCCAATTCAAAAGTGAACCCGATATTAGTGTTCAGGAGGTCGAAATCAGTTGGAGAACATTTTTTTATATAAGTAACAGAATGACGCTTATGTGGCCGGTTTGTCTGTCTGTCTGTCTGTCTGTCCGAGTCCGTGCAGAAATTAAGACGCTGTACTCCTTCTCGAGAATTGAAACAAGAGTCTTGGAACTTTTTTCCGATTAATAGCTGATGTCCCCAAGGGTGGCCAATGGGCACTATTTTTGTTATCCATACATCGTTATCATTATTCTCAAAAAACAGAGATCTCCTGTGCACTTCGATGAAGTTGAACTTCTCCTCGGGAAATAAAGCTACAGCCCTTGAAGATTGAACTTTATCCGGTGGATAGCTTAGGTCCTCAAGGACCAAATAGGCAGGTTGGCTTTCATAATTCGGCCGCCATCTTGGCTGCCATATTGAAATTTCTTATTAGTGGAACGATTGACATGAAACTTGAAACTTACCCTTGTCTAGTACGATCATTCTTATTTTCAAGCCAAATTTCATGATTGCCCCACCATCTTGGCCGCCATATTGAAATCTCTTATAAGTGGAAGGATTTTCATGAAACTTGAGAGTTACGCTTGTCTCGTACGATCATTCCTATTTTCAAACTGACTACATTATTGCGATTGGGAGCGATTGTATGTACTTAATTGCAATTAATTTTCGAGTTAATTTGTATTTTTGAACACTGAAATATGAGAAATGCCCCTAAATGCGCATCGCTCTAATAGCGCTTTTAGCTTGAAAGCGAGGTATGAATACGGCCCCATAATACCAAAGCTTGTATTACCAGTATTAATTTGCACATAATACCGATAATACCGGAAATATTGAGAATAATACCAATAATACCATATTACCAAATATTTGCGATAATATCAAAAATCGTTGAAATAATACCTATAATACCAATAATACTGGAAAGTGGAAATAATATCAGATAATTTATAATATCAATAATATCGCTATTGGAACCAAAAATCGTTTTCTTTCGATATTTTGTGAACCGTTTGACCGATTTGGTTCAAATTTTACACAGACAGTCTTAAATTATTGACTCATGAGTAGGGCTGGGCGATTCTGAGATTTTATAACGGATAATCGATTATAAAAAAATAATATATTACTTCGATTAATCGATTATTTCATTTATTTCAAAATCGATTAATCGATTTTGCATAGTCGATTATGAAATATGCGATTATTCTATTCGAATCGTTCATTGAATAATCGATCAAAAAATCGAATAATTGATCAAAAAAAATCGATTAATCCCTTGAATAATCGATTATTCACAATCGAATAATCGACTGATAGATCATTTATTCATAATCGACTACCTAATTGAATAATCGATAATTCGGGATTTTCGATTAATCGATGATTTTTTTGCATGCTAAAATAATCGATTAATCAAATGTATTGCCCAGCGCTACTCATGAGCTGCTTATAACGTATTTCTTCAAGACACTCCAGTGTCCAATTTGAGAAAAAAAAACTGCTTCAAGTCACGAGACATTCCGTGAAATTCGGATCACATCAGTCAAACGGTAATTTTTTGGTGAAGAGTTGATGGTTAGGGAGTTTTATAAGCAGGTAATATTTCAACCACCTTTTGAAGCGCCTATTTGCGAAATCGCGCTGCCTGGCAATAGCCTAACCTCGAGCCAAACATGGGACGATGGCTTCACTCCAGTTGAGTGATAATTTGACTGCGACAACGCTTAGCGCGACAAAATTTGAATGGGAGGCCGCCGATTAGTAGTGCCAGTGGGAGCGCCGCTAGCGGATCTCTTCTGATTGGCGGCCTTATTGTGAGTGGAGAAGATAATATCGTAGGAACTCTAGAACCACGTAGTTACCGCAAATCACATTCACGAGGTACATACCTATCTAAATACCTATGTATTTTATATTTTTTGATTTTTTCATTTGAAAATACATCGCTGCATGTACGGGATTATATTTAGAGAACAATTTGAACTATCTTTTGACAAAAACTCCACTTCGATACGACCTTCGGGTCAATTGTTATGAATTTTTGAAAACGACCGCAAAACTACGGCTCGGCGCACATACGCGTCCCTACAAATTTAAAATCAGACGTGCCATTAACACTATTTAACATTTTGAAATAGACATTACTAGGTACCTGAAGGGTAATGGGCACTCAAACTATGACACATGTTCGCTCAATAACAAAAAAAAAGTAGGTAGGTATCACTAAAAATCATGTGACAGACTACCATTTTTTTCGGTTTTTCGATAAAAAAGAATCGTTCCGATTCAAAAATAAACCCGATATTCGTGTTCAGGAGGTCGAAATCAGTTGGAAAAAATTCTTTTAAAAGTAACAGAATGACGCTTATGTGGCCGGTCGTCTGTCTGTCTGTCTGTCTGTCCGTGTAGAAACTAGGATGCTGTATTCCTTCTCGAGAATTGAAGCAAGAGCCTTGGAACTTTTTCCGATGGATAGATGATGTCCCCAAAGGTGGCTAATGGGCACTATTTTTTTTATCCATACATCGTTATCATTATTCTCAAAAAACAGAGATCTCCTGTGCACTTCGATGAAGTTGAACTTCTCTTCGGGAAATAAAGCTACAGCCCTTGAAAATTGAACTTTATCCGATGGATATAGCTTAGGTCCTCAAGGACCAAATAGGCAGATTGGCTTTCATAATTCCGCCGCCATCTTGGCTGCCATATTGAAATTTCTTATTAGTGGAACGATTGTCATGAAACTTGAAACTTACCCTTGTCTAGTACGATCATTCTGATTTTCAAGCCAAATTTCATGATTCTGCCGATATTTTGGCCGCCATATTGGAATTTTTTGCCCAAGACGGTAGAACCCTAATTACTTAACATCTTGCGTTCACTAATCCTTCAAAAAGGAAGTGCGCTACTGAGCCTCATGCCCATGAGGCATATTCGCTTGTTTAATTCTATGTCCAATTTAAAGAAAAAAGTTACTCCTGCAAAATTTTGATTGGAGGCTTCGTTTCCGAGATATTTGGGATTGAAACATTGGAAAACATCTCCAGGGCCTTAAAATTAGAATCCAAGAAAACCCATCATTCGTCAACTAGAATGATGAGTTTTCTGGGTGTTTTGAGTTGATAAACCACCATTTTCGCTGAGACACATGGAGTTTTTCAGAAAAAAAAAACAATTTGGGCTCTTGAAAGTGGCAATTTTAAGATGTTTTCCAATGTTTTAAACCCAATTATCTTGAAATTGAAGCCTCTACTCAATATTTTGCTAGAGTAACTTTTTTCTTTAAATTGAACATAGGATTCAAAAATTGAATCCGTTCCCAAAAATATTCAGGGGGGTTGAAAATAGGGGGGAAAAGGGGAGGACACCCCCTATTATCTCCGCCCATAAAAATGTCTGATGAAATTCGTTATTATTGTTCAATAAAGACCTCTCTTAGTGAACTTTGATTTGAATTTTAACAGAATCGGTTGAACGATAAAAAAGATATGCAAAAAAAACTGTTTTTGAAAAACAACTTTTAGGGCCTGTATCTCCGTTATTATACGTTTGCGAGGATATGTTTATGGGCAAAAGTCTCCTTATTTTTAAATTTTCTATTAGTACAGAAAAAATAGTAAAAAAATCGGCAAAACCTCGGAATAAATATGGACGTCATGAAAATTTGATATTGTTTAGAATTGAGTGCTCTACAACATATCCAAAATCGCCAAAAATCGCACCCGGGGGTTTTGAGTTATTGGAGAGGGGGGGGTTAAAAATTGCAGGTAAAAATGGAGGGGATGGAACCCGTCAATCCATTGGATGCGAATACATTATAGTTCGACGTACCATATCCCCTTGATACCATTTTGGCACAAAAAGTGTCCATCATTGTTGAAGGGGAGTAGTGGGGGGGCGAAGCTCTGCTAGGTGGTCCATTTTGTTTTTCCGGACATGTAGAACCGATCACGACAAGTTTGGTATCTTTTCCGACTAAATTCAATCTCCTGAACTCGTATCCGATGTGTAAATTCGAATGAAAACAAGTTTGAACAAGTTAACTTCAGAAAACTTGTTTTTTCCTTGACAATTTTGACGAATTTTTGTTTTACTGTTGGAGGTGTTCATTTTTAGAAAATTTTCAGGGACCATTAAATTGAAGTGTATTCTCCACAAAAATCATCCACTCGATGTATAATTTTGTTTCTAGAGTTTAAAAAATCGATTTGAACTTGAGCCGGCACGGCGTGTCGTCTACTACTGACCAGAACACTACAGCATGCACCTTTAAATGAAAACACCTCAAACTATTGAAGAAACAACAACTCATCTTTGAAAATCGGAGAATTTATGCAGAACTGAATTCCCTATAACATGAACAAAATCGCCATAAATCGCAATGCAGGATTTCGAGTTATTCGAGGATGAGGATAACACTTTGACAGGATTCATACTCTATAAACTGTTACCTCTCCACTTAAATAACTCAAAACCCTGCAGTGCGATTCATGGCGATTTTGTTTATGTTATAGGAAATTCAATTCTCCACAGATCCTCCAATTTTCAAAGATGAGTTGTTATTTCTTCAATAGTTTGAGGAGGTGTTTTCATTTAAAGGTGCATGCTGTAGTGTTCTGGTCAGTAGTAGACGACGCGCCGCGCCGGCTCAAGTTCAAATCAATTTTTTAAACTCGAGAAACAAAATTGAATATTGAGTGCATGATTTTTGTGGAGAATACACTTCAATTTAATGGTTCCTGAAAATTTTCTAGAAATGAACGCCTCCAACAGTAAAACAAAAATTCGTCAAAATTGTCAAAGAAAAAACAAGTTTTCTCAAGTTAACTTGTCCAAACTTGTTTTCATCCGAATTTACACATTGAATATGAGTTCAGGAGATTGAATTTAGTCGGAAAAGATACCAAACTTGTCGTGATCGGTTCGACATGGCCAGAAAAACAAAATGGACCACCTAGCAGAGCTTCGCCCCCCCACTACTCCCCTTCAACAATGATGGACACTTTTTGTGCCAAAATAGTATCAATGGGATATGATACGTCGAACTATAATGTATTCGCATCCAATGGATCGACGGGTTCCATCCCCTCCATTTTTACCTGCAATTTTTTACCCCCCTCTCCAATAACTCAAAACCCCCGGGTGCGATTTTTGGCGATTTTGGATATGTTGTAGAGCACTCAATTCTGAACAAAATATCAAATTTTCAGGACGTCCATATTTTTTCCGAGGTTGAAATCTATCTTTCTTGCACTATATCTCCCTGTGAGTTTTGTAACACTTTTTCCAGCTGACTTTTACTCACACAATTTGTTTTCGTCAAAAATAATGAGTGATAATATTTATTTTATTAGTTACCTATTCAGAAATAGTTTCGGAAGTTTTCAAGAGTTTCAAAGGCAACTTTTATAGCACAGAAATGTTATAGTAAATTAATATAGTCCTACCATAGAATTCATTTATTCCATTGTTCTCTGAAAGACCCCCCTTTTCCATTGGCATGCCCTCGTCTGCCTCAGATCCAGAAACAACTTCGATCACATTCTCAGATTTAATACTGTTTTCCGGTTCTGCGGCGTCTGTTTTACTGACAACTTCTATGCTGACGGCTCCATTCAAGTTGGAAATGAGCCTTTCGATATAATCTGTCTCGTCCGCTTGTTCCTCCAAAACCACCACATCGTCCAAACTGAACTTGTTACTGCCAAACATTAAATCGACGCCGTTCGCCTCATCGTTCGCTATCATTGTGACGTTTCGATTGAAATACTGCCCCAGGCAGTCCTGCGAGTTGGTGAACAAAACTTGAAAATCGTTGCAAGCTTTCAGGATATCCAAGCAAGTGTCGCAGATCGAATTTGGACACTGTTCATCTATAACAATCTTGAGGGGAATCATTATTTGTTCTGTGATTTTCTGCAAGCCAAAACTGCGCTACTCACTTTGATTTTCATCACTTTTTCCAGCAGTTGGGAAATGGTGAGGTTTTGTTCCAAATTTTGCGGTTCGTTTTGGGTTTCAGTCAGAGGTGTCATGTGTTCCCCGTAGTTTAGGCAGACACGACACAACTTTTCCATGAGCAGTGTCTCGGTTCCTTCCATTTTTGCATCTGTCCTCTGTTTGGAAAATGGAACTACACGGAGGGAACGAATGCGAAATTTCAAAAATTGAGACTGTAACCTCAAAAATGACGCGCGACAGCCAGTGCTGCCAACGCTGCCGCTCGTAAATCACCAATTTTCAAATTTCAACGCTCACTGAGCAGGAGCGGCTTCAAAAAAATTATTGTGTTCGGCATTTCAAAAGTAAAAATCTGTTGTGGGGCGACACAAAACTTTCCCGGCGGTATCCAGGGACGTCAGTAATGATTTTGATCGAAGTGTCCCTTCGGGAGGGTGGGACTTAATTCGGAAATTGATGAAAACATTTCACTCAGTTGTGCGTTACGCGATCATTCTGCATCCATTGTTGGGCCTACAGAACAAGTGACAGGTTCTTAGGTTTCCATGGTGATGAAATATTTCGAAAGGTAGAACTAGGAAGAAGACAATTGTTGCGAAATTTGAAGAATGCAATACTATATCCAGACAAGCCCAGACCCAATGTGTCACCTGAAGGCTTCCGATCAAAATCATCTACCTGAAGTATAATCAGGTCATTCCAGGCTGCACTTATGCTTTCGTACCTGATTTAGATTTGATCGAATCAATAATTCGGTTATTATCGTGGCAGAACCGCTTAATTTGCACGATCGCATGAGCCGTTTTATATTTTCAGTAGGAAAATTCCCGGGAAATTGGAGAGAAATTATTGGAAAATGTTCAAGAACCAGTTATCTATTCTTCAAAAACAAATGGTAGAAATCTGTTCACGGAATAAAAAGTTGGAAAATTTCCAGTTTTTCCAGAGAGGAAAACTTGAAAACCGTTGGTCCGATTTTGAAAATTTTTCCTCCAAAAATTAATTCAGTCTTTTCTCCAATTTTCATTCGCAGCATTAATTAATTAAAATTAATGTTTTCCTCCTTCTCGGCTTATCAGTGCCATAGGAGTTTTTGCGCCTTTTATTGATAACAGTGAATTATTACATAGGAATTACAATATACGCAAATTTTTCAACAAACACAAAATATCCATGACTTACCGGGATTCGAACCCGCGCCATCCGCACCACAGACGGCAGACAACCGACTGGGCTACGGGGCCGTCATTCGCAGCATGTCTGCATCTAAAATGATTATTTCGTGTGGCTCACCGCATGTTGAAGTTTACGCTGCAGTTTTTTCAAATTCACGGAATATGTTAATTTGTTATTGAAAAAATTACCGTCGGAAAACCGAAGCTGTGTCGATTTTAAAAATAGATCTACAAGACGCCCAGTTCAATCTTCTTCCGATATCAGTCGAAATTTTTCGAAAAAAGTCGATCCTCGTGCAGGAATGAATTTTTGAGTGGAGTGCTGCATCAAAAGCAAGTCATCCTGGTGGGAACCCGGGTGAGTCGTTCTCTCGAGTGGCAACGGCTAGGAGAAATTTTGAAAATTCATAACGTCCGATGGAAAAATAGTGGAAAATTGCAACTGCAGACTTAATTTGACTGTTATGTTTTGTTGCTTCCTGCCAAATTTGGTCCCAATGCATCGGATAGATTTTGAATAATTGAATGGTAAAGTTTTGAAATTTGACATTTTTTATTTTTTGACAGATGACAGACAAGGCACAGTTTTTAACTGTTCTGAATACAGTTTTTCATGGGCTTTCAAACGGCATCTTGCAAGTCAAGTTCTGTGAGATATAGCTTCTGTCATATTTTGATAGTGACATTTCCGTTTGACAAATGACAGCCAAAAACTAATCAGCTCATTTAACAGCAAGACCCTGTCTGTATACCAAATTTCAAGTCGATCAGACTATTGGTTTGGCAGCTATCGTGTCAGAACGTTTTTCCTGTATCCTGCATCATCACATAACTTTCCCTTGGACGGGCCGGGAAAGTAAAAGCTTGCAAGTCTAGTTTTCCGGTTTTTATACGTTTCCCTTTACGTCTTTCTTACGGGTGCCGAGTTCAAGTCTTCCTTGATTTGATAAAAATAGAATGACTGTCATTTTTGTCAGTGACAGTATTGACAGTGACAGTAGTGAGTAGTGACACACTGACACATCAGTCCAATAATCAAAAAATGGCGGCTCCTGCACCAGTTCCGATTACCAGCATTTCTGAACTATGCCGCATTTGCCTTGCTACGACTTCCGGAGGGCATGCCTTGTGCGACCCCTTGGATGAGGAAGCAGAGGATTCACCTTCGATAGCAGAAGCGGTACTCAAAGTTTTGGGATGCAAGGTAACTCAAATTAACCTCATTTTTCTTCTAGACTCTCACTCTCCTATGATTTCAGTTAGTACCAGATGAAGAATACCCACTCACAGTTTGTTATATCTGCAAGAGGAATTTACTGAACGCTTTTTATTTCCGAACAATTGTGGTTCGATCCCAGGAAGTTCTGGGCGAGGTTCTTGAAGATATCAAAGGTCTCTTTTATATAAAATCTAAATTCGATGTGCTTGATGTTGAATCGAGACGTTTTATTGCCATTTGTAGATGTACAGCAGAAGTTTGCTCGTCTGAAATCGCCAATGTTCAGTCCAAAGCTGAAGAAAATTAAGCTCAAAACTTCCCTTTCTGGCGAGGGTTCTTCTGTGGGCTCATCTCTAATTGAAAATCAGTTGTTGGATTCTCAGGAAATGTTGCGTGAAGCTGGAGATTCAAGTGTGGCGCGTCGAGAAGATATCATAGTAGTGAAAGGGACTGCTGAGGAAGCTGGAGATGTTGCAAACATCAATGGAGGTAAGCATTACATGCAGGGGTAGCAGGTACCTACATCTCAGCACCAACACCACCAAACCAACAGTAAAACAGTCATGAGGAGAGACTGTTGAAGTTGATCACAGAACTCAAACTGATGGTTTATTCTCTTGAATCCTACCTCAATTTATTGCAATATGTGCTCTTAGGTATATAGTCCGTTGTAGTTTACTACTAACTAATATTCATAGACTGATTCATTAGCTGAATGCTAAGCCAATCAAGAATAAGGGATCAGCTAAAGGCTGAAGGTGATGAATCCTAGAATATTAAGAATATTTTCCTCTAGTCTTCCTTGGCTTCTGATCTGAACTCTGCATGACCTTAAATAGCGCCACCTATCAGTAAGTAGATAAACCACTAGACTGGCACATTGCTTTATTATTAGTGTTCAGGGACCTTATAGCTTTAATGAAGTCCACACGAACATTTTCGCGCCAAAGGGCTGCGCCCAAATGCCTGAGAGTATTCTTTTGAATTATTGATACTTACCAGGTGTTTCAGAAATGACGCATAAACTCTCCAGTAATAGAGTTGTCCAGTTGTCATCAGGGAAGAGTCAGGAAGAGAAATGTAAAAACGTGTGTTCTTGCTTTCCTTATTGTAATGTTTTTCAACTTTAGAAATGGAATACGTCCTGATCCAAAACTTTTGAATATTTAAATGTCAAACTTTTGATCTTTGACGTTCTTAATTATTGACAGGTGACAGTTGGAGAAATACTTTCAATTGTTTTGAGTATAGTTTATAAAAGACGTCCAAATGACATATTGCAAGTCAAGTTCTGGGTGTAGCTTTTGTCAGTTTTTGACAGTGACCCTTCCGTCTGACAGATGGCAGCCAAATTGCGTACTACAATAAATACACGCCAACAATTACTGCTTGGGAATATCGCTGATTACTGTTCGCTTTCTATTCGCTCGCTACCGCTTTGGATTCAAAACTATACTGCGTAGGCCGATCCGTGGTGCTTATACATCAGGGTGTTTCAGTGATCTTGCATAAAATTTAGGAAGGTGATTCCTTTCAAAAAAACAAGTCAAAAAGTAAGAGTGACATTTTTTCCTGAATTGCTTCCTAAGGGAGTTACAGCCCCTCAAAGGTACGAAGTGAAACGAAGTTTTCAATGATTTGCTCAAGAACCATCAAAAGAAACAACTTCAAATTTGGTGTAGAAAGGTTCCCCATCAACAGTGCAAAAATGTACATGCACAATTTTAAACAAATCTGGCCAGTGGCGGCGGAGTTAGAGGGGGGCTAAGGTAGGTTGAACTACCAGAAAAAAAATTCTGCAATCTGTTCGTATTTTTGTTTACACACTTGTATAGACTTGTTCAAGCCTGAACTTTAATGCCTCTTGCATTTTCTCATGCAAATTCATGAGTAATAGTGGAAAAACCAGGAACGTGTTGAATAATTTTATTCTGGTAGTTAACCTACCCCAACCCCCAACTCCGCTGATGATGATTAAATTTGTTCTAAATCTCACACGTGCACTATTTGCACTGTGAAGAAACCTCTCTGTGCCAATAAAACAAAAACCAAACAAATCTGACCAGTGGGGTCGAAATAAGGGGTTTAGGTTGAATTGCTAGAAAAAAAGTCTACGTTCCGATCGTATTTTTGTTTGCATATCAAAATAGTCTCTTGCTTTCATTTACACGTTAGGTAGGTACCTACTACCTTATGATTTATGACTTTCTGACAAAAAAAAATTAAAACCGCATTTCATACATATGTCTCACGTTCCTGTTTTTAGCGCATTTTCCAACTTGATGAAAATCGCTATTGCAACCGCTTTGTCCGTCCGTCCGTCCGTCCGTCCGTTCCTCGAACTCCTCCCAAACTAGACGACCTAGCTTTCTAATTTTTTCGCTGTTACATAGCTGCCGCTCCTAAAGGAGGGCTAGGCTATATTGGATGTCCATATTGCGTCACCAACATAGAGAAAACCGCCCCCGATAAACTTGAAATAACATAATATTGCACTTTCTACCAGACCTGATGCTCTAGTGTTCTCATTTTTTGAATTATACATAGTTGCCACTTATAAACGTAAACCAAGAAACATTCCGTCTCCAATATGCGCCGCCGACATGAAAAAAACTGCTAAAAACCGCCCCCAATCACTTTAAAATGAAAAACGTAAACCTGAAGACATAGCGATCTGATTCTTTCGGTATATAAATAGCTGACTAAAAATGGGAAAGCATAGGCTACTTTTGGTTAGTCGCCGCCCCCAGATTCCGCCCCCAAACGATAAAAAGTGCAACTTTCACAAATGTTACTGATTGAGATGTTCCCTTCAACATTTAGGAACTGCTAACTCAAATTGTGCAAAATTTGCTCAGCCGAACGCTGCCGCTCCCACACGCCGCCCCCAAAGTAAGAGATAAATGAAAAACATGAACCCGAAGACATAGCGATCCAAGTTTTTCGCTAAATGGATAGCTGACTAAAAATGGAAAAGGATAGGCTACTTTTGATATGGCGCCGCCTCCAGCTTCCGCCCCCAAACGAAAAAAAGTGCAACTTTCAACAATTTTCACTGATTTAGCTGATGATGTTACCTCGAACATTTAGAAACTCTTGACTCAAACTGTGCAAAAATTTCTTTGCCAAACTCTGTCGCTCCCACACGCCGCCCCCAAAGTGAGAGATAAATGTAAAACATGAACCTGAAGACATAGCGATCTGATTCTTTCACTATATTGATAGCTGACTGAAATTGGAAAAAGATAGGCCACTTCTAATTGGCCGCCACCTCCAGCTGCCGCCTCCAAACAAAAAAAAATCAACTTTCACAATTTTCACTGATTGTCATATTTCCCTTACATTTAGTAACTTCCAACTCAAACTGTGCAACAGTTACTTTGCCGAATGCTGCCGCCCCCATACGCTGCCATCAAAGTGAGAGATGAATGAAAAACATAAACCCGAAGACATAACGATCTAATTCTTTCGCTATATAAACTGCTCAACGAAAAATAAGGATATTGAAAATTGTTGCTCAAGTTCAAATAGAGATAACTCAAGGAAAAATTACCCAATTCAAAAAAAATCAACATTGCCTGATAGGACTATTCTTTGGCTACAAGGTGGTTTCATTAGTTTAATCATCCATTGCATTTTGCAAGATATACAGGGTGCCAAAGGAAGAGGTGAAAATCGGTGAATTTTCGAAGTCATCTACCTGCTTCAGAAAAAATGTCAGTTTTTTTCTGAGTCAATTTTTAGAAAGTCTGCGTCAAAATCTGTCGACTGATAGTAATTTTTTATTCAGTTTTCTTTTTTTCAAAAATTTTAGAATTTTTTCATGAAATCGAAAAAATTCGATGTCGATTCTGCAAACAGTTTCTACTGAAATTTGGTAATAAGGTATGATTTCACTTATGTTTGTTTGAGAAATCTATAGCTGAAGAACACATGGGCCTAGAATCGAAATTTGTTTTGAATCACAGGACAGAAGGCGCATACCCATATTCTCATAGCAAGGATGTTTCTCAGAGCAAACCCGACTGGGATGGAGGATGGTTTGGACATTTTCAATCAACAAACATTCTTATGCGTGCTGTCCAAAGGACAAGACAAATATGTCAAAAATTATACTGGTGATGGTTGCATGGGAAGAAATTTATTGCAACAATAAACCTATACAATGAAAGAACATTAAACAATCAATAACTTGCATAATCGACTTCTCAAAATCGTAGCATTCTCGAAGGGATTTATTCGAGCACTGAACGATAGAACGATTGCCTTGCAGTGCAGTTGTCTTTTGTCTTTGACTTGAGCCAGGTCTTCTAGCGACACCAGCAGTGTCCATGTTGTACTTCCATAAAAGTCTAGAACTAGAATCTAGAATCAGGCTTTGTGATGTTTCTCTGACCTAACTATCCTGATCTGATAAATCCAACATGTAACAAAGTATTGACGGATACCTCCTTGGGAAGTCACTTGCATCGGTTGGTTTAATGATTCAATGTGACGGTTTGTGAAGTGAAATCATACTTTACTATCAAATTTCAATAGAAGCCGTTTACAGAATCGACATCAATTTTTATTTGATTTCATAAAAAAAAATCAAAACTTCTTGAAAAAAAAACCTGATTTAAAAAAATTCACTATTTAGTTGACAGATTGATGCAGGCTTTCAAAAAATGAACTGAGAAAAAATCTGACATTTTTTCTAAAACAGGTAGACCACTTCGAAAATTCACTAATTTTCACCTCTTCCCTTGGCACCCTGTATATCTTGCAAAATGCGATGTATGATCAAACTAAGGACAGCACCTTGTAGCCAAAGAATAGTTCTATCAGGCAGTGTTGATTTTTTTCAAATTGGTCAATTTTTCCTTCAGTTATCTTTATTTAAACTTGAGCGACAATTTTCAATATCCTTATTTTTCGTTGAGCAGTTTAGATAGCTTACTAAAAATGGGAAAGAATAGGCTACTTTTGATATGACGCCGCCTCCAACTTCCACCCCCTAAAGAAAAAAAGTGCAACTTTCAATAATTTCCACTGATTTACATTTTGATGTTACCTCAAACATTCAGAAACTCCCAACTCAAACTGTGGAAGAATTTCTTTGCCAAACTCTGCCGCTCCCACACGCCGACCCCAAAGTAAGAGATAAATGTAAAACATAACCCTGAAGACATAGCGATCTAATTGTTCCGCTATATAGATAGCTGACTAAAAATGGGAAGAGATAGGCCACTTTTGATTAGTCGCCGCCTCCAGCTCCCGCCCCCAAACAAACAAAAAATGCAACTTTCACAATTTTCACTGATTGTTTTCACTTCTACTCGTGAAATGCGGTGCATCCTACGAAAAAAATGCAAGGGGCATAAAAGTTTAGACTTGAACAAGTCTATCCAAAGGTGTAAACAAAAATACGAACGGATTGCAGAAGTTTTTTTCCTCTGACAGTTCAACCTACCCCAACCCCCTATAACTCCGCCGCCACTGGACAGATTTGTTTGAAATTTTGTATGAACATTTGCAATGTTAAGAATCCTTCCTACACCAAACTTTGAAGTTCTTCCCTTTGACGGTTCTTGAGCAAATGATAGAAAACTCTGTTTCACTTCGTACATTTAAGGGGCTGTAACTCCCTTAGAAAGCAATTCAGGAAAAATTGTTACTTTCACTTTTCGACTTACTTTTTTGAGAGGAGTCACCTTCCGAAATTTTATGCAAGGTCACTGAAACACCCTGTATACCTCCGACCAGTGTCCTCGAATCTTCCATCGGTCCTCCAGCAAATTCCACAATGACCCGGCATACGACGGTTTCCAGGCGACTCCCGAACTGCCAAATGTATACCAGATGTGTTCCACTCGGCAATTGAAGTCACCAGTTCAGTTCCACGGGCCGAAGCCTACATGTATGTTCTGGAATGCACTAGAGCTTCGCACTCGTACGCTGCGATCTAATGGGAAGAGTCTAGAAAGACCGGGTGTTCTCCAGAATGCACAAGAATCGCTGCTCGTAACAATACATACAGATACACAGACAAACATATCACTCTAAAAATGGTCATAATAGTCTGGAGCGACCTCAAAACGGATATATCCGTCGTTATCAATTTTTTTCCTGCACGATCACAATACTTTCCCTACCATTAGTGGAGGGTGATAGAACCAGTAAACTTGGAATCAGTAACAAACTTCATTTAGCATGACATAGTGTATTTTTTTCAGACCCTAAAACGCACTGGGCCGCTATTCTTGAATCGTGTGAGAAACTCACACGGGTGAGATGCAACCCACTCGTGTGACAAAATCACATGCCAGTCCGAAGCATGTATTCTTGAAATGTGGGAAAAATGGCCGATTCGGTTCCTTTCGCAGTTGTCCGTTTCCCGTAACGTGTTCCGAACCCTCACCCGAAGCCGCCGCCCACCGTGACACTTCACGCCGTATAATGGTGCAACCTATGTGAGTTTTCTCGTCTACTCTAAGGTAGGCGAGAACCATTTTCACATGGTTTTAGGCAACTCTCGCTACATCGATGTATCGCGGATTGCATAATACTCCCAGGGACTTTTCTCCCACGATTCAAGAATAACGGCCCTGGAGAGCTCATGCGCCGTTTCTGAGACAGTCCTGTATAGTGGAAGGTTATACAATGGTGTAAGTAAAGTACCACCTGCTCAAGCCTGAAATAGGGTATCCGCTATGTGCGTTCGTCAAAAAAGTGGGAAGAGTCGACATTACCACTCAAAGTGACGATTTACGAAACTGAATAATGCCTATTTATTCTGTTTTCGGTAGCTAGATGTCGCTACTCGACTGAATGCACATGGTGATTCCGCTATGTGCGTTCGCCGGGAGGAGTCGACTCAGCGCTCAAAGTGGTGATTTACGAAGCTGAAGGATGCCTATTTGTGTTATTTTCGGCTGCGAGATGTCGCTACTCGACTGAATGCACATAGCGGATAGGTGAACCAGACTTTGCCAGATGTATTATCGTGGCCCCATAGACTCTACGCAGGCTCAAAGATGGTTTGCCATTGCGGTTTGATTTAAAACGCAAGTGGGATGGATGAAACGCACGACTTACGCAAGATGACCAGGCACCGGCGTTGCAAGACAGTACACAGGCAGACGATGAGCAGTTAGTGCAATTCGCTGTAGACTATTCGTTTGCCACATCAAACAACTATGTATGTTGTAGAAGAAACTAACTTCTCTGCAACATTGACAATTGCGAGGAAGCCAGACATTCAATCAAAGAAAGCGTTATAGTGGCAGGCACATAACGAAGACATTGCTACGAGCATGGCTCAAACCACAGTGCGCCCAACACACTGACCAATACGTCAACATCCAGTCCGAGTTCCAGGTTTTTCCTGTAGCGCCACGTGACACGCAGCTTATCACCAAATAACCGTATAATATCACCGTTTTCTTGTCCCAGTTTTCCACGTGAACGTCCGGAGGGTTACTGCAGGAAAATTTCAACTAGTGATGGGGTATTAAACCCAAAATAAATTTGGAGGTTCATATAAAACGTCAAAATAACATTCGCCACTGACAAACCCTGTCAAAGAAACACCTAACTCAACAGGTACAGTGCAATCAACAAAAAAGACAATCAGAGTAGGCTTTTGGAAACAAAATGTTAATCGATTGAAGCGACTAGATTGGCTGGCTGGTTGACCCAATTTTTCGACACCGCCAGAGCCAATCCTAAATGGGTTTTTGTTGTTCATACGAAATATGATACGTAACCGCGGTCGAGTGTATGTGGCGCAAATACATCAGCGTTCGCCGTTCCCAGTGATTTCGACCAGAAAAGGTTTTTTCACAATTTGAAAATTCGTAGCATTCGACCGGGAAATGGTGGAAACGCTTTACTGCTTCAGGTAGTTTTTGTGTTATTAAATTGAATTGGCTTTTTTATAACTTTCGACAGATAGAGCAATAAACTATTCTGAATAGAGGTGGTCAAGAACTTTCAAATGACAGTTTTTTTGACAGTTACATTTCTGTTGGACAGATGACAACCTGAAACTAATCAGCATATTCTGGACTGAAACCACATACAAGTTTCAGGGCGAAATCCAGGATAGTTTATGGAAATGCTTGAAAAGTGCTGGAAAGATAGGACAGGTAATTTGTTGGTGCCAGAATTATGGATACAAAATATCAGCTGGGACTAAATGCATCCTAGATTTCCTTACTATACATACAGGGAGGACGGCGCAGTCGTGTAGCTGCCTGCGGCGCGGAAGTTCCGGGTTCAATTCCCGGTGAAAAGTCTGGCTGTTGTGTTGTGTTGTCCAAAATCGCACTTTTCCATGTTTGTAAAATTGGTAAATGAACGGGCAAACTCATAAGGCAAGAACGGAATCCGATAAGGAGAAAAACATTTTTTTGCTATGCCTACAGGATGAGTATCGTGAGTTTTAAAACAAATTAATTTCTCTAAAAAAAAATCCAATATTATACTACTCGGAGCTCAGTACGTCCAAGTCGACGTCCCACTCAAGTGATAATTTGCATTTTCAAGACCACTGCACGTAATTAAATAATGGTTATTGAAAATACTAGATAGATATTGCGAAATTACATCAGATTTGATCAGTTTCACGCCTTTAAAAATATTCCGCGATAGCTATATCGCTTGGTATTTTGAGACCCACGGGAAGTAACTATCGACCTGACGTTATTTTCTATCTCCTTGCATTCCCCTGCGTGACATTATGCGCAATAGGTGAATGAGCGGTATGGTAATTTGAGTATGTGGCCGCAGCAAGGTCCGGGCATACATACCGACATTGGAGGGGTGGGCAAGAACAGCACAGCCGTGCGCATCATTTACTTTACTCTTCAATGGAATGTACTTTCGAAGGGCTCAAGGATTTCCCTTCCACCCTCTATACTGTCAAAAATGAAAGACCCAGTTTTTTTCAACATTCTTCCGACACTTTTAAAGCATTTCTGCCATTCAATCAAGCATCATTCTGGATATAGTCTTAATCGTCTTCGGGGACCCTAAAATTAATATATCCGTCGAAATATAATTTCTCTCTTCACGATCAAAATACTCTCCCTTCCATGTTGGATAACGAACCCGGGAAAGGAAATAAACTTTGTGGCTCTGAAAAGCAGATTTGCTTGACAAAAAAGAAACTTGTTACAACAAAAAACAATGGAAGTGAGTGAGACAGAAACAAATATAAAACTTCAAAAATGAAAAATAATAGAAACCTAGGTACAACACGAAGACATCACTATAACACCACAGCAAAACATCAGCTGACGAAACAATGTCAACAGTAAAGAAAAAAAAACAGGACCTAAAAGAACAAACAATTGAAGTTTCAGGTCCCCAGGAGCTGTCTTATTGGTGTAGCCTTTGCGAGGTGGTTCTGATTGGCGACTCGAGTTTGGACCTGCACGCTGACGAGCATGTGCGAGCAAATATGGAAATGAACGAGACCATCAAAAAGCAGGAATCTGCTAATCAAGCTCTGGAAAGCCATGATCATGTTTTCATCTGCGATATTTGCGACAAAGAGATCGAGTCGTCGCAGAAATACCGCAACCATTTGAAGTTTCACGGCGTTCGGTATTTGGAGAAATGCGACCGGTGCGAAAAGGCTTTCGTTCACAAGACCAATCTGGATCATCACAAGAGTATTGCTCATTGCAATAATATTGTGCATGGGTAATGATGCGGGTGAAAAGCCAAACATGTTTGAAAAGAGCACAACTTAGTAAGGTGGAGTTTTGCTTGATACACCTTTGCTCATCAGTGCTCTTGCATTTAGTTTTTAATCAGATAAGTTCTTCATATCAAATCAATTAACGCTAGGTGCTTAGTTCATATAATTCTATTATTATTTGGTTTCTTATTATTGTTGGTAATATTATTAATAATTATTAAATATTTAAAGTTTTCGTGTTGATCATCTTGTGCGATGTAAGTATTTATTATTTAGATACAAAGCGAAGCTAGTGACGCAGTGGATTAAAGCGTCAATCTGCTGGGCGTGAGGTACGGGAGGTGTGTGGTTCGCGTTCCACTCTTGCCAAAAAATTGAGTTCCTTGATTTATGCTTGATTTAATTCGAATGCCTGCTAAGTGCAAGGGGGTCGTCGTGTGTTGCACAGCACGTAATATTTGAGCGTTGGATGATGGGTTACCGATCCCATGAATGTTAGTAGAGTAGAGTAGTCTACAACGTGTTGGAACACGCAGGGATTCGGCAAAATCTCCCGTATAGTGGAAAATAGTATTCACAGGCGTCGGTGTTGTCCTCTGGCAGTGGAAATGGGTCGACGCAGTAGTTGGTAACGATAAATGAAAGAAACGAGAGGCCAGAGAGCGAGGCTGCTGTGGATTATGCACAGTCACAATTAGTATGCACGGAAGTATTGTGGGTACTCTAGCTACTTTATAGGCTACACACACGGCTGAGGGTGAGCTGAGACTGTATTATTCCACATTTATTTGTAGAATTTAAAGGCCCCTTTGAATTTTAAAAGGCGCTGGTCACCTAGAAACTATCAGAAATCGGCTTCACGATTGGCTGAATTTGTTTTAAGGGCCTTCATATTTTTAACGGGCTTGATACAGAATCGCCACTATTCCCCGCTTAATGAAACTACAATTTATCATCCCCAGTGTCGTGGGTTGCAGTTTCCTTTTCAACGATTCTAATGTCAAATCATGAAATACGACATGTCATTTGGCTTTTTTTTGTAAGGAACCTGTGTACCTACCTCTACCTTAGAGAATGGGATACTTGCCAATGAAATAGATTTGACTGGAAATACTTTCGATCATCAACAAGAGTAATAAAGAGTATTTCCTGAACATTTCCGGAAAATATATAGTTGCAGCGGTACGCTAGCGAAATGACCCTGATTCTGCATTTTGTGATACTGCAATGAAATTTGGCATATGAAAACTACGTAGAATTTCTAGTGATTTGACCTGCAGCACTCAAAAATTTGTCCATTAGGGGGCGACTGGGGGCCCCTCAAAATTTCAAGATGTCAGAGCTTTTACCATGCACCATTCAGTAGCGCCCTACCTACCGTTCATGACCTAAACAACTTTGTTCTTGACCATCATAACATTTTTCGTCATGTCAATTCCATTCTTCTTACAGAAAAAAAATATTTCTTTGTCTGGTCAACAAATCGAAAAATATATATTTTTTCGACCACAAATAGATTGTTGTGTCGTTTTTGTGTGATCATCGATAAATCCGCATCCCTTTGATTTATTTATGAGAACAAAAGTTTTGCTGTTCTATTTTTCAACGAAGGGGTGACCTCAACTTACCATTATTTTCAACATTACCTATTTCAATGTTTTATCCCGATAAATATGATTATTGTTGTACTAATATATAGCTTGAAGTTTTCTTCAACGGTGTGGATGATGAAACGGCATCAGATTCCACCTGGAAGCCGTGCATAATTATTTTTCTGCAAGGCCGTCAAATTTGGCAATTTTGATTTTCTACCGGGAGCGGCCAAAATGTCAGTTACACACCACTCCGCTCAAGAGCACCGGTTTCGGTACTTTCGCACCAACTCTCATTTCAGTATCACAAAATGCAAAATTGTTAGGCGTGAATATCGTTTTCCGCTAGAGCAAACCGGTGCTCTCGGGCGGAGTGGTGTGTATTGACATTTTGGCCGCTCCCGCTAGAAAATCAAAAATGCCAAATTTGACGGCCTTGCAGAAAAATTATAATGTACGGCTTCCAGGTGGAATCTGAGGCAGTTTCATCATCCACATCGTTGAAGAAAACTTCAAGCTATATATTAGTATAACAATAATCATACTTACCGGGATAAAACATTGAAAAAGGTAATGTTGAAAATAATGGTAAGTTGAGGTCACTCCTTCGTTGAAAAATAGCACTGCAAAAGTTTTCTTTTTATAAATGAATCAAGGGGATGCGAAAACACCATCATTGCACTTTCAAAAGCCAAAAAATTTAAATCCAAGGTAACTTATGATTCCTTATTTTCTTTTTTTTTCTTGGTGGGCGGGTGTCCGTATAGTCACTGGCAGTACCTCCTTAGCGCCGCCTTAGTGCTCTAAACACGACGTGGGTGATTTACACACCACCCACCATTTTATGGATGCATCAACAGCGAGGTTATTAGCACCCTCTTTTTCGGTGTCCTCGTTTCACAATTTTTCCCTTGATGTGACTGCAGAGTGGTACCTACACGCCAAGGTACTGAAGAGCGCATGAAAATTTTCACCTGGCCCGAGCCGGATTCGAACCCACGATCCCTGGAATTGCTTCCAAAGACGGAGTCCGCCGCGCTACCGGCCGGGTTGATTCCTTTATTGAAATAGGTTTTCTATGTGTTTTAAGTTGATGAACCATGAGTTTTTCTATAACTCGAAGTCGAACTCGAAACGAGAAGTTTTTAGGAAAAAACATTTTTTGGGCTCTTGAAAGTGGATATAATAGCTGCGTTCCTTTTATGATCTAAACTGAGATTTCTCACTTCAATTCCTAGTTGTGTCTCTCTCCCTCTCATGCAATTCTCGCTTTTTCTCTCTCTAACTGAGGTAAGATTATCTGAAATTTCGTGTAAAACGAATGCAGCTTTTGATGTGTTTTCCGTAGTTTCAAACTCAAATATCTTGAAAACGAAGCATTCAATCAAAATTTTGCGAAGTAACTTTTTCTTTCAAATTGAGCGCAGAATTTGAAAGTATGAACCATCTACAAGATTACTTGAAGGGGTGAAAAAGCGGAGGCATCCCTCATTATCCACGCACCTGAAAAATTTTAATGGAACGCGTTAATATTGTTAGATACCGACTTATTTTACTAATCTCCGGTTCGAATTTCAACAAAATCAGTTGAGAAGTTTCAACGTTATGACGAAAAATCGATTTTTAAAGTTCAACTTTGAACGTCTTTATCTCCGTTATTATTCGTTTCTGACATATATTTTTTCAAGAAAGTCTAATTCTTTTGACGTTTCGCATCATTTCCTGAAAAGACGCGATTTGAATTTAAAACAGTATTTTGACACCTTGGTAGATGTGCTCTATGTATAATATGAGAGCTGTCACCGTCATCTCGACGCGGTGCACCCGTAAGTAAGCCCCCTGCATTGGAAGTTGCTGTGTGGTTGGCGAGGGTCGTCTCCACCATGGTTGGCAGCTTCTTGCTGACGCTGCGAGGTGAGCGGTGGTCACTGAAGAAAATGATGGCCAAGCGCTGCAGTACTAAAGAGAACGGGATGTAAATCGCTGAGTAGTGAGTACTTCCCACTATGGCTTATTATACCTACTGAGATAGCAAGAAAGTATTGAAAATGAGTGTCACACAGGCCACTGGACAGTGAGCGTTTTACTGCTGTAGTACCTTCAGTTATATAATTGACTATATAATTGAATGTTTCCCAGCCCCTTGACAACAACGGGTGACATCTATAATTGAGAACCTGCCAGGACAACATCAACATCCCATTGGATAAAACCAAGTCGTTTTTAGAAAACAACACGTCACATGCTTAGCTATTCAAGTCATTGGAGATTTTGGCCAATGCAACAATACAAACATGAGTGAACGATGAGATTTCATGACTAGATTTCATGTTTCGATACTTGAACCTGAACTGAAAATGATAAATATATGAATTACGTAATTAGAAATGTGGGATATATGGAAGCAATTCCATTTATTACGTTGTCTTTGATATGATGAGAATTGGAACAAACGAGAAAAGTCAAATAATTCAACAGTTTTTTTCCCTTTGAGAATGGGACTCGATTCGAAATTCCGTGTTTCGTGAATGAATTGGGACTTAACTATGAAAGGTGTTAATTACGATTTAATGCCTGAAAAAAAAAGCGTCGGGGTAAGAAAACGTACGGTCGTACGATCGCACGCAAAATAAACGGAGACAGTGTTTCGCGCGGAGTGTACCGATTTTATGAATTTTGGCTTGGTGTCACAGTGACAAGAAGGCTAAAATTCATTAAATCAGTATACTCCGCGCGAAACACTGTCTCCGTTTATTTTGCGCGCGATCGTACGTGTAAGAAAACGTACGTGTCAGTGGATAGTAGGGAGTTTGCGATTTCATCGAACGTACGACGTAACACAACGTAGAACGTGAAAATTTCCCTGTAACTAAGGAATTGCAAATAACCAACTCGTCAATTTTCACGTTGAAAGTTACGTTACGTCGTACGTACGTGTGAACGCAAACACCCCAATTATGGCGGAAAAGCCGGAAAATGTTAATTTCGCAGGTAATAAATTCCATAGATGCCTAGATAATCAAGTAGCGCGCGGGTTTCAAAAAAATCACACTTGTGTGAGAAAATCTGCACTCTAAGAAAGAGGTGAGCATTTTCAAAAACCCCCGTAGGTCGAGTTTTGTCCTCACATTTTCAGTTTGGGTGCTACGATGGAGCCATTTTGTCAAATTATAAACATTTTCAAGTCTTTCAGAACCTCGTTCAGAACTTCTACAAGTTTTCTCTTTATGTCTAAAACAATCAAAATAGTCACCTGCGCAATATTTCCAAAAGGTTAGCAGCCAGAGCTGCTGGTACCTACCTTGGAAGCATCGGTCAGCCCTGATCACCATAATTTTTTAACGTGACTAACCCATCGGCGTCAACCGGGTCGACATCCACGGCTTTGCTAGGACGTCATATAGGGTCTTCCATGCAGAGCCATGCAAGGAGACGCTTCTACTGGCGATTTCTTGATCGTGAAAGCATCCTTTTACTTAAGCTTACATTAACTTTAGCCAATAAGTATTCAGTTGATTGAAACGACCCATCGCTTTGCTATTCAGCCACGTGAACCTTATAATATAAATCTTAGCTCCTGACTGATGCATGAAACTTGACGTCGAGGAATTTTGTGCTATATAAAAAAAATATCACTCAGTTACTTGAGTATTCTGATCAACAGAATTCCGCAGGCAAAATTAATATATTCTCTTTCCACCCATCAGAAAAACTTCCAGTACAACAAGATTGAGGTCTGGTCAATTGAACTTGAAGAAATGTATAAGCAGGAGTAATAGGTATCTGATATCATCGCACCTATCAATAAGAGAATTCTAAATAAACTAAATACAAGAATAAACTCCTGAATCTTCGTGTCTTCAGCAGGAAGCAGCAGCAGGCTGAAGTTTCACATATTCGTGTGTGGCTTCATATTGGCTTGAAGAAAATACTGAACTGAGAAGAGAATAGATGAAGCAAGCTTCTTTGGTGACACTAAAACGAAAACAAAAATGGGAACTGCTGGGCGTTTTTCCATCGGTTTCGCTGTCGCGCATCACAGTTTATTTTAACATTACTTTGGAATTTCCGTTTAAGGTAGTGGATGTCATGCTTTTATCATATGTGCAGCATGTGTTTTTATACCACTTGCCTCCAGAAGAGGTGATGCTGTTTAAGTAAATTTATCTGCCTCACCCAGCAGCTGCCACGCAGAGTTATCTTTGCATGGTGGCTCGTGCTCCGTATACCCTCCTTGAAGACGCGCATCGCCTGTAAATCCCTCGATTTATAAATATTTCAATTTTCAAGACGACATTCAAAAACCTGTTGTGTACCTACAAAGTTACAAGAGCTCGATCTCTACCTGTTTTTACTAAAGGTTGTAAACTTCCGGCAGGAAAAGGGTATCATGTACGTTTTCGAGTGGTGCATCGCCAGGGTTCCTTGCCCTAAAGAGTTAATAAAGCTAACCAGATGCTTTTAATGGGCATCCGTTTCCGCGTGGTGTTTTTTTGAAACCTTTGGCGAACCCGGAGAAAAAAGTTCTGGAAGCGGAAAAGCGAAACACCTCTTGTAAAATGTTTGTAACACTTTCAATTGATTTAAAAATTGTTATCTCGAACACATGTGCATTTTTCTCGCGTGTTGAATACCACGTGTCGCGGAAGGGATCCGGGATCCATATCCTTTCTCTTTACTTCTTCATGTGTTGTCTCTGGAAAGCGGAAGTCTAACATCTTTGTTTGTGCTTTTCCGACGCAGAGTTAGTACTACTGCAGCAAAGGGGAGAAAGGAAAAATGGAATATATCATAGAGATGATTTATTTTTAATAGCGTTATTCCTGTCATCAAGTTCGAGTGATAAAAGTCAAAACAATTATCACCCGGTGCTCAAAAGCCCATAAAACATCTGCGCCTTAAAAATCTGAGTAGAAATGTTCTTCGCTAATTAGTCGGGTTTTTTTCGCACGTGGTTCACAAAATATGGAATTCTGTCAGGCGAGGAAAAAATCTAGGAAGAGCAAGGTGGATTCCTCGGTGGATACGGGGCAAATAAATCGAAATCTTTACGTTAGACTGAGATGGAAAAGTAATGCTTTTACTGCGGAAAGTGTGGACATGTACGAGTGTGAGTTAAACAAACTTTTTAGTAGCAAAAGCCACATTAGCAAATCGTTAAACAGGAACCTAGTCCTGCAGTACATTTAGTGGTAGTTTACGCAATTAGATTAAGATTTTGTAGCATTTGTCCCCCAGGGAACTGAGGAGACCACATATCCTAGCTTGTGGGCAAAAAATGAAGCCGAGAAATAAAATAAGGAGAGGGAAGGACTTTGGGCATACTTATATTTGTTTATTTGGTGAATACTTTCCCGACAGTATCCAGGATTCTATGAAAATTTTATTCGAAACGTCCCTTCGGGTGAGAATTCAGAACTCGATTGCATCAAGATTGACAAAAATTTGCTTCATCCTCGTGGTGATAAAAAAAAGTGTAGGTGAATTCGACTTTTCCAGGAGAACGTCAGAACCTTTTCGAAATTGTCTCATTGCAAAAATCAAGTAAAGTAGGCTCCATTTTGAAATTTATTTGGTGCACGGGTCAAGCCAAGAACACTCTGAAACCGAATGCCCAATTCCGAAAACAATGCACTGAAAAGTAATGCAATCTTTCTCTAAATGCGTTCTACCGGAAGTCGCCACCTAAAATGAATATTTCTGATGGCTTATAATAAAAGCCGATACTTCCGGCCGAAGTGTTCAAGATGAAATTTTCTCGCTAAATGCACCTCTGCATGGTCCGATCGCTCCTGGCCAAGTGCAGATTGGGAAAAAAAAATTTAAAATTTGTAGCGGCCGAACGGGAAGTGCTGAAAAATCGCACCCTAAAACTTCAAACACCCTGTATATGGGTACATACATCTACGTAAATTCAAAAAATGGTGTTCCTCTTGGTCAAAAACTATAGGCTGATATTTTTGTTGAGAATACAATTTTTCAAAAATTTTCACTGCAAGAACATTACCCGGTACCTACCTAAACCCGATACCCGGTACCCGGGACCCGGTACCCGGTCGGTACCTAAACCCGAGCCTAAACCTTTATAACCTGTTCAATTTTCCACCTCAAAACTTATAACACCCTGTATATGGGTACATGCCACACCACAAAGCTTATAATTTCAATTGAAAAAAAAATGCTAAGACACGCGCCTAGAAGTAAAAAATTACGAAAAGAACAATTTAAATAATGAAGGCAATAATTGTACAAAACTTTAAATTTTGTAACAGCCCTAGAAAACTGTCGCATCATGCGACAGAGCTGAGATTCGATCCACGAAAGTAATTTCATATTTTGACGAACGCCTAGAAAATTTTGATTAAATGCAAGTAGTACTTGGGTATTTATGGGGCGACGTAACACACGCCCATAAATTCGAACATGCAATAAGCCATAAGGACTTATTGGCACGAGCGCCGGCACTCATTCCCCAGTCGTTTAAACTATTTTTACTCGACACATATGGGCAGGTATTATGGGGCCCTGCCTCTTGCATCAAAGCAACAACTGCCACCGGTCCTGTAATTTATAATGTGCGCGTTCCCCCTTTTGCTTTGTAAATATAGACACCGTGTAACACTACCAGACAGGTAAGCGCTTTCAGGTTCTCCTCCGATTTCAGGAACTTTATTTCCTCCGGCAAGCTATACGGTGTTTCTTTGAGCCAGAGGGTCCAATTAAAAGGGTTCGCTCTCGATTCCCAATTTCATGGTTTCGATTATTATGGTCCGCGTTGCAGCACCGGAGACCGTCGGGATGGACCAGGTGCTTGCGCGGAGATGTCAGAACGAATTCTTGCAGAACGCAAACTTCATATGCACCAAGTCGAAAGGCAGTTGGTACACGTTGCAGAAAAATTTATTGCCGTTTGCTACAAGAAAAATCCGTGACTCGAGAATAGCGCAGGCAGAACACCTTTTAATGAGTGCTGGCATTTGCTTTGAAGAGATTTAAATTTGTTGACGTTGGTCCTCGATCGTATTTGATAAAAAGTATCGAAGCGTTGCGGTATTCTTCGATCTATACATTACATATAGTTAGTTGCGGATACCTATTGAGTCGAACTGCCGATATGCCTCACACTAAGCTTTTTTTAATAACGTATTTAACGAGGCGCCATTCAGCTATACCTAAGCATAAACTGCTCTCCCATGGAACCTCGGGGACAACACTAAAATCTGAATATCCATGGATGTAGTGATGTAGTGGGATTCCAACCCTCACAGGGCAGCGCGAATGGCTGAGCTAGCCATCAGCTAAACCACTCGGCCACCACAGCTTTCCTACGAAATAAAAGTGTTCAATTGACCAGACCTCGATCACGAACAAGTTTTGTTAATGATCGTGGTCTGGTTAGTTGAACGTGCTTAAAACATTCAAGATCTAATAGTTCAGGACAAACGATATTCTGCGGTGATACGGAGCTAGCTGAGCAGGACGATTTTTTGCCTAGACCAGTCATGTGCGCGATGGTCTGGTCACTAGTTCAGCCCAGTTTCGCATCGCCGGATAGATAGATAGTAATCCATCGCCGATGAATTAAGCATAATTTCAAAAATGTTGCAGCTGGTATGGAATTACAAAACGATTTCTCCATTAAAAAAAATCCACCAGAGCAGATGTTACGGATAAATAAATTCCCAAAAAGAATTCACCGGAATGAACTTTCCTCAGAAATAATTTCTCGTTGAATAATTTTTGCCGAAATATTTTTTTTCTTGGAATCATTTAGCTGGAATAAAGGACCCCGCACGATTCTTATGGAAAATGGCTCCCGGTTAAATTCTCTGAATTTTTGATATGTTGTAGCTCATGAGATACTAATCAAATACCGTGAACCCCAAACTCAAATAATGGACAGTTTTTCACCCACAGGGGGTTGAAGTTGGAGGTTTTGACGGCTTCAAAATGATATTATGACGTTGATAAAAGCTTTTTATTTGGTTTCTCTTCAAGTTGTGTTTCATGCTAAATGTATTCATTTGACAGAAAAATATCAACCCCCTCCTCCACCCCCAACCCCTATCTACCATCATAAAATTCGAGATTACTTCCAAAAACCCTGCGGATGGCTTCTATGATTTAAATTATGAGTTTTGACATTAGAATTATTTTCCACCCCTAATGTTGGGGTGCCGATTTTCCAATTTTCCTCGGTTAATTTGGCTGAATTTTTGGTATTGTGTACTTCTAATTCTGCTGAACAAAAAGCTCATACCAAAACTTATTCCTATGAACAGTTTTTGTTCTGCAGGGGACTGAAGTTCAATATTTATGCTCTCAAATCTTCAACTTCAGTCCCCTGTAGAACAAAAACTGTCCATAGGAATAAGTTTTGGCATTGGAACTTTTTGTTCAGCAGAATTAGAAGTACACAATACCAAAAATTCAGCCAAATTAACCGAGAAAATTGGAAAATCGGCACCCCAACATTAGGGGTGGGAAATAATTTTCATGTCAAAATTCATAATTTAAATCACAGAAGCCATCCGCATGGTTTTTGGGAGTAATCTCGAATTTTATGATGGTAGATAGGGGTTGTGGGTGGAGGAGGGGGTTGATATTTTTCTGTCAAATAAATACATTTAGCATGAAACACAACTTGAAGAGAAACCAAATAAAAAGCTTTTATCAACGTCATAATATCATTTTGAAGCCGTCAAAACCTCCAACTTCAACCCCCTGTGGGTAAAAAACTGTCCATTATTTGAGTTTGGGGTTCACGGTATTTGATTAGTATCTCATGAGCTACAACATATCAAAAATTCAGAGAATTTAACCGGGAGCCATTTTCCATAAGAATCGTGCGGGGTCCTTTCTGTTAGGATGAATTCTCCCGAGAATGAATTTACCCAGTATTGAGAAAGAACCTCCCTCGGAATTAATTTCCTTCTGGATTGAATTTTGCCGGAGTAGTTCCACCGTAATAAGGAAATAAGGTCGGGTTTGGTAGTACTATTTATCGATAACTAACTTGCCGACAGGACAAATTGCCAACACTCAGCGATAAGGCAACTCGCGAACAGGACAGCTCATCGACAGGAAAACTCACCAATAAGACGACTGATTCGACAAGAAAATCGTCGGGAAAATAAAAAACAGAATCTCGGGAACTAATTATCATGAAAAGACAAAATCGCTCAAGGCAAAGTCTCAAACAGACGATCTTTATACGCAACAGCGGAACAGTCCCTTATGGCACCTAGCTACTGGCTTTGCGGGAGCAAAATTGCTTTTGGGCCAAAAACAAGGAATAACTGTTTGTGTCTTCTTGGGATTTCGTCCTTGGAGACTGCGGATTTTTGGGAATTTGTCGTTTTGTGATTGTCTCTCGAAAAATATTGGAAAAATTAATTCTTCTAGAGGTTTTGTCAGGAAACCCTGCCAGTTAGTTGTCTTGTTGGTGAATTATTGTCTTGTCGATGTTGCAAAACTCATTTCAAATTAATCCACCAGGGGCGGGTCAGGCTAAATATAAATACGGTCACCAGGTAAAAATAACCCTAACTTGTTTGAATGTGAATTTTTTCCAACTTTAGGAAGAAATTATGAAATACTGGAGTTTTCTACCAAATGAGGGTACTCCTGTTCAACCTCACACGTTTACGAGATATTTGAGTTT
The DNA here is from genome assembly GCA_949128115.1 of Anaspis maculata. Classification (NCBI taxonomy): domain Eukaryota; kingdom Metazoa; phylum Arthropoda; class Insecta; order Coleoptera; family Scraptiidae; genus Anaspis; species Anaspis maculata. Next base: position 16,743,971 of record OX421963.1, on the reverse strand, counting down.
GAATTTATGAAAACGTGGTCAGATTACGAGATTTCAGTATGAATGTATGACAACATGATGGACAAAATGGACAAAACCCCATACAAAAAGTAAGTGGGTATACATTTTTCAGAACAAAAAAAACATGTTGGCATTATAAATCGCAGATATCATTGTCGATTAATTATTCCTCAATTTATTCAGACATTTTCACTTTATTTCCGAGCTTATTTCTGTATCAGCTTTTGCATAATGAACCACTACACTTTTAATGAACTGGCAGACATGCAGATCATGTATAGGATGGAAGAGCTTTTGGAAATAGTCATGAGGCACTTGGGTTGTAAGAAGATTGAAGAAGTTTTCCCGAATCGTATCTCACCCCATCATACCACTTCTGCAAGTGTGGATCGGAGGATTAGAGAAACAGGTTAGTTTGAAATATTTCCATGAATACTTTAGTTTGTCCATATTATGTCACTGTTCTGCATCATAATAGGAACAGTAGAGCACCGAGGAGAGCTAGAAGATCGGAGTTCGACTAACGGGTGTTGATCCTTGTGGCTCTTGAACGTCACATAAATGTGAGGAACGTTGGTCGCAGGGTAAATGTGCCCAAATCTTTCGTTCATAAAGTTCTTGGGAAGCAGCTGTTGCAACCGTACCACATACAGAAAGTCCAAGGTCTTAATCCGCCCGAATTCCCAGCTCGGCTACAATTTTGCATCTGGTTTCAAGAAAAGCGACTCGAAGTTTCCATTCCTGAAAGACTTATTTTATTCAGTGATGAGGCAGGATTCACAAGATATAATCAATTTCACGGCTATCTGCATTAGAGCAAGCTATGGAAAAATTATTTTTTGTTGGTAGGAATGAGTAGGAATCCATAACCGTCGTCGTAGAAGGTTTGTGTAAATGTGGTATGTGAAAAGGCTAGGTCTTGTGGCATTTGTGGCAGATGTCACCCGTCGCGTGGTGTGATGCACGTCAAGTCAAAATGTTCAGTTTATTTGGGGAAAACAGATAAACACGTGTTCCTCGAAGTGTCAATTAGCTGCGGACACGGGTTGGTGGCTCTTTACTTGTGCTTTGGTAGTGGCGGCCAGTGAGCCAGTGTGTTAAATGACGCCCACAGATGATGACGCCAAAGGAAGTCAGCGGTAGCACCAAAGGGAAGTAAGACTGATAGTAGGAAGTACTACGTGCTCTACAACACTAAAACAGCATACAAGCCAGAAGAAGATGAAGAAGGGAATACATACATGAAATGGTCAATAATTTTATGTTGAGAAGATCTTCCAACACAGAGTGCACTCACGCGTCGTGTCTCGACTGTCTTGTCTTGTACAGTGCAACTCAATAAATCAATGTCCATGGAAGCGAATTTTCTCAACCTCACTGGGGCCACTGGACACGCATTTTCAATAATTTTTCTTTCCTTTAGTGCTGCCGCTGACTTCCTTTGGCGTCATTTTATACACTGGCTCACTGGCCGCCACTACCAGAGCACAAGCAAAGACCCACCAACCCGTGAAGACGGTTTCTAGCAAATTTACACTCCGAGGAACACGTTTTTATCTGTTTTCCCCAATAAAACTAAACATTTTGACTTGATGTGCATCACACCGCGCGACGGGTGACATCTGCCACAATACCTAACCTTTTCACATACCACATTTACACAAACTATCTGCGACGACGGTTATGGATTCCTACTCATTCCTACCAACAAAAAATAATTTTTCCATAGCTTGCTCTAATGCAGATAGCCGTGAAATTGATTATATGAGGTGTTCAATGTCCATAACAGATAAGAATCATATTTCTTAACAGCAAGGTTAACTGGAGAAATCTACACCAATTTTTTGCAACATGATCTGCCTCAATTAGGTACTGGGAGATATTCAATTGAATGTCTGTAATGAAATATGGTTTCAACATGATGGGACACCCCCACATGTTAGTAGAACAACGAGGGCGCATTTGGATAATCATTTTGCTGACCGCTGGATTGGCCGCGGAGGTTATTCTTATCCTTTACTTTCGTAATAATGTATGGAAAAAAGTAAACTCATTCCAGGTCCTGTTCCATGGCCTCCCCGTTCATCTGACCTGAATGCATTTGATTTTTTCGTGTGGGGAACGATTGAAGAAATTGAAGAAATGATGCTCTTCATCACAGGAGATACAAAATGTCGATCTGCTTCGTGAACGAATAGAGACTGATTTTGACGAGGCGATGGAAAATGCAGGAGTCATGCAACGAGTTAAAATTGAAAATGTTATCAGGAATCAAGGCGGTCATTTCGAGCATTCATGGAAATAAAGTATTCCTATTAAATTGTTTTTTTTTTCGCCTTGAAAATCGTTATTATTTCCATACCCAGTAACATTATCCCAAAATCAGCGTTTCTGACCATGTTTGATTACATTCAAATTCAAATATCTAAACGGTACGTTCCATCAAGGTTAACAACCTATCATAAGGTGGATTTATGGTCGCAAAAAATAAGAATAAAAATAAAAATAACGATAAGAATCAAAATTAGATAAATGAACACGGTAACTGTTACTTCAGAAATAAAAATAAGAAATAGTTTGAAAAATTGCTTCTAGGTGTCGCTGGAAGCATTAAAATGACAGCCGTTAAAACTAATAGCCAGTTCCACCAGCGAATTTAATCATTGTTAACTAATTGAGGTATTTTCTCTGGTGAATATTGGCTTAGTGACCACAGAAAACACAAGTTTCACGAAAGATTATGGAGAAATATGTAGACCACAACAGCTTGTATGCATTTTCCGTGATCATTCAACCAGCACAGACCTAGAATCCATCAGAGAAAATGTCTCAATTAGCTAACAATAATTAAAATTGCTGGTGGAACTGGATGTAAGTTACAGTTCTCAGCTTTATGCTATTGTTATTGCGGTTATTTTCCTACTTGCTTTGTTTAGTGTTATACATACAGTATCACTAATTTGTAGATAATAGGTTTGTTCCATCAGCAGTCCCTGACGGTTCGTGAACGTCAGCGACATGCGCATTACGATTTTGGCGGTCCATCAAAATCCTGGACGATTCCCTGATTGACGAATCCGCTGTTCCATCAGCGGCTCAAACTAGTTTTGGGACGGTTCGAAAAGTTTGCAGATTTTACGGAAACTTCTTATCCGCATCCGACGCTTGCGTAGTGGAATACATTTATTTTGTTTCCAGCCTTCTCCAATCAATGTTTACAAGTAATAAAGGTTACCCAAAAGCTGCTGAAACTGGAGTGTTTTCAAAAAAACGTCTAGCACTATTTTCGTTTTTGCTCTGCTACCGAACCCCTTGTTCCGGTTTATCAACAATCAGATGCAACTCTGCCTTGAATGCGACATGAATAATTCGAATAATCTAGATAATATCCCTAGAGGTCCCTGCCAACCCTAGCGCACTCTAGCGGGAGTAAACCCGTCCATTGATGATTTCGTGTATGTCACGGAGTTGCAAACTTGCGAAACCGTCAATCATTGTAGAACAATACGTGTTTCATTGTAAAAGGGATGAGAGACTCGATCTGATTATCAACGTGCTGCCATTTCTGGAGAGTTGATGACATAGTTTCTTTCAAAAATTGGATTCTGATAGGGCGACAATAACGCGGAGACGAAGGCCTGGGATTTTTCCAAATAACTAAGTAGGTACTTGTTCAAATTATCCGACCCCAAAATTTGCAATGTCATTGAATACCTACGTTAAACCTACACTCGCATGAGAACTATCAGCGTTCGTAAGCTGTTTGTACTCGCTGTGCCCGAAACTTCCATCATAACCCCATCTACAAATTATCCTTAGATTTTTCCATACTTGAGGGTGCAAGATGCAAGGAGTTTAGGACGTCCACTTGCACTTTGAGACTTCAGTCGCAAGTATGATCCAGTAAAGATTGCAACTAAACTTCGGCTAAGGTCTCATTTACCGTTATATCTGGAAAATAACACCGACTTTAACGGCAAAAATTTTCTCGTAGGATCGATAAGCAGCGAGTTTTCTTGTTCTCGGAGAGCTTCTAATGTCTTTGTATTGTTGTTTCGTTGATTTTGCATCAACGAAATCCACCATATCGCTTCATCTCCAGACATCTCAGTTGGCCGTGCTGGTTCCTTCCAGGATTTGTATGCAGCTAGGTATTTCGTAGCTGCTCCTGATGAACCAAGTTTCATTCTGGTGGCCAAAGGTAATCCCTCCATGCAATGCATTCCACTAATCTCTCTCTGAGGCGATTCTCTTCTTTGTACGTTCATTTGATTCCTCGAAAGTTGACTTCCAGGGACTTCGAGAGGTCGACCAGGTCTACCTGAAGCACCAGAAGTTGATGGCTCGCCAAAAGATGATTCTGAAAAAAATACGGTCAATTATCCATTTTCACCCACATCTCGATAATTTTTTAATTTTTTTTCAACAAGTCATGATTTTCATTTTTGGAAATTCACCTCCTGAATTGTCGAGTTCCTTGATGATGTCACGGGAATCTCGCGAGTCAAAAACAAAGCCAGGAAGAGAGATTTCTTACAATGGGGACTCGTCCCAATGAGGAAATTATACCCGGAGAAACTCTTTTCAGGGAAATCCGAGGGGCGAACCGCGAAGAAAATCTGGTGCAAATCAAATAGGAAATCACAGGAAATCAAGGGAAATCTTGAGAAAATCACAGGAAATCTTTGGGAAATCAAGAGAAATCTGAAGGAAATCACTAGAAATCTACAATGCGCGCATGCGCATTATAATTTCAAGCTCACAGAGTGCGAATGGGTTGGACATTGTAATCGCAAGGTATAGGTACTTGGTACTTATCTTATCGGCGACGTTGTTTCTACCTATTGGTCGTTGTATACAGGGTGAATCAGCTCTTACCCATCAAACTCCACGAAAAGACTCCTCCCATCCTCTCGATCTAGAAAAATACAACATACGCGCCCCTCACTCGCCTCCCAAAAAAGATACAGGGTGTGAAAGCTCACCCCTCTCGATCTTCAAAAATTTCCAACTTGCAAACTATCGAACCAAATCAGCCTAAACTCAGCACAGACTGTTTCGTCAGAAACATCCGCCCACCTGCAAAACTTCGAAAGAATCCAATCAGTAAGCTTAGGAGTTATGGAGGGTCACTAATTTGGAAGCATCTGAAGAACCTTTAGAACAGATGTTTCACCCAGAACTCCTATACCACCGATTGGACTCCTCCGAAACTCGGCGGGCAGGCAGATATTTCCGACAAACCAGCCCGTGCCGAACCCAAGCTAACCTAATTGAACAGTTCGCAAGCTACAATAAACCTTTAAAAATCGGAAAAAGTGAGCTTTGACCTCCCCCATCTTTCCCGGGGAGCAAGTGAGAGGCACGCATATCATATACCCCTCTGAATCAGGAGGACGAGGAGAACCCCATCCCAAAGTTTGAACGGTCCAAACTGATTCACCCTGTATAGGTAGGTTCCTTTTGGAATCTAATTTTGATAAAGTAGGTATTACGAAGTATTTTTGAAATGTCGTGTAATGACAGTTGTTCAAGATTCATCCATGCTCTCAACGGTACATAGTACATATATGCCGATCACGTTTTAAATTCAGTAGAAATTAAAACGCGGTTGGCCATGTTCCCTAGGGTGTAACGGACGCTGACAGACCAAGTTACGTGAAAACAGGCTTTTTGTGGCGAAGTCTAGTGAGGTTAGAAAATTTTGACATGAAATGCCAATTCTGGCGTCTCCTTGCATCATATTCCGCTACAGTGTTGCCTTGGCTGTTATGACTGTTATCTTGTCAGAATGGCAGGTAAGTGACAGAGTGCCGAGCCGTTCTAGGTTTTAGACACTAGGCCTTCATTTCTGACCATACATTAGAACAGTTTTCTCAACCTAGTATATGATATGATGGTATATTATGATTCACTATTTTATTCAAAAAAACTACACCAGTCGTCCATTTAGGGCATGTTCCGTTTTACAACTCTTCGAACCGGTAACCGAAAAAGCGGTACCTTATGGTTACCGGTTATTTCGGAACGCTCTGGTCAATCTTCCGTCAATGTGAAGTTGTCAAACGTTGAAATTTGATTCCAAAATTTTCAGGCTTTTGTGAAGCAGGCAGAGCAAATAATGGTGAAGGGTACACAGAAGCGAGGCTGTTTTTAAATCACATCGCAGCTTCCAGCTCGCTTACTACCTACCTCGCTACGTCCTACCTATCTTCACGTTGCTCTATGTTATCTTTATTTTGCGACATGGGGTTACATTGAAATTCAAGTCCAAGACATACCTGGCGTTCAAGGTGGACATTTTGACCGAGGGCCTTGACCGAGCAAGCTTGTTAAGTGTGTCTGACTTTAGCTGCAGAATGCAGAACACGCTGCTGGACCGCCAATATAGGTATACCTAGGTAGCTGCCTCTTCTTCTGCGGGTACCCTCCTGTATTCCTGTATCTGGTTCCAAGGGCAAACCCATATCGCAGAAAATCATGTAAACGGACGGTATGGTGCAGATTTAAAAGTTATTTGATGTCTTCTGGAATCGTTTCGTGATTCGTGTCATGACAAAACTCAAAACCAACTTTCAAAATTGGCAAGTAATGTCATCCGCCATGTTTTTAACCGGAGTAACCAAGCTCAAACGCCGGTCGCTCCGGTTCCCTCTGGTTAAAATAACCGTGGTCCGATTTACGAATAATACAAGTAATATTACCAATTCGGACCGGGTAACCGGAGTTTCGGTACGAATATTACTAAAACGGAACATGCCCTTAAACTGGAGAAAGTCTATCAAAATCAAGACGTCTTGAGCGTTCATACAATCTTGCAACAGCGCTGTACTCGATTGACAATACGAATTCAAGGTCATCTGGGGAAATCTTGATCCAACATTACAAATTTGAGCATCCCCAAATATCGCAGAATTGCCAACTTGGCGTGCAAAAATTACCGTTCTAGTGCTGAATTTAAAAGCTGATCGGCATCGGCATATACCTACCTACCTATTTGTCCAACTTTCCGCTCCTTATTAAATAATGAACTCTCGACTCTACTAATGTGAATTATGAATTGAAATTTTTCAGAAAAATTTCATCTCGAATTTGATGGAAAGATGTTCGCAAGGATATTCCACAAGGAAGCGTGAATTATTTCTTTATCGCATCGCGCAGTAAAATGTAAGTAGGTATGATGTAAGTTTTGAGTACCTAGTTACCTACCTACCTACCCGAGTACCTACCTATTTGTAGCGTTTGTATGAAAATATTATGAATTTATCGGAAAACTTGAGACAATTATGAAATTTACAAAAAAATTGAAAGAAATTATTCAACTTAAGAGGATCACAGGAAATCTTGAGGAAATCACAGAAAATCACAGGAAATCAAAGGAAATCATTCAACTTGCAGGAAATCATAGGAAATCACAGGAAATCGAAGGAAATAAAGGAAATAATAGGAAATCAAGACACAGGAAATCAAAGGAAATCTTGAGGAAATCACAGGAAATCTCGAGGAAATCACAGAAAATCACGGGAAATCCCAGGAAATCTTAGTGACATACGGGAAATCACAGGAAATCTTGCGAAAAGAGGAAATCTGGTGTACAAAATCCAGCCCGCGGTTCGCCCCTCGGGGAAATCATTTCCAGGGAAAATTATTTCGTGGTCGGAAAGGGAAGTTCGTTCCTGTTACGGCTGGTATCAGATTCCTTGTCTTGTTTTTTTTTTCGAGTGTGATTTTCTCCGCGATCAGAACTAATCGATACTATTTACTATCTACCCTACACCTACTCCGACTAGTATGGTTTATGCGAGGCATCTGATCAGCGACAGGAGCAACATGCTCCTTGAAAGCTCCATAAAAAAAATGCAATTTCAAAATTGGAATGGTTCAATACGACCAAAACGACAAATTATGAAGAGGAGTTTTTTAGATGAATTCACGCAAAATCAAATTCCCTAATGGTAGAAGAGATTCTCTATGATACCTAATCGATGAATGAAACTAAATAACAACACTTGGGTATTGACCAAACACACTACTTGAATTGACTTATTTAGACTTTCGACCGAGCTTTCGACTTTCTGGAAGTTGTATTGTTCAGGTCAGTTGTTTCTAGGCACCTCCGGCCTCCGGTGTGTCGTCCCAGATTCTTGAGTTTCAATAATCATTCGACACACCTACAACCAGTGGTATAATTTCGGCTTTCCTCAGGAGTTTCCACGATGCAATTCATATGTGGCGTATACAATTACATCCTGTCTTGCGGTCTCGCCCTATCTTTATGCACTAGTGAGTGGGCCCCAGCTTGTTGCAGAACCGCAACACGTGCTCCCTGGTTTGTTTTTGTTCGCTTCCGTTCTTACGCGCGCGAGCTTTACTTTTAGCTTGACGCCGCTTTTTATGCATAACAACCGGAGCCCCAACTCATATGCAAGTAGCACTCACCAAAGCCGCACACGCGAATCTGGCAGATTTTATCAATGGAGGAGAGATTGTCTTGCACACACGTGTGTCAGCCACATGATGAACTTTCCTAGTTCTTTCATCTTTCTGCAGATCGGAGCAAAAACTGACCCCACGAATATTTGCAATTCTGGTGGGTTCAGCGATCGTAAAAGCATGGAAATTCAGCACTTAATCGGCAACGCCGCGCTTTGCTAAATAACAGTCTCTATTGAAGTTCCTTATAATTAAAATTAACCAAGTAAGATTTTTTTCAACTTTACAAGCGAAAGAAATAGGCTATCCTTTAACGTCCATGTAAGATCCATAGCTTTTTTCGCTGAGGAGCCCTACTATCTAGTTCACGTGACGGACAGAGACGCGACGGGCAGATAAAGTATTGTTAAATATTTCACGTTGGGTTCTTCAACAATTGAGACAAACGTTTAAAACACTATGCTTATTACTGCGTACTACTATGAATACATAGCAGCATCTCTGGATACAATCGAGGATACCAAAACGTTAGCCGAATGGCAAAACAAGAAGAACCTGAATGGAATGATTCAGTTTATAAAAACGCACAGATCCACATAGGAAGCCCTATAAACACGAAAGACTCTGTAGTGCAAGTGGTATTAGTGGAACCGGACGATCCAAAAATGGAGAAAAAGATCTAGAATCTGTCTGTGTGAAGTTCAAGGAAGTCCAAGGAGTCTTCATCACGATAGAGGAGAACACGAAGATCCGGAAAGCCCAGTCCAAGAAGATGTATGGAGTAGCCAGAGCTACTGAAGGAAATGGTCCAAGTGATATTTCAGGGAACAGATAGACAGGCCGCAATTTATACAACAGCATCTAGACCGAAGAAAATATCAAACAAGTGAGTATGCCTTCACGTGCGTGAGTCTCAGTAGCGCATTTTCTCAAAGAGGCATATTGTGAACGTAAAAAAATTTGGTTGAAGGAGAAACACCATTCCTTGCCCAATTTCTTCATTCGAAACTCATTGTGATATTTTGTTATCAGAATGGGGTACTTGCCAATGAAATAGATTTGAATGGAAATTCTTCCACTCATCAATATTTTTTTGTTTGAGGGCGGGAGCTGGGAGCGGCGACTAATGAACAGTAGTCTATTCTTTCCCATTTTCAGTCGGCTATCCATATAGCGAAAGAATTAGATCGCTATGTCTTCGGGTTCATGTTTTCCATTTATCTCTTACTTTGAAGGCAGCGTGTGGGGGTGGCAGCATTCGGCGAAGTAAATGTTGCACAGTTTGAGTTAGGAGTTTCTTAATGTTTAAGGAAATATGACAATCAATGAAAATTGTGAAAGTTGCATTTTTTTGTTTGGGGGCGGGAGCTGGAGGCGGCGACTTATCAAAAGTGGCCTATCTCTTCCCATTTTTCTTCAGCTATCTATATAGCGGAACAATCAGATCGCTATGTTTTCAGGGTTATGTTTTACATTTATCTCTTACTTTGGGGGCGGCGTGTGGGAGCGGCAGAGTTTGGCAAAGAAATTCTCCCACAGTTTGAGTTGGGAGTTTCTGAATGTTTGAGGTAACATTGAAATGTAAATCAGTGGAAATTATTGAAAGTTGCACTTTTTTCTCTTGGAGGTGGAAGTTGGAGGCGGCGCCATATCAAAAGTAGCCTATTCTTCCCCCATTTTTAGTTAGCTATCGATATAGCGGAAGAATTAGATCGTTATGTTTTCGGGTTTATGTTTTTCATTCATCTCTCACTTTGAGGGCAGCGTGTGGGGGCGGCAGCATTCGGCAAAGTAACTGTTGCACAGTTTGAATTGGGAGTTTCTAATTTCTAAATGTAAGGGAAATATGACAATTAGGGAAAATTGTGAAAGTTGCATTTTTTCCGTTTGGAGGCGGCGGCTAATTAAAAGTGGCCTATCTTTTTCCAATTTCAGTCAGCTATCAATATAGTGGAAGAATTAGATCGCTATGTCTTCAGGTTCATGTTTTACATTTATCTCTCACTTTGAGGGCGGCGTGTGGGAGCGACAGAGTTTGGCAAAGAAATTCGTGCACAGTTTGAGTCGAGAGTTTCTTAATGTTCGAGGTAACATTATCAGCTGAATCAGTGAAAATTGTTGAAAGTTGCACTTTTTTTCTTTTGGGGGCGGAAGCTGGAGGCGGCGCCATATCCAAAGTAGCCTATCCTTTCCCATTTTACTTTCCCGGCCCCACCAACATGGAGGGAAAGTATTGTAATCGTGCAGAAAAAAAGTTTTGAGATTTCACCGGATATATCCATTTTGAGGTCCCCCAAGTCGATTAAGACCATTTCCAGAATGATGTCTGTCTGTGGGTGTGTATGTGTGTATGTATGTGTGTGATCTTCCACGATAACTGCCGAACCGTTTATCCGATCGATTTGAAATTTGATATGCAGACATGGTTTCGCCCTGGAATGACCGGATTAGTTTTTGGCTGACATCTGTCAAACATAAGTGTCACTATCAGAAAATGACAAAAGCTACATCTCACGGAACTTGACTTGCAATATGTCATTTGAAAGCCCTTGAAGAACTGTATTCAGAACAGTTGAAAGTATTTTCCTACCTGTTGTCTGTCAAATTATAAAAAATATCAAAGTCTGGAACTTTGCCATTTAATTATTCAAAATCTATACGACAGATGTAAACCAAACACGGCAGGAAGCAACATTACTAAAGAATCAAACTAATGCTGAAGTTGGAGTTTCCCACCGTTTTCCGGACAAGCGCTATGGATTGTTAAAAATTTTCCTAGCCGATTCCAGCCTCGCTTGCCTGTTCCTCGATTTTTGGCCTATTTAATTTTTTTAGCAACATAGCAACCAAACCGGTAGGTAACTACGTTTTTGTCAGGGATCGTTTTTGTCACGAATCGTATAAATGTCAAAGTGACAACATGAACGCTGTTCTCGGCAGGTTCTCGGTGTTTTCTTTTGTATCTTCTTGCATCATTTGGGGCAACAGTGCGAACCGATCCTTTGTGTTGTTTGGGGCTCCGTAAACCCCCTTGTGTTTTCTGTAGCTTTAGCAACTCTAGTATGCTCATGCCATTGACGTATATGTACAAACTGTAATGTGTGCAGTTCCCTTATTTGATTCGGTACCAGGGCCCCATCCCCATGGTGCCTGCTGTTCAAGGCCCTGATGGGGCCCCCATCTGTGTCTATCAGATTTTGCCGTTTTAGGCCAAAACTGCGGCCTTGTGTCTTCTTGGGTTCGTTGAAGCCCTCTAGGCTCCTGGTGTCAACGGGTGTCTCTTGAAGCCCCACTGAGCCCCCTTTTTTTTAGTTTTCAGAACTATCGTGCCTTCAGGTGTGGTTCGGACCTAACTTATTGATGGGCTCGAAGTCTCATTTCAGAGGTCACCACTTGGGGCCCTGAATTGCAATTGATTAGAACTCTGCCCCAGGTTTTCAATCCGCGACTGATTTTCACCGGTTATTTTTCAAACAATAATTTAGGTTGCATCATTAAAGGCAACAATGCGCCCCGATTAATTGTGTCTTCAGGTGTTGTTTGGGGCTGCGTAAACCCCCTTGTGTGGAACTAGCATTGCATTCTTGAGATATCACAACAGTTAACTACCTCTAGTTCTACCTTTTGAATTATATCATCACCTTGTACCTACCTACTTCATAATGCGATCGCGCAAATTAAACGGTTCTGCCATGATAACTACCGAATTGTTGATCCGATCAAATCGAAATCAGGTACGAAAGCAGAAGTTCAGCCTGGAATGACCTGATTAGACTTTGGGTAGATGATTTAGTTTGGAAGCCCTCCGATGGCACATTGGGTCTGGGCTTGTCTGCCCAAGCTCTAAATTGAAGATATAGAGTTGAAATTTGACACACAGATGCAGAAAGTTCTCAGTCAAGTTTGTGTAATCTCATCATCATGTCTAAAGTAGGAACAAAAATTTTAATATGGAACTAGCATTGCATTCTTGAAATATCACAACAGTTAGCTTCCTAGCTCTACCTTTCGAAATATTTTATCACCGTGAAAACCTAAGAGCCTGTTATGTTGTGAATGTTTTCAATCAAGTTTGTGTAATTTCGTCATCATGTCTGAAGTAGAAACAAAAATTTTGATGAGGAACCTGCACTGCATTCTTCAGATTCCGCAACAATTAGCTTCCTTGTTCTTTATACATTACGAAATATTTTATCACCTTGGAAACCTAAGAACCCGTCACTTGTTCTGTCGGCCCGACAATGGATGCAGGATGCTCGCCAAACGCTCAACTCACTAGAACTTTTTCAATCAACTTCTCAATTGAATCCCACTTTCCCGAAGGGACGCTCAGATCAAAATCATTACTGACGTCCCTGGATACCGCCGGGAAAGTTTTGTGTCGCCCCACAACAGATTTTTAGTCAGCTATTTATATACCGAAAGAATCAGATCGCTATGTCTTCGGGTTTATGTTTTTCATTTTAAAGTGATTGGGGGCGGTTTTTAGCAGTTTTTTCATGTCGGCGGCGCATATTGAAGACGGAATGTTTCTTGGCTTACGTTTATAAGTGGCAACTATGTATTATTCAAAAAATGAGAACACTAGAGCATCAGGTCTGGTAGAAAGTGCAATATTATGTTATTTCAAGTTTATCGGGGGCGGTTTTCTCTATGTTGGCGGCGAAATATGGACATCCAATATAGCCTAGCCCTCCTTTGGGAGTGGCAGCTATGTAACAGCGAAAAAATTAGAAAGCTAGGTCGTCTAGTTTGGGAGAAGTTCGAGGAACGGACGGACGGACGGACGGACGGACGGACGGACAAAGCGGTTGCAATAGCGATTTTCATCAAGATGGAAAATGCGCTAAAAATAAAAAGGAGGAGACCTACGCACTAGGTAATTGTCGAAGGAGAGGAGAGGTTTCATACGATTCTTAATACCATCAAAAACAACATCAAAACGCTAGAAGAATCGAAGTCGATCAAAACTATCACAAGCACCAAAGAAGGGAAGCTCTTGATCACGATGGACAAGGATAAAGGTTTTGCATTTCAAAAAGTGTATGACACTATTGAGAATAATACCGAAGAAATGAAAATTAAGAAGCCTGGGCAAGAAAAGGAAAAGAAAACCGTTTCATATCCGAGGAATGGACGCCACAACGGAGAGGGCAGAGGTGATCGAGGCCATTGGAGATGAAACCGAAACCCTAAAAGATGAAGATTATTACCTGAGTGATTTGAGGCCAAATGCAAGCAAAACCAAGGCAGCCACACTCTCAATCAGCACAGAAAAAGCAAAAAAGCTGTTTACTAGGAGAACGCTGAAAGTAGGAATGGTAAAGTGCACGGTCGAGGAACGCCTAATCAGAAGACGCTTCCAAGTGCTGGTCGTGCGAGCATAAAGCCGCAGAATGCACGGGTCCGGACCGTACAAAGATATGCTTCAAATGTGGAAAAGAGGGACACAATTCAAATGGCTGTGAAAAATAAGAAGCATGCCCGCTATGCGACCAAATGGCCACAAGGCGGGAACAAGCGAATGCAAGTTTTTCGGAAGAGCGCTGTCGAAAGCACGAAAGGTAGAAAGCCAAATGAGCAAACTGAAACAAAAAGATCGAGAAAAGACTGACGTAGCGACAGAACCTCTGGAGCAGGAGGAAATCGAAATTCAGAATGACTGTGACAGCCTCAAGGCACAAGAGCAGCTGTGATATAGACCAAATTTTACACATTCTATTTATACAAGAGTTCTGTATTTATACACGCACAGAAGGTTATTTACAAGGATTTTATTGGAATACATTTTTACGCGAATACAAATGGCTATCCCCAATTTGAAGTTCCTCCAAGTTAATCTAAACCGAAGCAGAACAGCCCACGGTGCCCTCTGGGACAATGGCTTGGAGACACGCGCGGATATACTTCTGGTTAGCGAACCAAACAGGAATCACATGAACAAAGACGCAAGATGGCAGAAAGACGATGAAAGCGATGCCGCTATTAGAGTGCTAAAAAGAATTTCCCTAAATAAAGTCGGGAAAGGTCCAGGATTTGTTTGGCTTATAACTGGAAGGTTAATGATTATCAGTTGCTACCTGTCGCCGAACGATACGATGACGAACTTTACAAACTCACTGGATGGAATTGCTAGAGTAGTGAGATCGTACAAAGGGCAAACCATTGTCGCGGGAGAATACAACGCAAAGTCAACAAGATGGGGCGCCACAAAGAACGACGAAAGAGGCAACGTGCTGGCAGACTGGATGTCCGAACTTGATGTTGTCATCGGGGACATGGGAGCGAATACGTTTGAGCAGGATAGGTGCCGTTCATCTGTACTAGCTCTCACCCTAACGCATCAAACAGGAATTGTCATCAAAAACTGGAGAGTGTTGGACAAAGAAACTTTGAGTGACCATCGAAACATTGCATTTGAACTTCGAAATGGAACCGACCAAACGATCATAACTCCTCCAAGAGGATGGACCTGCTATCCAAAGAGACCTGGCCTTGCCAAAACCTTGAAAAGAGCTTGCGACAAAATCATGCCTCAAAGGAAATCAGAGACCGGGAGGAAGACTGCGTACTGGTGGGTCCAATTTCGGACCAGAGAAAGAAATACGTCAAAATCAGACGACAATACCTGAGAGCCCGAAGAGCGATAGGAAGCGCTAGCATGGAAGAGTTGAGAATCGAATTGGGTGAAGCCAGGACCAATTTGAGACAGTCGGTAACAAAATCGAAAGAAGAGAAATGGAAGGAGCTGTGTGAAGAGGTAGAATCAGACGTTTGGGGGAAAGGGTACAACCTGGTTGTCAAGCGAACACAAATGAGAGAAAAATTTATTGTGCCAAAGAGCCGCGTAGAGCTGATTTTCCACGAACTCTTTCCTGTTCACGGAGAGGTCGAGTGGACGGCGCCTCATGTGAAGAAGATTACGCCCTTTACAGAGGAATAAATTACTCGAGCCGCAAGCAGACTCAGAGATGGAAAGGCCCCAGAACCTGATGCCATTGTGTCTGAAGTCATCAGGCTGGCACTACAACAGCCCAAGTACTGTGGTATTCCCCCTTTGTTTTGTTTGTACGTTGGTACCTGAAGTAGGTACAGTCGTTGACGTTTGTAGCGTTTGCCGATGGGAGAGGGAGATGGCGTTGCGCTAGGCGAGCAGGGCGAGCGGCAGCCGCGGGCAGACAGAGAAGAGAATCAGCTGTGGTGAGGAACACGTGATTTTCAGTGAACGAGTGCGTCGTTTTTACAATTTTAAGGTCGGATTATTGTACCGTAATTTTGGCTTCCACCCACTCACCAAATCATGCATTTCGATACCTATTTTATCCGCAAAATTATTGTACATAACAAGAAATTCTTTGTTCTCTTTGTTTTCAACGGGCTTGCATAACCCGCAGTTTTTCCCCTTTTGAAATCAAAGTGCTTTGCACTGCTTTCAATTGTGTGTGAATTATCTACTCCCAAATGATCTCAATGTTGATGGCAAAGGCCGTAATCTAGTGGGTGTGCACTTTGCGCACTCATGACGTGGCCTCAGAATTGCGTCGCGCGTATTTCGAGGTTTCATTTATTGTTTCTTTTCCACAAGTTACGTCACAAACAGTAAGACGACAAAAAGAAACTCTGCTACGCCAAAATCAGCCGCTAAGTAGAGAACAGTACTTTCGATGATTCATTCACATTTCAATGTTCATTGTCGGGTTATACCTGAAAGTAAACTAAGGAAAGAAGACTTGCACGCTTCTCCGTGTCCTGGGGGGGGGGGGCACCTGCTCGTATGAATCTGCCTTGTTGAGTCTACTAACCTTTTCTTATTTGGGTGGGGGGATTATGTAAAACGACGAAGAGAAGGCCACAGGTTGGCTCGAGTCGATTTTCTTGTATTTACTGTTATTTACTGTATGTGATTACTGTTTACTAACTATTGTTCTGTTTTGTATGTATGTATGTATCTGTGGGGTTTGTGATGGGTAACTTCTGGGCAATTTCGGGCGAATGCGTTATAGATACTTCTTCCTTCCAATTGCTTACAAAGAGTATGATCTACTCCAACTTCTCTTCTCTACTTATTTATCTCTCACCTGTTTCTTGTTTATTTATCTACCTGTTTATCTTCTATCATTTGTTTCTTGTTTATTTACCTACATCATCACTTATCATTTGTTTCTTGCTGATTTATCTACTTGTTTACCGATCGTTTCTTCATTGTTTATTTATCCATCAATTTGACTTCTTTTGTTTGTAAAATGTAAAAATTGTTGCTGAGCGTGAATTTTCCTTTTGGTTACGTAAATAACTTGTGAACGAAACAAACTTTCGCAGAGGTCAAGCACCGATTCACGCTGACTTGATCAGTGCATTACTGGAGTGACTTCTCAGTCATTTCATCATGACTCATTCACACTCGACTTTTGTTCAGATCATTTGGGAAGGGATTTTTCAGCAATCAACCAGGCTATACGCATGGGTTTCTTTGACGTGTTCTTCCCATGGGTGCCTGTCAGCGAATACGTCACTTCTCCTTTGCAATCAAATTGACAGTTTAACCTCTTTCATGATTTCTTGTTTTGTTTTGCCAATCTGATTTGGTGCTCATTTCATTGTTGTAAATTCCTGCATTGTCAAATAATTTCTAATGATTTCTCTTGTTTCATTTATCTTTGTGTTTTGTTGTTCTTTATTCATGTAGTGTCATTTCATCACTGTCAATTTCTTGTTGTGAGGTGTTTTGAGAAAAGAAACAAATTCATTTAAAACTTTGCAATTGATTTTCAATAAACATTCATTTTGCTTGCATTTCATCCGCGTTTCATTAAAAAACTCAACACCATCCCCAAGGTCACATTGTCATCTAGAGTAAGAACTCACACAACGTAGGTGAGAGGTAAACAACGTTGGGAAAGAAAGGGACAGCAACGATCACAGCCAAACATCGAAAACCAGGGTTACATCACAAAAATGATGCCGTGACCAGGATATACTACAGTACATTTTCGAAATCATGAACCAGGCGCTTAGTGCGGGCCATTTTCCAGAGAGATGAAAGAATCCCAAAAGAGTCCATCAAATCTCTTGGAGTGTGGTTGAGCAGGAACATGTCACACAAAAAACACATGTACGAGGCCGCGGCGAAGGCCGCGAAGACCGTAGCAAAACTCTCTAGACTAAGGCCAAACATCGGGGGTCCAAGTTGTGGTAAAAGGGAAATTTTGGGTTCTGTAGAGCACTCAATTATGCAATATGCCGCACCGGTATGGGAGACTGGAATGCGTGTGAAATTGTGGAGGGATCAACTCGGCAGAGTGCAAAGACAAATGGCAATACGCATATGCAGAGCCTACCGTACAGTGTCGGAGGAAGCTGCGCTTACAGTTGCGGGAACTCCACCTGTGGCGTCGCTCGCGCTAGAAAAGAAAGAAGTGTTCAACGGGATGAAGAAGAACGAGGCAAGAGGACATTTGATGAGAAGATGGCAGGAAGAATGGGAAGGAGGAAGCGAAGGAGCGTGGACTAGAAGGTTGATAAAGGATGTTTCTATGTGGGCGAGCAAGAGACATGGCGAGCCGAGCTTCCACCTAACAGTTTTTGACAGGGCATGGTTGTTTTGGGACCTACCTGAAACGAATCGGGAAAACGAACGAGAGCGCGTGCTGGTATTGCGGAGAGGAAGATAGCCCAGAGCATACCGTGTTCTGGTGGCAGAAGTGGAGAGACGAGAGATGGACTTCGAGTCTGAGCCTGAACCCGGACAACGTGGTAGAGCATATGCTAAGTTCAGAGCAAAGCTGGAGCGAAGTAGCTGACTCAGTTGTGAAGATCACGACTGCAAAAAAAAAATCACGAAAGAGAAAGAGAACGTGAACATCGCCGTCAATTGTAGACTGAAAAGGCACAAGGCCAGCCGCCCCCCCAAAGCAATCCTCGCGCGGTCCCAGGGGGCGGACAAACTACAAGGTCTTCGGAGAAGTTTTAGCCGGTTAACGCCCGGCACTACCCGGCGAATCGATCCATCGCCGGGTGTCGAGCGATCTCCTTTCCGCTTCTGCCAAAAAGGCAGAAGAGCAAAAAAAAAATTACTCGCGCTTAGGTATATCGCCGATTACTACTCGCTGTTATCGCCCTGAATTTAATACTGATCTGTCGGCCGATCCATCGGTGTTTATATACTTTCGACTGTTATTCTGGAAGTTTTCGCCAGTTCTCTAGAAAATTCCACATTGACCGCAGCATATGGCTTCGAGGCGACTTCCGAACAATTCTACACCTTTCGCGTGCATTACCAACGTGTTTTCGAACGGCGCCTCCGCCAATTGGGCTGATGTCTCTTACCCGCCTGTTGACACCTCCATAAAAATTCAAGCTCCAAACCATCACGTATGCTTTCGAATGCCTAGTAGTAGAGGAAAAATGAGACTCTATTGTGACTTTCGTGTGCACGGAAAGGTAAAAAGCTGGGGTGCATTTTTTATGGTGTAGTATAGCTTGGGGATGAAGAATCCACTTGTCGTCAAAAAATCGTCCAGTGTGGGGGCGGTATGGGGGCGGTTTTGTGAAAAAACAGTTTTTTTTAAAAAATGTTCTACAGTTTGTCAGCTTTTGGCTGATATTAGCTTGGAACAAATCCGTCAACTGTAAGTTGTCGTAAATAATTTATGAATAAAAAGGTGATCATTTACTTTGCCATTAGAATACACGTAAAACTTGACTGCCTCGTGCGCAAAGAACGTTGAATATCTCAGTAACGTGTTGAATGACATTTTTCATTCCACTCCCACTCGATTATCTCCGTAACCACTAGTTCAATCAAAAAAGTTCCTTCTGTAAACCATGTTACCTATTCCATTGCGATTCTTGCGGTTTTTTCAGATTTGATTTATCTTGAATAGTAACTGAGCTAGGGACGGAATTGTAATGTACTGCATGCAGCGGACAACTGCAGCGCTGAGGCCCTCGCGTACCCCTGCCATCCGCGCACCCCCGCGAAGGCCATGGTGTATTGAGGCGGGAAATCTGCAGACTTATTATTGTGGCTGATGATCGAAACATTGTAAAAGTGTAGTCGGTAAATTTGCAATATAAATAAATATATACCCCTTGAATTACGAAGTACGTCTTCACATATTATAATAGTCCAGTCAAAATAGGTTTTAACCGGAAATAAATTCGGAAGTTGACGAAATTTGGTGGATCGATGCAGAATTGAACGTGGAATAACATACTGAAATTCCCAAAAAGTTTGTTTTTTTTAAGGACCAATAAAAAAGGGCCATCCTTGATAATTTTCTTTTTTTCTGAATGGCTTGTGAACTATTATCTCTTCAGAACACAGCACCAGCACCAGCAAAGCAAATGTAGCCCGTTAAATTCCCAAGAGATCGTACAAAACTCATTACTTTTTTGTCAATAGCCTCTGTGATATCGCGTCTACAAAAACGCAGTGAAAATTACTCAAAATATATTTCCAGATTTTATGTAAAAATATGCATGGTGTCAATTCAGGGGCTGTAACGTGGACAGCGAATGTGCGAATTTCAATGTGTTTTTTCTACATTCGGTATCACACTTCTGTTTAGAAGTCACCAACTTCAAAATGGTACTTTTTCTCGACCTTTGAAATCGATACTTGATGTCCCAAAGAATCCGCAAAAATCGATTTTTTTCATGAATAAAATGATCTGCACGCAGTCTTCCTTCAAATTGATTGTTTTTATTTCTGACCGGTTTCGCAGGTCTCTGGCCCTTCTTCATCAAAGTGTGGAGTCTAAAATAAAATACATAAAACAAGTAGGTAGGTACATAAAAGGTGAACGATAACACACCGAATCACCGACATTGTATAAATGGTGAAGATAAAGTTTGTGTGAATGATAAGTGAATTGTTTTTAAATTCTTCAGATGTCAGTATAACATTTGTGATGTTGTCATGGAAGAACGGAAAAAAGAACTTGATGGAAATGTATGAAATAATAATAGAGCTAATAAAAATGGCACAAGGTGGGTGATGAATTAATGAAAGGATGGTTGAATGGAAAGAAAGAAGCTTATTTAAATCAAAGGCGTTGTAAAAATGTTTAAAAAAGAAATCTATACAATCTTTTAGGCAATTTCGGACAGAATTATTAGTTGCTTTACAATTTCAAGAACCTCTATACTATCTACAAGCCGCCCTTTTTCACAAACATGTAAAATTTCAAAATTAGTTCCAAGGACGAAGTTATGATTTTCTGAGATGATTTTGATGATTAGATGATTATGATTAATAATTCTTTCCAAAATTGCCTAAATGATTGTATAGATTTCCCTTTTAAACATTTTTACAACGCCTTTGATTCAAATAACCTTTTCTCTATCTAGTCAACCATCCTGCTTTCATTATTTATCACCCACCTTGTACCATTATTATTAGCTCTATTATTCCATACATTTCCATCAAGCTCTTTTGTCCGTTCTTCCACGACAACATCACAAATGTTATATTGACATCTGAAGAATTTAAAAACAATCATCAAATGCAAGTACAATATTCAGCAGTTAGTGTCCGGACTACCTTTTTTTTTTCTGAATAGGTCGTTTTAGTCTTTCAACCCATACAACTCAGAAACCATCACTATAGGATAAATATTCCGAAACATGTTATTTTTTCTGTATTCAATTCTTCATATTTTCCCTGGATGGTTTTGCTCTACCTAAGTGAAAAATGAGGCGAATAGTATGGTATGAAAAAAATCGATTTTTGGGGATTCTTCGAGACAGCAAGTATCGATTTCACAGGTCGAGGAAAAGTACCATTTTGAAGTTGGCGACTTCTTGACTTCTAGACAAAAGTGTGATACCGAATGTTGAATTAGCTTTTCCCGCATGTAAAACACATTGAAATTCGCACATTCGCTGTCCAGGTTACAGCCCCTGAATTGACACCATGCATATTTTTACATAAAATCCGGAAATATATTTTGAGTAATTTTCACTGCGTTTTTGTAGACGCGATATCACAGAGGCTATTGACCAAAAAGTGATGAGTTTTGTACGATCTCTTGGGAATTTAACGGGCTACATTTGCTTTGCTGGTGCTGGTGCTGTGTTCTGAAGAGATAATAGTTCACAAGCCATTCAGAAAAAAAGAAAATTTTCAAGGATGGCCCTTTTTTATTGGTCCTAAAAAAAAAACAAGCTTTTTGGGAATTTCAGTATGTTATTCCACGTTCAATTCTGCATCGATCCACCAAATTTCGTCAACTTCCGAATTTATTTCCGGTTAAAACCTATTTTGACTGGACTATTATAATATGTGAAGACGTACTTCGTAATTCAAGGGGTATATATTTATTTATATTGCAAATTTACCGACTGCACTTTTACAATGTTTCGATCATCAGCCACAATAATAAGTCTGCAGATTTCCCGCCTCAATACACCATGGCCTTCGCGGGGGTGCGCGGATGACAGGGGTACGCGAGGGCCTCAGCGCTGCAGTTGTCCGCTGCATGCAGTACATTACAATTCCGTCCCTAGCTCAGTTACTATTCAAGATAAATCAAATCTGAAAAAACCGCAAGAATCGCAATGGAATAGGTAACATGGTTTACAGAAGGAACTTTTTTTATTGAACTAGTGGTTACGGAGATAATCGAGTGGGAGTGGAATGAAAAATGTCATTCAACACGTTACTGAGATATTCAACGTTCTTTGCGCACGAGGCAGTCAAGTTTTACGTGTATTCTAATGGCAAAGTAAATGATCACCTTTTTATTCATGAATTATTTACGACAACTTACAGTTGACGGATTTGTTCCAAGCTGATATCAGCCACAAGCTGACAAACTGTAGAACATTTTTTAAAAAAACTGTTTTCTCACAAAACCGCCCCCATACCGCCCCCACACTGGACGATTTTTTGACGACAAGTGGATTCTTCATCCCCAAGCCATACTACACCATAAAAAATGCACCCCAGCTTTTTACCTTTCCGTGCACACGAACTTCTCAAATAAGCACATTTTGCTTCATATTTTCCTCTACTATAGAGCTTCGCACCTTATAACAAGACGATCGAACGGTCTAGAAGGACCGCGTGTGCTCTCGAATGCACACGAATGAACCTGCGTTAGAAACGCTTGGAAGATGAGTATGTGCTTTATCATTAGTAGGCCAGGCGGTAGGTCATTCTGGATAGAAAAAATTCCGACCAAATCTTTTATGGTGTCAAACTCTTCGTAAGGTCAGTAGGTACCTACCACTGAGTTTCCGCCCAAAAACGAGTTGTGCTGATTCCTCCACATCTGCCCAAAGGTAAAGGATGTCTTCAAGGTGCAAAAAGACCTGTTAAACTCCCGTACTTTTTTATTTTATTTGCCTCAATGCAAACTTACAACTCTAACGCAAACATTGGAAGCATTTGTCATCACCTATGTGCCAGTCTTAATGTTGAAAAAAAAGATTTCTTTGTGCGGGTCAGATAAATCACATTTAATTGTTTTTCCACACAAGAAAACGATGAAGCAACATGTATTTTGGATGTTTTCCAATAACTTGTACTCACTGAGCCCATTGATGGCGTTAAAATTTCAATAACAGCATTTTTGAAGATGTTGCCCGTAAAGAAGTGAATAATTTTCACCCGCCTGTTCAGCAGGAGTTTTTTCAATTTTACCAAACACCGTTCTCAAAAATTTTATAGGAAATGACAAGCTGGAACTGTGTTCTAATGATATTATATCTGGCCCAACCGCGACACGCTTTTTGAAAGTGTAGGAAACTGATTTCTTTCGAGCGGATCTATTTTACCCGCGTGCAGTCATGCCTACTTGACATAGACCGGACTGATTACACAAGCTTAGAAATGTACTCTCTTCCAGCTTTGAAACACGATCATTAATGATAAAATTATGTATGATTTCTTCATAAATCAATGTACAAAGTCTCAATAATAATTGTCGCGTTTTAAAGCTGGAAAAGAGTACATTTTCAAGCTCGTGTGATCAGTCCGGTCTATGTCAAGTAGGCACGGCCGCACACGGGTGAAACAGGACCTCTCGAAAAGAAAACAGTTTTTTAGACTTTAAGGTGCGTGCCGCGGTTAAGCCAGGCACGATATCGTTAGAGAAGAGTTTGAGCTTTTCATTTCTTATAAAATTTTCGCAAACGGTGTTTGATAAAATTGAAAAAATTGCTGCTGAACAGACGGGGGAAAATTTTTCTCTTTTTTGTTGACAACATCTTCAAAAATGCTGTTATTGAAATTTTAACGCCATCAATGGGCTCAATGAGTACAAGTTATTAGAAAACATCCAAAATACATGTTGCTTCATCGTTTTCTTGTGTGGAAAAACAATTAAATGTGATTTATCTGACCCGCACAAAGAAATCTTTTTTTCAACAGTAAGACTGGCACAAAAATGATGACAAATGCTTCCAATGTTTGCGTTAGAGCTGTAAGTTTGCATTGAGGCAAATAAAATGAAAAAGTACGGGAGTTTAACAAATCTTTTTGCACCTTGAATACATCTTTTACCTTTGGGCAGATGTGGAGGAATCAGCACAACTCGTTTTTGGGCGGAAACTCAGTGGTAGGTACCTGCTGACCTTACGAAGAGTTTGACACCATAAAAGCTTTGGTCGGAGTTTTTTCCAGATTGTAGTGATTTTACCGACATACCGCCTGGCCTATAGGTCAGTTGAAAGCGAACGAATATGCGAACTGCAAAATAGAGACCAGTTTTTGTTGCCAAGGTTTCGATCATCCTTTGTGGTCTGTCTTAGTTGCACAAAAGGAAACGTTGGCTCGAAGATGACCACAACAGATTGTCAAAACATTTACACACGTAAATCTTTTTGAAAGCCTGATCGTCAGATTCCTTTTGAACTCATATAATTATAATAATATACTAACAATAATATTAACAACAGCAATACAAACGGATGCTAACGAGCTTTGAGTTTGTTCATCAAATCGTCAAATTCCGAAAGCCTGCAGAACATCACCAGACACCGTTTCGATCCCCTCGAAAGGTGTAAAAACCGCCGCGCCAGTCGCCGGTAAGGTAAATAAAAGCGAATTCCTTCGATCCCCTATTTATTTGGAAGAAAGGCAGATGCACGCCGCTCCCGGCACAATCCTTAGGTTCAAGGAAAATTCCCCCATAACTGTGCGAGGATGTGTGTGTGTATGTGTGTGCATTTCGAAAGGATGCAGAGCTCGGACGACCGCGGCGACGCCAGAAATAGACGTCGCGCTGCATCGCGACGCGGCCATGGCCTCTCCCGCGCGTGACAATGAACTCGCAAGTGTCTTCTCCTCCTCCGCATCTTTCGAAAAATCCGAGAGAGGCACAAACTTGAGAGAAGAAAAACACCGAGGGAGCGGCAGCAGAGAGGATATTTCTGGTCGGCAAGGGGCTCCGATCTGAAAATAGCGAAATCGGTGGTTCCTGTTGCTCCGTGCTAGAGCACATCCGATCCGCTCTAGACCTGTTAGGCTTGATGCCCGCTAATCCAAAGTGGCCCTCAAAGACTTTAGCAGATATGATTATTGCAGTCTGCATCACAATTAAAAAAGAACCTGTAGCTGTTTGGAAACTGTTGGAGTTCCAGATGACCAGGACAAGCTTGTGACGAAGCTGGCACAGCAGGGTTTCAATTAACGGATGAATAGAAGCAGGATTAGAGATTACACTAAAAGTCGCCAACAAGCCAACTCGCAGACAGGACTACAACAAAATTTTTGAACAATTCAAGGAAATATTTACCAGGGCCCCATGGTGTCTTATTTTTGATGCCGTTCAAAGTCCTGATCGGGCCCCCACTTGTGACTATCAGATTTTGCCGTTTCAGGCCAAAGCGACGCCCTTGTGTCTCCTTGGGTTGGTTGAAGCCTTATAGGTTCCCTGGTGTCTACGGGTGTCTCTTATTGGAGCCCCACTGAGCCCCCCTCTCGTTCGGGACTCTGAAGTGCAAATAATAAGAACTCTGCCCCAGGTGTTCAACATTCAACTCATGACGCGATTTTCACCAATTTTTTTTTAGCAAGAGGTAACTGGTTCCCAAATATTCTCCAACAATTTTGTTTTCAGTTTCCCAAGAATTTTCCTGTTGAGAATGTAAAACCGGCCTGGGTTCTCGACACCGGACTCAAATTATGGAACTCAAAATGAAACCCTTATTGAGGAAAATATCTCAGTTCTTCAATCTTTTTCTCAAATTCTAACCTCCTACCCGAAGGGACGTCTCATACAAAAAATTTCATCCGTTCCTTTGCTACTCGTCGGGGAAGTTTTGGGGTGACACAACCGATTTTTCATTAGAGTTATAAATTATTTGACGGTCGTCATCCTTGTAATAAGGTTTGTGCCTTTAAATACGATATATATTTTTTTATTTGAATTTTAGCGTGAATAACCATCGATAAAATTAAATTCATTCAAAAATAGTATAATTAGGTACATACCGACGTGGAAAACGTCTCATTACAGCTTAGGGATTCAATATAATTATTACCGAGGCCTGCCGAGGTGAGATAGAGTCCCGTAAGCTGTAATGACGCTTCACTCCGTGGTATGTATAGGACTTTATTCACAATGATCCATGGCCATAGGCAACCTTTTCAAACAACGCATCCGTCAACACTCCGCGACAGCTGTTTAGATCAGATCATCTCTCCTCATACGTCACTTTCGGCCCGTGGTCCGAAAGTGACATTATTTCCCAACCTGCAAGGAATCATTCATTTTCCAACTTTTTAAAAGTTAGGAATGTATTTGTGGCGGCTCTCATATGGGCATGTGACGGAGGAACTGTTGTCTCCCTTGATAGCTTAGTGGTTAAAGTATCCATCCGGCAAATGGAAGACGCAGGTTCAAATCCTGCTCAGGGCAGACACTTTTTCTCCGTCACATCGCGCCATAAATGGTGACCCCGAACAACAATAACACGCACGCAGCACGCTACTTAAATAAACAAGTAACAGCGAACAATTGAATAGCACCGCCACTTCTCTTCCTACGTCCACCCACGTCCTATCCGTCGCCCTAGCTGGGGGGTACCGAACAACGGTTTGTAAGAACGGTGAACACGGATGACATACGAGACGAACGACGTCTCTGGAGGGGGAGTACTGTGGCGACTCTCATATGGGCATGTGACGGAGGAACTGTTGTCTCCCTTGATAGCTTAGTGGTGAAAGTATTCATCCGGCAAATGGAAGACGCAGGTTCGAATCCTGCTCAGGGCAGACACTTTTTCTCCCGTCACATCGCGCCATATATCGATTGCCAACTCATTGTGAATAAAATCAGATTATACCCTACTTGGAGAAAAGACATAGTAAATACAGTAAATAGTATCCTACCATTCCTACCCACATGAAACGTGACCCTTCAAGCCTTCCTTAATTCGGAAAATTCGGCAGTGATGTCTTTAGAATCGATTTTTTCAGTTTCATGTGCAATTGCCAGAAATGGCTAGCCCAGGCCAGTCAGAAAAGTCCAGATAATTTCGCTTGGGACATACTAGACCTCAAATAGTTCTTTACAATTTCAAGCTTTGGGAAGCTTCTGTCTCCAGACGCCACAGTTAGTGGTAGATTAAAAAATAGTTTGATAACAATTATTACTGTTACATTCGGGTAAAGCCTGACTTAACTCTTGTAAATTCGTATTATGCATTGCAAAATGTTACTCCTATCACATTTTGCGATTGATGGGATGGCACCCTTCTGATCAAAACTGATTAACCGAAGGAGGACTCAGAGGCGCCCGCCGAACTTTGTCTTGGTTTCAACTATTTTATCAGATGAGTGTTCTAAGTTTTTTGTTGCAACCAATGGCAAAAATCGATAAAAAAAATGTGGATGCGTGACCATAGTCACCCTCGGAAGAAGTGGAACTTCTATAGGTATGAATCAATTAGCAAACAACGTTCGAAGAGGTGTTCTTTTCGTACTCCCGCTCCGCTCCCTAAGGGTTTGTAGCATCTTGTTTTTTTTATTATCATTATTATTACTATTATGAGTCGCTTGAAGGGCAGAATACTTTCGACATGATTTTTTCACGATTAGACTTTTTTGTTTCTTTTGTCGCTGCGCTCGGCGCTTGAACTTCCATCTCCATCACATGAAGTCTCACTCATACCCCTTATACAATAAATATCTATTTTCATCAATAATATTCTCCACAAAGTACCTATAATATAATAATAATTTTTATTATTATTTTATTTTATCTCCCTGCGGTGCCGGTGAGCCGACGAGGTCCGTCCGTCCAAGGTATATATAATATATTTCGGGTTTTTTACAAATTATTGTATGCCCGTGCTCGCCCGCCAATCATTTTTATCTTCTGTATCCTCTTCGCTCAATCCTCGCTTTTTTTTATTCGTTTATTTAACGTCGGCCTATTTCCGCAACGAGGCCTAACACCGACGCCGGTGAATGCTTTCCTCCACTATACCGGAAATTTTGCCGAACCCCTGTGTGTTCCAACACAGGGTAGGGATTTTTAACGACCACCAACATCGCATGGGGTCGGCACCATCGTTCGTATTTTACGTGCTATGCGACACACGGCGCGTCTTGCATTTAGCAAGCATTCCAACTAAACCAAGGAGCTTGTTTTTCGAGGCCGAAAATCCGTCCCCGGCGGAGATCGAACCCGCGACCTCTGGAGTGGCAGTCGAACGCGCTAACTAACCACACCACAAGCTCCTCTTTCGCTCGCTTCTTCATCGCTTTGTTTATCCCATCTCTCCATGTAGTTCATAATAATTATGCAAATGTGACATCGTGACGGATTTTCACTCTATGATTTTCCCTATATTACAGCACGGTGGAAACTGTGTCTAGTAGGCACAGCATGGCAATCTCCACAAAGTACCTATAAGAATGTCGTTTGGAAAACTGCGGGTATCAATTTTAAATAAAAAAATCAAAAAATATAAAATACAAAAGTATTTACATAGGTATGTACCTCGTGAATGTGATTTGCGGAACTACGTGGTTCTAGAGTTCTTACGATACTATCTTCTTCAATCACAATAAGGCCACCAATCAGAAAGAGATCCGCTAGCGGCTCTCCCACTGGCACTACTAACCGGCGGCCTCCCATCCAAATTTTTGTCGCGCTAAGCGTTGTCGCAGTCAAATTATCACTCAACTGGAGTGGTATGCTCCACGCTTTACCATCGTCCCATGTTTGGCTAGAGGTAAGGCTATTGCCAGGCAGCGCGATTTCGCAAATAGGCGCTTCAAAAGCTGGTTGAAATATTACCTGCTTAAAAAACTCCCTAACCATCAACTCTTCACCAAACAATTACCGTTTGGTGATGTGGTCCGAATTTCACGGGATGTCTCGTGACTTGAGGTGCGTTCAATCAGCTTATTTAGCCGCAAGTTTTAATTTTAGCCGCAAGCGCAGCGACGCCCATCGGCTTTTATAGACCAGCCTCCTCAGAACAGCCAATGAGCGATGCAGCGCTTACGGCTAAAATTGAAACTTGCGACTAAATAAGCTGACTGAACGCACCTTTACTTACTATATAGCAGTTTTTTCTCTTCAAATGGGACACTGGAGTGTCTTGAAGAAATACGTTATAAGCAGCTCATGAGTAGCGCTGGGCAATAGGTACATTTGATTCATCGATTATTTTAGCATGCAAAAAAAATCATCGATTAATCGAAAATCCCGATAAGTCGATTATTCAATTAGTCGATTATGAATAAATGACCAATTAATCGAATATTCGATTATGAATAATCGATTATTCAAGGGATTATTCGATTTTTTGATCGATTATTCGGTTATTCAATGAACGATTCGAATAGAATAATCGCAAATTTCATAATCGAATTAAATCGATTAATTGATTTCAAAATAATCAATTGATTGATTTTGAAATAAATGAAATATTCGATTAATCAAAGTAATGTATTATTGTTTTATAATCGATTATCGGTTATAAAATCTCATAATCGCCCAGCCCCACTCATGAGTCAATAATTTAAGACTGTCTGTGTAAAATTTGAGCCAAATTGGTCGAGCGACGGTTCACAAAATATCGAAAGAAAACGATTTTTGGTTCCAATAGCGATATTATTGATATTATAAATAATATTATCTGATATTATTTCCACTTTCCAGTATTATTGGTATGATCGGTATTATAAGTATTATTCCCAGATATACCTAGGTATTATGAGGTATTATCGCAAAATTTGGTAATATGGTATTATTGGTATTATTCTTAGTATTTCCGGTACTATCGGTATTATGTGCAAATTAATACTGGTTATACAAGCTTTGGTATTATGATGTACAAATTTTTAGTCCGTGATCCACCCCTCGCGCCACACAATGGATACAATGATAACTTTTAGCCAAGTCGAGAACCATTCCTGTTGGGCCACCAATACCACAACAGCAAGTAGAGCAGTCCAGTGTCGGCGATATGCATTACGAAAATAAATTCATCATTTTCCATTGCAAATGACACTACTGTGAGTTAGAATTCATTGATAAAATCAAATTTTAGTTTATGATGGAAGCTGTTGTACTTGAAACACAATGCAAGCGGTAAAAGAATACTAACTGTAAAAAATAGAACTGAACGCCGCAACAGCTTACTCTCCCATTTCCTGGAACGACGCTGGTCGCCCCAAGGTCTGACTAACAACGTTACAAGCGTTCGTTACATCCACTGATGCCATGAACCGAATTCACTCCCATGTGTGGTTCTGCGTTAGTTGTGTGTTGTGATCTAGGCGCGAGAATAGAAGTTCCACTTCAAAAACAAAAAAACAAATGAAGGAAAACTTTTCGTGTGCGGGGAACGGGCACGAAATTGCCAACTGCTAGGCGTGGTCCTGGTCCTGATCTGAATATAACCCTGACTTCACGTGATTGTATTGAAAATACCTTGACCTGACCTCTGACCGTTTTAAGAGAACCCTCAAGAGGACCTCAATCTAACCAAACCCATTTAGACTTATTTGAAATTAATGATAAAGTATTTTTGACAGGTGATGGGAGTAGGCATTTAAATGCAGGCATCGAAGTTTCCACTTTCACGGGAACGTACAGTATATGAGTACGGAAAAGGCAGGGGCAGGGGCAGGGGTTGCAGCGGCCCTCTTCTAGACCATCAGCCACCACCATCCACTGTTATGTCTGCAATCTGTGAAATGCCGCACTGGTGAACCACACGTGCTCTCCAGTCTCCAGTCAAGATTTTAGTGGATCGACGCGTGGCGTACAACCGCACACGCGAATAATGCAATAATGAACGCCCGAGAAACATTAAAATATAGAAACGAGAAACGAGTGTGGCAGATGAATGAAAATTAAAGCACAACCAGGAGCCTACCATAATACACGCTACTACCGACGCTACTACCATCGAAGGAGGGCCGTAAAAATGTCGCAAGAGGCACCATCAGGCCGGTGTTTTTTCACGCTTTTCGATTTGTGCAAGAGCAGGTGATGTATTGCTTCTTCTCATACTGAAAACACACACGCACCACATTATACACGCATAAGTACACAACTTATCGAGCCAACACATTTCAATGTTTAGTTCTTCGCGGCGATATACCTAGTGAAAAAGGCAGAAAACACCGCGTGTTTAGACCGCCAATTACGCTGAAATGTACACATTTTTTCGACTTTTCTGGGGAGGCATGTGGTGGACGCAGTTTATTCGTAACGGCTGTTTTTTACTCGTAATTCTCCTGAGGATCTGTTTATACCATGGACCTGTATCTAAGCTGGACTGACAATAGCGTACATCACTATGGCCATGGCCCCAGATACTGGGCCGAGAAATCCGCCATGATAGCTAACAAACACCTGTCAGTCAACGCATCAAGGGGCACTGGTCGAGCATTAAACAAACGCACGCCGTTTAGGTACAGAAAATTATTCGTTAAATTCAAATAATTTATTAACAGGTTATTCGTACTAATGGAAATGCATCGTGACTCATACGTGAATATCTGACTGAAAAGTTTTTTGAATCTCCCATCGACTAAAATGTAGATATTGTTATTTAAACTATTAAATACTGCGTGCTACTATCAATACAACGTCAACAGTTGCTTGGGCTGTCGCCGATACTAATCGCTTTTATTGCTCTGAATTGAATACTACTCCGTAGGCCGATCCGTGTTGTTGATGTACCTGCGACTGTTGTTCTGGAATCTTCCACCGGTTCTCCGGCGAATTCCATATTGGTCACTGCATGTAAAACGCGACTGCTTTTGAAACGTCGATCACCTTCGCGTGTAATTCTGACGTTCTCAGGAGCGGCACCGCGCAAATAAATGTGTCTTACCCGCATGTTGAAGTCGACAACTCCGTAATTCGCCATAATGTATGCGAATGGTCTAGACGGGCTACGTGTGGTCCAGAATGCACGCGAGAGTCTTGCCGCTCGTAACACTGCCCCCCTCTGCTGCTAGTGCTGCTCCATATCGTCTTGTTGAACCGTTCAACCATTCCGTCAGACCATGGGTGAAGAGATGTCGTTCTTGTCTTCTGTATCCCGCGTAGAGTACAGATACCTTGGAACACGTTGGATTCGAAGAAGTTTCGTCCCTGGTTTGAGTGTAACTCCAGAGGTACTCCATCAGGACTCTCCTAGACTCTCTTCAGTAGCCTCTTATCTATCGGAATTCGGGGCCTTCACCAGAGATCTCGGCTCACTCTGGTCTGTCCTGGCCAAGTTCATTTCTTTCAGCAAGTCAATCGACGGCTTGAGTCCTCGCGATGCTCCTTTTCGAGCGCAGCCGTAGTCCAATTCCTTGGAATTTCAACGACAATTGCCTTGACTTCGACGTTTCCACTCCGCTGGTTCATTATTTTGCCGAGCATGCAGTCGTCGCACACAGGCGGAATTTCAAAAAATCGTGGGCAAAATTAAATTTTAATTTTTTTTGACTTTTTTTGCAGGAATTCGCTTAAAAATAGCTAGATTGAATGTAATTCTTCAAAAATCACAATTTTTTTTTGTGAACAGAAACAAGATAAATGTTTTAGAACGTCGCGTAGACCTCATGGAAAAATTATTTCGTATAAAATGTTTTTTTGACACGTAGATTTGGTTGAAAATCCAGTATATTGTAGATATTCAATAAAGTATAAGATGATCCTATAGTTAAATTCCATTTAATTAATTTAGAGTTTAGCGAGTAGGGCGGAGAGAAGGTGTATTTCCAGTTATTCGGCGGAAATTTTGTAATTTACGTAACTGGTCCAATACCAAGCTCCAGATTACAGGAAAAATAGTGGAAAAAAGTCTCCTTGGGTTGATGAGGGTAGTTAGTGAGGTTTCAAAATTTATTGACTTTACATCCTCCAAAACAGCTCTGTCAAAATTATTAAAAGATTTTCCCACTATCTTTCCTATACCTCCTTTACAGCTTGTATTGGACAAGTTTCACTACTTTTGAGAATCATTCATTTTTTTTATTTTCGATGACAAGTCCTGGTCGTCACATCCGGTAACTTGTTTGATTTGGCTTAGCAAATGGCTTGCACTTATCCATGAAGTTAGGAGCTTGACAAAATTGTAAGATACGAACTAGCTTATTTTTTTGCTACGCCTACGGTAATAAACTCTGTACGGGAATCTAAAATTAAAGTATTGGTTGAAAAAAACTAAATTTTTGTCTTGGTAATTAAGAATTAAGGTACACATACAGGGTGTTACACTTTTTTTGTCAATATTTTAGGAGATAGTAGAGCATCAAAAAATATGTGGACTTTCTCGAAAAAAAAAAACATCGGAAACGCATTGTAACGGAGATAGAGGTTTTCAAAGTTGAGTTTTGCAAATGATTTTTTTTTTATTACTTCAAATTCAATCAATGAATTTTTGATAAAATTTGGTACATATCTAGAGATGGGCGCCGCGCCGCCGCCGACCATATTTTGAGTGCCGCCGCCGACGACATGATCCAAACGGCGCTACCTCATCGGCGCCGCCGCCGGCGCGATTTTTGTTTTCATTTATTTATTTTTTTATTCGTTCATTTAATGTCGGCCTATTTCCGCAACGAGGCCTAACACCGACGCCGGTGAATGCTCTTCTCCACTATACCGCTGTTCGTGCCAAAAAAAAACATCACCTTGCACCCTGGCCAGTAAAAACTGAAGGGTGAATGTTCAAATAGAAGGTGAAGTTCAGCAAACATCGGTAATCTATTTTTGATACTCAAATACCTGTTTTTGAATTGCAGCAATTGAACCCATGACATAGAAGAGAGTAACAACATCCAAGTTCAAGATGGACGTGTTCAATTTTGTTTATTGGAAGATATGTAGTTAGTTGGAAATTATATATTTCCAGATTTTTTGAAGCACAATAATTTTGATAGTGTGCAATGTTGATACATTTTTTGAAGACTGAATGTTTACGTATCATTGCTCTTTTGCTATTTCTATCCTCAACAATAAGTACCTTTATCCATGGGGTAGTTTTAGTTACTTTAACCTCGTAATACTCAAATCGTATTTTGCCTATCATAATCGTACTCAGCGACCCAGAAAACATTAGAAAAGATACCCCACACCAGATCCTCCGTTGCTTTCTGAATTTGCCTTATTTTTTTCAAAATGGCGCTTATTTTTCGACTTCCGATGGCCGGATCGTGAAATGGGTACTTAGGTCATACTAAATAGAGGCAAGCTGCTCTATATCGACCTCAAAAACGTATTTGTAGCGCAAGGAATTTATTTGAAGATTTTTCCTATTTTTACCGCATGGAATTTTTTTTAGGAACTACGGGCCAAATCGTTCAAATAGGTCTTAAAAGCAACTGTACCAAATGGCTTGCTTTAATCATCAAATGCGGTATCTTCATGCGAACCACGGGCACTTTATGAGTCCTATGACGCCGACCACGCCGACCGCGCCGCCGCCGAATGACAGGTCGGCGTGTTCGCCGGCGGCGCCGCCGCCGCCTTATTTTTAGTGACACACGCCGCCGCCGCCTAGAATGGGGTCGGCGCCCATCTCTATACATATCATAAGTTGATGTATGCATACAAGATGGTCATACTGGTTTTTGTCACATCTCGAAAATTGTAACTTTTTATTTTTTATTATTTTTCTTTTATTTGCGAAACTACTTATTTTTCGATGCTCTACCATATTCTCAAATATTGAAAAAAAGTGGAACACTTTGTATAGGAGAAGCGGTTCAATAGAACCAAGTTTTCAAATTTGGTTAAAATTCAAGTGGTGCGTAATTTTGCGATTTTATGTACTCCAAAGTCAACAAAAAAATTATTTTCTCGTAATATAGCAAGTTATAGCAAAATATGTTGCCTGGAACATGTACAGTATACCTTTTGGCTTATAAAAATATAAAAATCGCTGCTCGATCGTGGTCGATAAGATACTTTTTGTCTACAGGTAAACAAAAATTCACTTTTTTCGAAGATTGAAAACTCTACTTCAAATATTATTTTTTAGGGATGACCAGTGGATATTTTCCAATGAAATATCTATATGTGAATGTAATACAGACCTCCTGCTATAGACTCCATATATTTGGATTGAATAAATTCACATGGCAATGTGTCAAGGGCCATTCGAAACAAGTAAGAAAAAGTCCTAAACTGATAACTGGTGACAGCTTTTTTTCAGCATGAACTTCATATCGCTGTATCTTTTTTATCCTTGCACCTGTTAAGCTGAGGGTACCTGATAATTATAGCTAGATTATCCAAGAATATTTCAAAGTGGATAGTTCCTGATCAACTCAATATTTTTATTTTTGGTTTTTGTCCACGATTTTTTGAAATTCCGCCTGTGTGCGTCGGTGCGTTGTCTTCGAAAAAGACCATCTGTGTTGCCATTGCCATGGTTCTTTCCAGGACGATGTTGACTCCTTCGATCAGCAGCTCCCTGTTCCAGCATGGAGCGGTCTGCTGAACGGTACCGTTGCCAGCAATCACGCTACTGATGGCCATTCTTTTCACAACTGAAGCAACGTGGTCTTCCTCCTCTACGATTGCTTTTTATCGGTTGGTGACTTTCTCGATCAGCAGTTCCCCCTTCCACCATGGAATGATCTGCTGAACTTGACCATTGCCTGCAGTCCCGATGCAGATGTCCCGGTTTTCCACAGCCGAAGCAACGCGGTCTTCCTCCAACTCATAGCTCTTCTTGGGGTTTGTTCCGAGACAAAGCGTTGAGGATTTCCCCATACATTTCCTGGATCGATTTTTCGAGAGTAGTATGTGAACCTCCGGATTCCTCGACGCCCACCGCCTTGACTTGACGGCTGCACACATCTTTGATTGCCTCAATGCAGATCACCTAAGTCGATGCGCCGCTAAAGTCGACTGGGTTTCAATCATAACCATACGCAGGTCTTGGTCTCGAATTCCATGGACGAAGGTATCTCCTATGATGTCTGTCAAGAGGTGCGCTGGGTACGTTGGGTAAGCTAGAAGAGCCAGCCTCTGGACATTGGCCCCAAATTCCTGTAGACCCTCTTCGCTTCTCTGCGTCCTAGTCCAAAACTTAGTTTGGTGAACCTGCCGTCCCCATAGCGGAGTTCGAGAACCTTGAGAAGCTTCTTTAAATCCTTCTGCTCGCTCTCCGGAAGCGTCTGCAGCAGCTGCTGGACCTCTTAAGGCAAGGATTAGCAGTGCCGTAACTAGGCCTGTTGGCGCCTGTGGCAATGTAGCAATTGTGCGCCCCAAAGAAGTTAACATCCCAAGGGGGCCAGACCCTACTAGAGCGCCGCAGACGAAAATTTTCCCAGATAATAGTGATAATAATGCTAATAATAATCTCAAATTCAAGCTGGAAGCTTCCATTTCCTCCCCCTTTGGACTTTTGGTCACAATGGAAACACAATTATCACTGAAAAATATTTCAAAATGGCCAATAAGATGATTATCATATTTTTGAAATCTTTTACTCGATCTTTCATAAAATAGGTGAAGTCAATCAATAACAAGCTCATTAGGCTCCTAGAAAATTTTTTCAAACTTCCGGCCGTCGTCTACTCTTTTGCAGTCGAGCTTCCCAACCCAGAAATAAAAACATTAAGACAAATTGATAATCTTTTCACACAAAAAAGTCTTCAACAAGAAGTAACAAGATACCTACTAGTAGTACCTATAGGATGACAAAGATAAAAATTGAACAACAAAACAAAACTTGTCAAGTTATTGACAAAATATTCAGAATCAAAATGGAAAAAAATGCACGTTGCTACCCTATCTCAAATACCCAAGTAAGTAACTGAAAATAATTGTATGACAAAAAAAAATGGAAAATGGAAAAAATCTTGAAACTTCAACCACCAAGCTGAACTTTTTTAGATTTCGATTAAAAAAATATGTCTATAATTTCACAAAATTCAAAATTGACGTAGCTGTTTTAACGATTGAAAGTATAGATATATTTGTTAATCTTTCTTGGCCGACAGAAGAGCGCAAATACGACTTGACAGCTTCAGTTTACTGAACGAGAGATGAAAAATTTCTGCAGAATACATACTATAGAGAGGCCCCATCTCAGACTGATTCGGCGCTCTTGTATTCATTTGGTGCAAAGTGTGAGTAAATACATGCAGTAATAGTCAGGCTGCAACTCGAAAAGTACCTAGACCGACCAGCGCTGGCGGAGGGCGCTGAGCGCCGAGCGCGAGCGCTGCCTCATCCTCAGCATGCTACTTCCTGCAGCTCCGTGCTTTTCAATTTCATCCGTTTCATGGCTGTTTTGAATCATGTCACGAAAAGGTGGTAGGAAAAGCCGCTTGTGATTTTTTCATTTATAAAGTTAGTGAAGTTGTAGGTAGAAAAGGTTCAGGTGAAAATTTAAAATAAAAATTGAAAAAAAAGTAATAGGTGTTAGCCAAGCTTTCAGGCTACGCCCCTGAAATTTTTGCGCCTGTGGCAAATGCCACCTTCGCCACGCCCTAGTTACGGCACTGAGGATTAGTGCCGTAGCACTATCTTCGTCATTCCATCCGTTCACCTCGGCAACAACGTCAAATCGCCTCTTGTAGATCGTGCATGGCTTTGTCCATCGAAGTTTGGCTGTTTCACACGATGAATACCTGCCAAAGCTGCCACCGGGACCACCGTATTACATACGGCGTAGGCCGATCCGTGGTGTTTATACAGGGTGGTCCTCGTTTTATGTCATTTAATTCAAGGATCAATAGAAAATGAAAAATGAAGGGGACTTTCTTCAGAAAACATATTTGAGAAATGCCTAATAACAGAGATACAGCCCTTCAAAGTTGGAAATAAATAATCGTTTTTTCCGCATAACTTTTGAACCGTTCAACCGATTTCATTCAAAATAGAACCAAAGGTTTACTGAAGTTATCCCCTGTCGAACAATCATAACATGTTCCATAAAAAAGTTTCAGGAGCGTAGATATCAGGGGGTGTTCCTACTCCCCCTCCCCTATTTCTCACCCACCAGTTATTTTTGAAAACTGTTCATAATTTTGAATTCTACGTTCAATTTAGAAGAAAAAGTCACTCTTGCAAAATTTTGATTAGAGGCTTCGTTCAGGAGATATTCGAGTTTGAAACTTTGGAAAACATCCCGAAATCGCCACTTTCCAGAACCCAAATTGTTTTTTTCCTGAAAAATTCCCGTGTTTTGGAAAAAATGGTGGTTTATCAACTTAGAAATTCTAGAAAACCTATTTCAGCTGAGAAATCATGAGTTTCTTTGGATTTTAATTTTTAGACCTTTGAAAGTGGCGATTTCGAGCTGTTTCCCAAAGTTTCAAACCCAAATATCTCCTAAACGAAGCCTCTAATCAAAATTTTGCAACACTGATTTTTTCTTCAAAATTGAACGCAAAATTCAAAATTATGAACAGTTTCCAAAAATAACTAGGGGGGTGAAAAATAAGGGGGGAAAAGTAGGGTCACCCCCTAATGCCTAAGCCCCTGAAACTTTTTTATGTAACATGTTATGATTGTTCGACAGAGGATAATTTCAGTAAACCTTTGGTTCTATTTATAATCAAATCGGTTGAACGGTTCAAAAGTTATGCGAAAAAAACGATTATTTATTTCCAACTTTGAAGGGCCGTATCTCTGTTATTAGGCATTTCCCAAATATGTTTTCTGGAGAAAGTCCCCTTCATTTTTCATTCTCTATCGATCCTTAAATTTAATGACATAAAAGTCGGACCACCCTGTATATCTCTGCGACTGTTGTTCTGGAATCTTCCACCGGTTCTATTCCACCGGCGTATATTCTCGAATAGTACTAGAGCTCCGTAATTCGCCACAATGTGTACGAATGGTCTAGAAGGGCCGCATGTGCTCCAGAGTGCACGCGAGAGTCTTGCCGCTCGTAACAATATTGTCAAGAAATTCTTTTCAGACATAGTCTCTTCAGTGTTGCGGCGCGCGCTGCAAAGATAAAAATCGGAAAAGTGAAAATTCAAAAGAAGCACAATTGAGTCTGCAAATGAGGCAAATTTCATAAAAATCTAAAACTTTCAAAATGTTTTTCCAAATTATTTTCCAATTTTTTCGCTGGAGCTGAATCAAAATATATTGTTTAATCCTAGTTCTGCAGGAGCGACGTCAAAAATGTTG
The DNA here is from genome assembly GCA_949128115.1 of Anaspis maculata. Lineage (NCBI taxonomy): Eukaryota > Metazoa > Arthropoda > Insecta > Coleoptera > Scraptiidae > Anaspis > Anaspis maculata. The sequence continues at coordinate 16,704,963 of OX421963.1, read as the reverse complement.
TTACAGCTTATATTTGAAATGTTTCTGGCCATAGTCAACAAAAAACGTTGGCTTATAATAACGGTGAAGATTTTCGTCTAGGGCGCGCTTCTTTTCCCTTCAAGCTTCAAGAACTGATACATAACCGGAACCGAAAAAAAATTCGGTTCCAGTTTTGGGGAGAACCGAGACCGAAATGAGATTTGGTTCTTTCATTTCGACAAGAACCGAAACCGATATTCCAAAGCGATTCCGACCGCTGCAAAACTAGTGTAACTAGATTCTGAGTGGTTCTGTTTAAGCTTGAGGGTGGAACAGACGGCAATGGTTCTTTTCCACCGACATTATCTCAGTCCAGGATTCCGACGTTTTATTACACTGCCGCATATCAGGCAGGCCTGCAACTGCCCATTACGAATCTTTTATTGCGGCATCATTACGCGTTTTAGTACCAGCAGTACCTCTACACCAGTTCCGATTAAACGTTTTCTATTTACCCAGCGAGTCTAATAATACTCCTGGAACAATAACTCTTGCATACAGGGTTGGCGATCAGTGTTCTTTTTCCCCGCGGGAAGGAGCAGAAGCAGCAAAAGAAAAATCAGTGGCTCTGCGTATGAGTTTCTATTTTCAGTCTGCATACACCGCCTCCACACAACATCCGCTCCAGCAGGCGCAACTTTCTTCTTGTACACACAAACACTGGAACAGAAACGTCCTGCACCAGAAAGTACATTTGTGTGCGTATTATTAACATTGAACGTAGAGCGGGAGCTTGATTGCTGTGTTCTTGAAGCTTGCGATATTTACGACACAGAAAGCCAATAACAACAGGAAACTTCGTTTTGCTAACAATCGGAAGTATAGTAAGCTCATAAAAGCTCTACTTAAACCGAGAATAATTCGCGACAGTTGTTTGGAAAAGTGCGACATCCTTCAGTGGGTAGCCCAATAGTCCATTAAAAATGTCTTAAACATGTCTGCAAAAAATCTGATCCTTTAACTGCGTTTGTTGTCTGGGGCCAGCATCGCCGGCGCACTTTTTGGTTCATTTTCAAGTAATTTTACGTCCACTTTGTATACACCCGAGAAGTTTTACAACTCGAAAACACCGCACTCAAATCGCTACCCATCATTGCCACAATCATGAAAAGTTATTATTAAAACTTTACACGAAAAAACCCACTTGTCAGATATACTGAGAAAGATAAAAATAAAATGGCGTGTGAGAAGAGAGCGAACGGGAATATTTTGCGTGTTCTTGGATTGAATCGGAACTGACCAGGCAAATTTTGAATTATTGCCAGAATTGTTTTAACAAGTTGGTCTTTGACGCGGTCCGGGAGCTTTGAACTGCACACCTCTACGTAGGTACCGCTTTTGGAGTTTGAAAGCCTGAAAACAAATAATAATATTTAATCATCTTCTTTAACAAGGCGATATTCGCTTAGCTTTGCTGTTCCACCATGTCACCTCGGGACGGGTAATAACCCGGAAGGCGTTGCCCTTCCCTGAATCCAAAAATGTTTGTGGTTTCGCGATCATAATCAAAACAGTAGGTACACATATCATCTAGTTTCAGACTCCAGTTGGTGATAAATAACATGCAGTACATTATATTTAAGATACAAAGGTCATACTGATCAAGGAAACACTAAAAATCTTGAGAATCAAGGTATTGGAGAATTCGAGATCGCAGCAAGTTTGATTTTGCTGAAGGACCTATAAATCGTAAGTGTTTTACAGGATATGTAAAGACCTGAAAAATGTTAGGAATTCTACAGGTTCTAAATAAATTCTGCAATTAGGTTCTTACCAAAAATGATATGAATTTGAAACTCATTATCATAACCGGGAGCTATTAGATCCTAATAGCTCAGTGATTTTACAGATTTTGTGGATTATAGGGATCCTGCAAGAGATGGACACTTCACCGACGAACAAGTCATCGACCGACAGGTCACTATACCGACAGAACGACCTACCGAGTGTTCCAATTTTGCTTCATGTCGTAGGTATTCTATTATTGAAAATCTACTATTTGTATCATTGGGTCAGGGTAAGTTGAATGTTGAATAGGTGCTTCTGATGTAATCATGTTGATATCAAGTTGATTCCTCCCGATCACTATAGATTATTCTATTCTATTGATATGTGCCATAGGTTTCTGAAACGCAAAGCCTAATAATGTTGAATGCATTATCAAGTTGATCCATAACTAGACACCTACTATTGATCTGTACCACAAAATAATCAGTGCTATTAAGTTGATCCCTATTTGTTATTGTAGCCCATCGAACTGGCCAATTGGAAAATTGGAAGAAATTGGCCAACGATTTGCCCCTCGTTGCAATAATGTTTCATACCGAGTCAAACCAATGGAATTCTTCTTCCGATTAAAATTTACTAGTAGACTTCATAGTCAGCTGTAGTACTTTGATAATAAGTAGTTTCATTCGAGACTAATATGATAAATAATTCATGTTTTGGAACGCTCTCTACTCAAACTCCGATGAGTGGCCAGAACACATGCAGGATTCGCGCTAGGCTATGCTGAATGGATGCCGCAGCCGTTACTCAAGCTGTCTAATTTCGGTACAGGAATGCGTCCCGACGGTTCAGATCCGACGACGCTGATGCCGGCGGCGTCTGAGGCAACTTGGCCCAGGGCCACCAAGCACACTCACAACCACCTCGTCCTGGCAGCCCGGCCGGCTGCACTGTGTTGTCCCATCTTGGAACAACAACTTTCTGACACTGACTCACGGGATTCGCCTTTGTTTTCGAAAAAGTTCCACATGAAAATCGGTAGGTACCTACTCGTACTTGGGATTTTTCAAAATTCTACAAAACCAGGGAGGTGGAAATGGTGGAAAAATAACTTATGTTGGATAGTTTAAAACCACATAGGTACTCGCGAATTCGATTGCCGACAGAAAGCGCCACATGTATAGCTGTTTAGGTCATACCTTCCGCCCGCGGAATTTGAATCGACTGTCATTAATGCACTAGGTTAACGTCGAATTGCTATTGCTATTGTAATGTTGCTTGCGACTTTTTCAACAAATCTAATACGTGGATTTTTTTTCATTGCCAAAAACTGAAAAGCAATCAATAGGGTCCTTGCATGAATTTTATCTCGAATTTCATTTTCAGTACATCACTCCATAATATCTTTTCTGAAAATAATAATATGTTTATTCTTCGGAATAAAGATCTAAGTTTGAATTAATGTTTTCGCGCCAAAAACACGGTAACTGTTTTACCAGCCTTGCTGACGTCACGCCGAGAGTGTTTTTCGGTTTGTAAGGTTTACAGCCACAACACCACGCGATGACCTTGAACCGTTACCTTGGCTACCGTCACGATATAAAATTAGCAGTAGCGTAGTGAACCTACGCGGGTCCATTTTGAAACAACTTGCTCCCCTCCCCCCTGTTGTTTGTGGTGTCAAACTGTCACCGTGATCCCACTGTCCTATCCAGTACACCCCGTTCGAACATCTCGGGAGAAAAAAGTCAAACGCGTAAAATTTCTCCAGCAAATTGATGTTTATATGAAAAATTGAACGTGTTGAGCGTCGAAATGCAATTCGAGTGCTGCGTCGAACTGCGAGCATTTGAGACCTCTTCGGTACATGTTTAAGGACCTGACCTCAAGGCAACTGGAATATGCCTGTGAAACTACAAGAAGTTCAGAAAAAGCTTGGAGGACCACTGGTGAAATTCAGGGTAACTATGGAGCATCTCGGGAGTTTTTTTGAACAAACCATAGGACTTCACTTTTAACTTTATCCTAGGAGGAATTTCAAAAAGGGCTCTGATGGAATCTGGGGTAACTCTGAAGAAACTCGAAAGAATTGGAAAGGAGCTTGGCAGAGAAATTACTCAAACGCAAAAGTCACCTCTTTTATGCAAGTTTGGGGAGTTCAGTGTGAACAAATATTTATTTATTTGTTTTACGAGGCGACATTCAGCTATTAGCTGCTCTACCATGCATACTTCGGGAACAGCACAAAATATCCATGAATGTAGCGGGATTGGAACCCACACAGCGCAGCGCGAGTGGATTGGCTTGCCATCACCTATACCACTCGGCCACTACCGCTCCCTAGAGGTTTTCTAGAGCTATTTCGAGGAATTCTGGAAAAACTCGGATGAGCTCTGGAGAAATTTCGGGTAATTCAGGGAAGCTCGTAGGAACTCAAATGTAACAATGATTTTTTTCATGAACATTCAAGGACTTCAATAGAACCAAATAACCCCAAAAGTCAAAAAAGCTCTTTTGGAATTCAATTGAACTCTGGAGAAACTCTGATGAACTCTGAAGAAGCTCAGCACGGGAACTCTACTAAGAAACTCTGGAAAAAACTCGGATCAGCTCTAATAGTCGAAGTGGTAGGTGAAAAAAAAAAAACAAATTGTGATACAAGCAAGAAATTTTGCACAGTTGTTCTGGAGAGTATTCAGAAGGATTTGACTTGCAGCGTTGATCGCGCAGTCCTGTCAGACTCCAGATGGCGTTAGTTTTTCAAAATGACGGAAATTCGGTTAAAAAAGTATTTTCTTGGCAGAAATTATTCGAGCGAGGACTCGTTTCTAACAATTTGATACCGCCTAATGCATTGGTGATCACAGAACTCCAATTAAAATACGCGTTCATGCCAAATGATGCAAGAAAAACGTTCTAGCACGAAAGCTGCTGAACTGTTGATTTGATCGACTTGAAATTTGGTCATCAGACAGGGTCTTGCTGTCAAATAAGTTGATTAGTTTTTGGCTGTCATCTGTCAAACGGAAGTGTCACTATCAAAAAATGACAGAAGTGGTATCCCATGAAACTTGATTGATATACGTCATTTGAAAGCCCTTAAAAAGCTGTATTCAGAATAGTTGAAAGCTTTTCTTCAACTGTCACTTAGCAATAATTTTAAAATGTCGAAGTTCAAAACTTTGACATTCAATCAGGTATTCAAAATCTATCAGCTGTATTGGAACCAAATTCGGCAGGAAGCAACATTACAAAAGAATCAAATCAGGTTTGTAGTTGCAGCTTTCTACCATTTGCCAGTCGGGCGTTACGAGTTTTTAAATTTTTTTTCCCGGCCGTGATCACCCGAGAGGGCCGCACTCACTCGGGTTTTGACTAGGACGATCCGCGTTTGGTTCAGGACTTTATTCAGACGCTCTTTTGCTTGGAGATCAACTTTTTTCTCAAATTTTCAACTGGCATCGAAAGTAGATTGCATTGGGCGTCGGCGTAGGGCTGTTTTCAAATGCGAAGCATTTCCAGTTTTCCGGCGGTAATTTTTTAAAAAAGAACTTGCACATTCCGTAATATAAAAAGAAAACTGAAGAGCGAATTTACACATGCGGTAAGCCCCACGAAATATTGATTTTAGGTGCAGACATGCTTCGAGTCATGACTGAAGAAAAGATTGAATTAATTTTTGAGGAGAAAAGTTTTGAAATCGGACCAATAGTTCTAGAGTTTTCTATCCTGGAAAAACTGAAAATTTTTAACTTTTTATCCCGTGAACAGATTTTCACCAATATTTTTTCAAACAAGAGGTAACTGGTTCTTGAACATTTTCCGACAATTCCATTCCTCAATTCTCCTGGAGTTTCCCACATGAAAATCAAAAACCTGCTTATCGAGAGCGGACTCGGAATGATGGAGCTAAAAATAAAGTCTTAATTGACGGTTTTTACTAGGTATGAGATGATTTGGGCTAGACTTGGAAGTTTTTTCCGGGAAATTCAAATTTTCTTGAAAAAACGTTTGAATTTCCTGCAAATTTGTTCCAATCTATTTCTCTGAACATTGTTTATTTTTGCATAAACTTTTGATTCAACGATGTTCACAACTTCCTCTCTAGCTATTTCTTTGTCTTTATAAAGAATAAATATCCAGTTTTACTGCTCATCGCAATGGTATTTCCTATGGTGAATTTTCCCTATAACTGTATTTCTTTGTCTATTGATAGTATTGATACCTGGTGATAATTCCCATATTCATCACAAACAAGATGCTGAGAAAAAAATGTTCTTTCTTGCATTGCGCTAACGTCATAGGTATAAGCAAATGATATGGGTTAAGTCATCTTCTATCTCTTCTAAAACTTGCAGCCTTCATGTCCAACATGCCTTATCATATCTAATCCAACTAGCAACCTCAGAAACAATGCTGAACATAAAACTTACAAATTTTGGCACCTAATTATTTTGTAACTTTGCGTATAAGCTTATCGCACCGCAAGATATTGGGTGGCATGGGCAAGCAATACATTTAAAAGATCTAGGAATATCCTAATCATGTTTGAGGATCATCAATTGACTGAAAATAACGCCCCTATAAGGACACACCTATGAGTTCAAATTTGTTACTTCTGAAATAAATGAATTTTCTTCATTTTTTTGCCTCACTGGCATGAACGCGTGTTTTAATTGGAATTCTGTAATCACCAATGCATCAAGCAGCATCGAATTGTCAGAAATGAGTCCTCACTCGAACAACTTCCGCCTGAAAAATATTTTTTAAATCAAATTTCCGCCATTTTGAAAAATGACGGCATCTTGAGTCTGACAGGCCTGACGCGATCAACGCTGCGGGCCAAATCCTTCTGAATACTCTCAAGACCAATTGTGCAAAATTGCTTGCTTGTATCACAATTTGCGGTTTTTTTCTGATATTAGGAGTGTACCGCCTCTACTATAATGCCCGCTCTATGAAAATTCGCAGCAATCGCAACACAGAACGCAACGTTTCTGATTGGCTCGCAAGGTATTCGCAAAGCCATCGCAACGACGCGAAAGGCTTGAGAGCCAATCAGAAAAGTTGCGCTCTGCGTTGCGGTTGCGTTGCGTAATTTCATAGAGCGGCCTTAATGGAATCCTGAGTAGCTTTGGAGAATCCCGGTGGAGCTCTGAACTTCGGGGAACTCAATTGCAAAAATTACCTCTTTATAACAAACTAGGAGACTTTGATGAAACAAAAATAATATGGGGAAACTCCGAGGAGTATTGGAGAACTCGGAGGAACCCTTGTCGAATTTATGCTGAGAAATTCGGAGAAACTCTTTTTAAATGAGTTGAGCAGGGAAACTACAGGGAACTGAATCGCAAAAATGAGCTCTTACAGGTATGGGAACTCAAATGGCAATCAAAATTCTTAGGGATATTCCGAGGAATTCTGGAGAAACTCGGAGGAACTTTGAAGATGCTGAGCTTCGGCGAATTAAATTGCGAAACTGTTGTTGTTTTGAGTAGTAGGTAGGGGCCTTCAATGGAGACTGAATATTCTAAGAGAACTCCGACCCTGAAGAAAACTCGGAGGAGCTCTGATGAAATTCAGGAGAACTCTGACAAATTTCGAAGATACTTTGAAGAAACTAATCAGAGGAACTCCAAGGAATCGCAAAAATGACCTCGTTTGTACAAGATAAGGGCCTCAAATGAAGAATAATTATTCCAGGTGAACTCCTAAGAATTCTGGGAGTTCTGGTGGAATTCAGGGAAATTCCGGAGAAAACCGGGAGTATTACTGAAGACTCAATCGCAAAATCGACTTTAGTACAAGCTAGGGAACTTCAATGAAAACTAAATTTTCTAGGCAAACTTACGCAACAGCAAAATTTACCTTTTTGTACAAGTTGGACGATTTCAATAGAGAATAGATATTCTAGGAGAACTGGGAGGAATTGTGAAAGAACTTGGAGAAGCTCTGGTGGAACTCAAACGAACTCTGAAGAAAAGCTGGAAGAACTGTAAAGGAACGTAATAGGAGAACTCTGGGAAACTTGATCACAAAAATTATTTTTTTTGTTCAGTTCCAGGACTTCGATGAGAACTAAAATATTCTAGGAGAACTTCGAGGAATTAAAAAAAAAACCGAAGCTGCTCTTGCAGATGGAAGAGTTTGAAGGAGCTCTGGAAGAAACTTATGAGAGGAACTCAGTCACAAAAAAGACCTCTTTTGTACAGTAGTTCATTTCTTCAGCGGTTCACCTCTCGGCAATCGATCAATCGGAATTTGTCATGGTGGCACAGATTTTGGTCCGCTTTTTGAAGTTTGAAAATAAATTCCAAGGGCAGGTGAGTTTACAGAGGTGTCGGGTCCTCTTGTTTGGCCACAAATTTAGAAGGGCTGCGAGCAGCTTTCAGGCTGGAACAGGGCAAAGCGAGGGGCAAAGGTACTATTTCCATTGAAACACTTTTTTTTTAGGGCGGCATCAGATTGTTCCGATACTAGCGGCAAAAAACGACTCCACTTTTCGCCCGTTTTCGTTGATCTATCAAAATAATTTCGTATTAAAAATTTCGTATCAATTGTTTTTGCCGTGTTCAATGGTTTACAAGATTTACCTCTACGTGACTGCATGACGGCTTGCTATCGACCCCAATTCGTTTCCATAATTATGCCAAAAAAAACTAGTTCTGAATAATTGCATCTTCCAAGAGTTTTACAGGAAACTGATGCACAATTATTTTCAGCCGTCAATTTTCTTCATTAGTTTTTTCTTATCAAGACTTATTTCAGGAGACTTGGTTGAATGGTTCAAAACTTAGATTATGCAAAAAGGAACATTATTTTTCCAACTTAAGAGGGCTATATTCCATTAATATGCATTTTCAAGAAAATGTTCCTTGAAAAAGTCCTTTTTTTGCCTTTATCGGTCCTGCATTTAATTGACCTGTAAAATCCTGTGAACAGGCCAACAGTCAAGGGTCAGTTTCATTGATAATTATTGGACGCCGATGATCTTTTGAACACCCATCAGCAACCACTCACCGAAACAAATCGTCCGAAACCGTCGTCCCAATGGCATAATCGCTCTTAATGGATTTGGAGTGTTAAACGAACCCCATAACCAGTTAAACCCGGCCAGACCTTAGAGGTACACATCTACCGCCCACTAAAACAACAATTCTTCTTCTTGTGTTATCTGCTGCGAACAAGGCGTATAGGCGGGGCGGGATCCCTTTCTCGCAGGGCACGTGGCCTCCACAACCTGATGACTTCCGGTATTTACAATCCGAGAGTGGCATCGCATCCCCCGATCTGCCCTGCACCACCCGCTCTCCCGCGCATTTCCTCCGGTGTCTGGTCTGGTGCTGCGGGTCACCTGGTCCGTCTGGGGGCAACCCCTCCGACGACGACTCGACTCTCTCGACCCTTTTTGGGTGAAATGTCGGATTCTTCGAGCTCCACGGGTCGGATATTTTCGTAATGGGGGGCGCGTCTGCGACATGTCTGCTTGTTGATCTCTTGACTTCCGACTTAACACGTCACCTGGTGAAGGGTGCGGGCATCTTCCGGGGTCACTAAAAATAAACGTTTTGAATTCAATTAGATGCGTAGGTACCTTATTAGTTCTAGAGAAAATCTGAAATATATAAAATGCAGGACATTATGTATTCCTGGATTATTAGGTCGTCGAAGATAGATGAGGTAGAGTACAGGTCATTCTCAAAGTACCTAGGTAATTTTATGTTAAATTTGCATAAAATTACATGCAATTTGCTGAAATTTGCATTTTGCTTTTTGCCGATCTCCGTGAAGAATTTAAGAAGTGACAAAGTCTTCGGTGTCAGACTGATAAAAAGAAAATGTTCTCACTACGTACTAGCTGTGAAATAGACCGTTATTGACCTGCTCAGAGGTCGTGAAGTCATTTTTCACAACCAGCAGGCTGACTGTCTTTATTCAGAAAATGAAGTGCACCGGTGGAGCGTAGTTCAGGTGGACAAAGTTTGAATAAACCTTGCCCTCTGTTCTTCCACTCAACTCCACGCAGGGACTAACCAAAACAAAAAGATAAATAAATAAATAAATCAACAATTATTCCTATCAAATAAACTCACAATTCAAAACAGTTTCATATAAGAAATAAATAAAATTCATACAACAAGGAGAATAACACAGTAACTTAGAAATTCTGATAATAATGGGCACGTACATTAAGCTATAGGGATCTGAATAGGTAGGCGCCTGGCAGGAAAAGGAGGGTTGTTCAAAATGTGGAACATTGATTTTCGAATAGCACAGTGAACAGGGCAGCACGAAATGATTTGACAGAATGAAAACAAGAATATAGCCGGGAATATCTGTTAAACGTCCGGTGAGCACTGTATGTAAATGAGCCCTCGAACAGTGTCGTATGGTGGATCGGTGCCGTGAGAAGTCCCTTTGACCTGACATTAACGTTGTGAACATCGGTTCGAAAGCTGAGCTTTTCAGTCAGGTATTTAGGTTCTGAAGTGTCAATGATCTTTTTCAAAAAGCAAGCCATCTGCAAAACCATCCTATTTTCCATGTTGAGCCATCCCAAGTTCCTCAACCTGAACGAGACATGGTCGTACTTGCGCATACCGTAAATAAATCTTATACAAGAGTTTTGAATTTTTTGTACTTTGTAAATGGTCGACTTATCAATTAGAGCGGAATAAATTGGCGAGCAAAAGGTGAATTGTGACAGTACTAGGGAGTCGCATAGCAATTTCTTAGTTTGAATGGAAAGGTATTGTCGATGTCGGTAAAGTAATCTAAGGTTGAGGAAAGCTCGTTGAATGCACTTGGAAATGTGCTGTCTGTAGCGGAAACTGTTATCAAGAATAATGCCTAGGTTCTTGGCTTCCTTGGAGACTTTTAAAGTGCAATTTCCAATTCGGAGATGAATTCTTTCTTCAAGACGATCGCAGCTACGCTTGTTGCCAAAGAGTAAGACAGTTGTTTTTGCAGAGTTTAAAGTTAACTTGTGGTTGATGGAGGCCGTCTGTATTCTTACTAAATCCTCGTTGATCTTATCTAAAGCTACATCCAAGTCTGCTGGATCGAACGAGTGATAAATTTGTGTATCATCCGCATACTGGTGAAACTGACAATGATGGCAATACGTATTAAGCATTACGGTATACAGTGCAAACAGCAGTGGACCCAAAATTGACCCTTGTGGGACACCGCGATTGACAACAATCGGCTCTGAGCATTCACCATCAATTTTCACAATTTGCACTCGGTACCTCAGATAACACTCCAGCAACGAGACAGCATCTCCACTTAAACCCATGTAGTGAAGTATCGAAATTAAAATTTTGTGATCGATCGAGTCAAACGCCTTAGAGTAGTCTAGTAACACAAGGAGGGTTAGCTTACCTTCATCCGTTGCTCGTAAAACATCATCTGTAATTTTCGACAGTGCTGTGGTACAACTGTGATTAGGTCTGAAACCCGATTGATGGGATGGAAACAAGCCGAATGAGTTCAAATAGTGAGAGAGCTGGGAATTCAAGACAGATTCTAGAAGTTTTGACAAAGTGGGAAGAATACTTATAGGGCGCAGATCTTTGAAATCTTGAACTGAGCTTGACTTTGCAATAGGGATGACGTGTGCCGTTTTCCATGCGGAAGGAAAGTAGCTATTCAATATGCATTCGTTCAAGATATGTATTATATAGTCTGCGATAATCGGGAAACTCAGTTGCAGCACGTAAAGGTTTATACCATCATATCCCACAGCGTTCGACTTCAACCCATCAAAAGTTTTCAGGAGCTGTTCCTCAGTTAACAGTTGGAAAGCAAAATTATTGTCATTGTTGCCAATAGTATTTTCATTATAGTATTCAGCGGTTTTGGAAGAATCAATCAGATTAATGGGAATAGAGTTTTGAAAATAATTGCCTACAGCGTTCGGATCTTTAAGATGATTGGGTAGCTTTGTCAATGCCGGCTTCAAATCTAGTGATCTCAGCTGTTTCCACATGTTTCTCGGTTTGCAATTTGTGAAACTGTGACGAAAGTAGGCAACTTTCTCATTGCGGACAGCTAAGGTTGTATAATTCCGGAGCTGTTTATAATAGTCCCAATCAGCAGACTTTTTTGACTTTTTAAAAGACGTTTTTGCCTTATCTCTCAACTTCATAAGAAACCGAAGATTAGATGTTAGCCAGGGAGCCGGCTTTTTTGTGCATCTGATACGTCTTAACGGAGCGTGGTCGTCGAGTACGTGTAGTATGTTTACCTGCAGTAACTCCACCTTCTCATCAATGGCGCGCGTCCTGTATATGTTGTGAAGAGGCATTGATGCTAGGTCCGCTCTAAATTGATCTGTGTTTATATTGTTGAAATTCCTACAGTACCGAAACTCGGGCGTATTTTTATTGGACTTGATGTCTAGACTGCAGAAAACTAGATCATGGTCTGAGAAGTGACAAGGAGAAACACCCGACGACAAAACCCGGTTCAGGTCCCATACAACTATGAGATCTAGTAACGTGGAGGTGTTGTTAGTTACACGTGTAGGTTCAGTGATTATTTGATGAAGTTGCAGTTCTTTCAGGAGGTGATTCAACTTCATGGACTTCGTATTATTCACAGACATATCTATATTGACATATCTGTCACATTAATAACCTCCTGTCATCATTATAAACCTCCTATCACATTATTGACCTCCTGTCACATTTCATATTCTTAAAAATCGTTAGGTACAAATCAGAATTTAATGTCTGCAAGTACATAGTAAGAAATAGTATATTATATACCAAGGTTGAGAAAGTATTATTATAGCTGAAGCGCCAGTTTAGATCCCGAAGCGCAGCTGAGGGATATAAGGCGCTGAAGCTATAATAATTTTCTCGACCGTGGTTTATTTAGTATTTTTTTTACTACTAGAAAATCGCCTTTCTAGTTCAGGAACAGGTTAATAATGATGTACTTCACGGCTAGTAGTAAAAAAAATAGTATATTAACCACGGTTGTGAACGCTATTATAGCTTTGGCGCCTTGCATCCCTCAGGTGCGCTTCGGGATTATTTTAAACTGGCGCCGCAGCTATATAGGTATGATAGCATTCTTCACAACTTCTTGGCATAAAATATACTCTTATCTACGTTGGTTGGACAATGATCAGTAACTAACACTTTTAGATACTGAAAGCGGTGTCCAATACAATGACTTTGATACAAACAATGAAAAACAAATGAAAACTAATACAAACAATTTATTGCTACCGAGCTATCAAGTACTCGATTGCTCAAATTGGCGTACGATGCTCAACTTTCCCCCAAACACGCGTTCATGATTCGCCCGTTCGGGAAAAAAGTCAGCATCGTACGTCAACTTGAGCAATCGAGTATTTGATCGCTTGTTATCAGGAGGTAGGCAAGCGTCAATCGCGAAGTAATATTTTGTCAAAAAAAATAAATTTTTTAGCTAGAGTTTTGAGTTTCCAAGCAATAATTATTAAGACAAAGTAGATAATAGTATATTATTCAACAAGCGGGTAATGAATAATGATTGCTTCTGTGGTGTTCCCCCTTTGTTTTGTTTGTACGTTGGTACCTGAAGTAGGTACGGTCGTTGACGTTCGTAGCGCTTGCCGATAGGAGAAGGAGATGGCGCTAGCGCGAGCGGCAGCCGCGGGCAGAGAGAAGAGAATCAGCTGGGGTGAAGACCACGTGATTTTCAGTGCAACGAGTGCGCGTCTTTTTCATCATTTAAGGTCGGTCTTTCTTTGATTATTGTACCGTAATTTTGGCTTCCACCCACTCACCAAACCATGCATTTCGATACCTATTTTGTCCGCAAAATTATTGTACATAACCCGAAATTCTTTGTTCTCAACGGGCTTGCATAACCCGCAGTTTTTCCCCCTTGGAAATCAGGGTGCTTTGCACTGCTTTGAATTTTGTGTGATTTATCTACTCCCAAATGATCTCAATATTGATGGCAAAGGCCGTGATCTAATGGGTGTGCATTTTGCGCGCTCATGACTTTGCCTCGGGATCGCGCTGTCGCGCGTACTTCGAGGTTTCATCATTGTTTCTTTTCCACAAGTTACGTCACAAACAGTAAGACGACAAAAATGAACTTTGCTACGCCAAAATCAGCCGCTAAGTAGAGAACAGTACTTTTATGATTCATTCACATTTCATTGTTCATTGTCGGGCTATACATGAAAGTAAAGGAAGGAAAGAGAGACTAGCCGCTTCTCCGTGTCCTGGGGGGTCCACCACTTGTATGAATCTGCCTTGTTGAGTCTACTAACCTTCTCTTATTTGGGGGGAATTATGTAAAACGACGAAGAGAGGGCCACAGGTTGGCTCGAGTCGATTTTCTTGTATTTACTGTTATTTATTGTATGTGATTACTGTTTACTAACCATTGTTCTGTTTTGTCTGTACGTATGTATCTGTGGAATTTGTGATGGGTAACTTCTGGGGAATTTTGGGCGAATGCGTTATAGATACTTCTTCCTTCCAAATGCTTACAAAGAGTATGACAAACCTGAACTTCTTTACTTATTTATCTCTTACCTGTTTCTTGTTTATTTATCTACCTATTTATCTCGCATTTGTTTCTTGTTGATTTATCCACTTGTTTACTTATCGTTTGTTTCTTGTTTATTTACCTACACCATTACTTATCATTTGTTTCTTGCTGATTCATGTATTTGTTTACCGATCATTTCTTTATTGTTTACTCATCTATCAATTCAACTTCTTTTGTTTGTAAAGAGAAAAATAAATTGCTGAGCGTAAAGTTTTCTCCAGAGCGTAAACGAGCGAGTTTCCTTTTGTTGTTACGTAAATAACTTGTAAACGAAGCAAACGTTTCAAAGAGGTTCAAGCACCGATTCACGCAGACTTGATGAATGCATCACTGGAGTGACATCTCTGTCATTTCATCATGACTCATTCACACTTGACTTTTATTTAGATCATTTGGGAAAGGATTTTCAGCAATCAACCAGGCAATACGCAGGTGTTTCTTTGACATGTTCTTCCCATGTGTGCCTGTCAGCGAATACGTCACTTTTCTTTTGCGATTAAACTGACAGTTTAACATGTTTCATGATTGTTTGTTTTGTTTTGTTAATCTGATTTTGTGTTCATTTCATTGTTGTAAATTCTTTCATTGTCTGAATAAGTTGTAATGACTTGTCTTGTTTCATTTGTTTTTATGTTTTGTTGTTCTTCTTCATTCATGTTGTGTCATTTTATCACTGTCAGTAGGTGTTTTGAGAAAAGAAAGTCATCAAAAAAACCTTTGCTCATGATTTTCAATAAACATTCATTTTGCTTGCATTTCATACGCGTTTCATTCAAGAATCAAACCTCATCCCCAACGACACATTCTCGTCTAGAGTAAGAACTCAACACAACGTAGGTAAAAGGTAAACAACGTTGGGAAAGGAAGGGACAACGACGATCACTGCCAAACACTGTGACCAGGATATACTACAGAAATGGTGCCCCGTGACCCAGGATACACCACAGAAGTGGTGCCGTGACCAGGATACACTACACTTCTTACTCATGAGGAGGCAGTTTGCCGACACGAGCCTTGGCGAGTGTCGTAAAGCATCCGAATGAGTAATAGCCATTACCCGCGAGTAGAATACTATGCTTTATCCAGTCTTATTGAAAAATGCAGGCATGTATGCGCGTGATAATGCGTGCATTATTCAATAGGATTGGATGAAATTCACTCATCAAAAGAATCTAGGGGACAACCGAATTCAGACGATTTCTAAAATCATCATAACTTTTTATTGCCGTCAGCGATTTCATGTCTGTTTTCAGTGTTCGAAAGCCCAATCCTTCGTTCTCATGTCTTGATCACGTCGAATGCGAACAATGTTTTATAAAGTTTCTACAGGGTGATCAATGGAACAGTGTAAAATTGCCGAAAGTTCAGTACGAGCGCGATTTCCCAAAAACAAATTCTTATGCATTTCAATAGCACAGTTATTAAGACTGGTATTTCAGCTTCAGTAACGTTCTTGAATTTTGAAAATCGAAGGTAAATTGCCAAAGATATTGATCATTTTGTGCCGCCATGTTGAACCCCCAAGAAGTGATCCGATTTCATTGAAACTTGGGTCACATTCATGTCTGGTTTCAGTAATTGGAATTTCAAGGTCAGATGTCTTTTTCGGTCACTTCCAAGCCGCCACATTGAACTTTTGTGTAAATGATTCGATTTTAGTGTGTTTCAAGTTTCATTCAAATTGAATCATTTATGTGAAAAGTTCAATATAGCGGCTCGAAAGTGATCGAAAGTGACATTTGACCTTGAAATTCGAATGACTTGAACCAGACATGAGTGTGTTCCAAGTTTCAATGAAATCGGACCACTTTCTTTTTTCTTGGAAGTTCAACATAGCGGCACAAAATGATCAATATCTTTGGCAATTCACCTTCGATTTTCAAAATTCAAAAACTTTACTGAAGCTGGAGCACCAATCTTCATAACTGTGCTATTGGAATGCTTGAAATATTTTTTTTGGGAGATCGCGCTCGTACTGAACTTTCGGCAATTTTACACTGTTCCATTGATCACCCTGTAGCAACCTTATGAAACACTGTTTGTATTTGACGTGATCAAGGCATGAAAACGAAAGATTGGGCAATCGAACACTGAAAACCGATATAAAATCGCTTGTGGAAATCAAAAGTTATGATGATTTTAGAAATCGTCTGAATTTGCTTGTCCCCTAGATTCTTTTGATGTGTGTAGTATATTACACTTGTTTTAATAAATAGATGTATTTCGAAAGTCGTGTAATAATATAGGTACTATTTTGAACCAGGGTGAAGGCAGAAGCCGGGACGGCTTTTTTCATTAGGTAGGTAAGCTGTGGGGATTGGGACTGACATTTACGGTGGACATGACGCGTTTGGTAAGCCGAATCGGGTTTAACACGAGGTTTAACATCTTAGGTTGCCGTCAAATTGTGAACTTTCAATGATGAGCGAAGACGCTGAACTCAATTTGGCTCACCAAACTCGTTATTTTCTACACAAATGCCTAATTTCATCACAAATCAAATGTCAATTCTCATAGCTTACTTTCACTACCTAAAAAATCGGTTGTGTCACCCCAAAACTTCCCCGACGAGTCTCAAGTAACGGATGGAAATTTCATTATGAAATGATGTCCCTTCGGGTGGGAAGTTTGAGTCTGGTCTCGATAAGCTAGACCGGTGGATTTTAAAGCGGAAAACTTTCGGAAAACTCGAAGAATTTCAAGAGAAATTGCCTGGAAATGTTCAAGAATCAATTAATTCCCCTTTGTTTAAAGAGCATTAGTATAAATCAATCAATCACAAGCTAAAAAATTAGAAATTTGCAGGTTTTCATTACTTCATTAGTAACCAAATTATGTAGAAAGAAAAGCGAGTGAGGCAGTCAGACGCATTAGTACATGGATAGAGGTGAACGATCTGAAACTGGAACCACAGAAAGATTCCAAATAATTTGCAGGAAATTGAAAATTTTGGAATTTTGAATTTTCCAGGAAAACCTCAAATCTTTTTCCAAATCATCTTATTATGAAGATCGTCAATCAAGGCTCCACTTTGAGCTCCATCAACCATCATTCAAATCCGGTTTCGATAACCCAGGCCTGTTTCACATTTTCAACCGGGAAATTCCCGGGAACTTAAGAAGAAAATTATTGGAAAATGTTCAAGAGCCAGTAACCTCTTGTTTAAAAAAAAGTGACATCTGTTCACGGGATAAAAAGTTGGAAAATTTGCGGTTTTTCTAGAGATGAAAACTCGGAAACCGTGAGTCCGATTTCGAAAATTTTCTTTCCAGAAATCAATTTAATCTTTTTCTCCAACTTTCATTTCAAGCATGTCTGCACCTAAAATGAATATTTCGTGGGGCTCATCGCATGTCGAAGTTTGCACTGCATTTTTTTCAAATTCACGGAATATGCAAATTTAAAATAATAATAAAAAAAAAACTGTCGGAAACCAGAACCGTGTCGATCTAGGAAATAGGCCTACACGACGCCCAATGCAATCTACTTTCGATATCAGTTAGAATTTTCAAAAAAAAGGCGATCCCCGAGCAGGAATGAATTTTTGAATGGAGTCCTGCTACAAAAGCGAGTAATTCTGGTCAAAACAGGGGCGAGAGGTCGTCTCGGGTGGCAACGGCTAGGAGAAATTTTGAAAATTCATACCGCTCCACTGGAAAATGGTGGAAAATTGCAACTGCAGACTTAATTTGACTCTTTTGCTGTGTTGCTTCCTGCCAAATTTGGTCCCAATCCATCGGATAGATTTTGAATAAATGAATGGTGAAGTTTTTGAACTTTGATATTTTTTATTATTTGACAGATGACAGATAGGGCAATAATTTCAACTGTTCTGAATACAGTTTCTTATGGGCTTTCAAACGGCATATGCAAGTCGAGTTCCGTGAGATATAGCCTCTGTCATTTTTTGATAGTGACACTTCCGTTTGACACCTTTCCGCTGTTATCGTGAAAGGTTACAGCATACAGCCATACAGACATACATACACACAGACAGAGATCATTCTGGAAATGGTCTTAATCGTCATAGGGGACCTCAAAACGGATATATCCGTCGAAATCTCGAAAAAAAAATCTAGCGCGTTCACAATACTTCCCCTCCTCGTTGGGTGGTGAGTCGGGGAAGTAAAAGCCGTGAAATTGATTATATTCACGTAATCACGATTTTTTGCTACAATAAAGTAATTCTTGGTTCTTGGTTTCATGGCAAGCTCATCCTCATTTCTTCAAATAGACAGAGTATCGCAGTCCAATTCGGGAGCGATATACAGGCTGTTTTAGTTTTACCACTCAAAAAGATACAGAATGCCAAAGCTCACTTTTTTTTTATTTTTAAAAATTTGTAACTTGACAATTTTTTAACCAAATCAGCTTCAATTTAGAATAGGCTGGTTTGATGGAATCGAGAATGGAATCATCTTCCTACGTGCCATATTCCGAAAGGATCCAATTAGTGAGGAGTTATGGGAGTCCATTGATTTGGAAGCATTTGGAGAACCTTCAAATAATGTTCTTTTAATAAGACACCTGTATATAAAATTAGGATGAATGTAGGGTGTAAATAAATAAAAAATCTTGAATTATACTTCTCAGGTTCCCACTAACATGAAATAAGAATTATTGTGATCATGCAGGAAAAATCAGATTATCAGATATACAGGGTGATTTATAAAACATGCTTTTCTCGAGAAAGCATCGGGTCGCGGAAAAAACTGTTGAATCACCATATTTTTGAGGTTCGATTTCCGATATGCTACCAGATTTTTTACACCAAAACTTGCTGTACGGCTCCAAAACTTGTGATTTTCTTCAGTTTGGCCAAAAAGGAACAAAAATGATTTTCAAGAGGGCAAAGTTCTGTTTTGATGGCAATCAGTCAGATAGGTAGCGGTAGGTAAACGCCATGATGACGCGTACCTACTTGACAGTTTGCAATTGTCAATGCAACTCCCGCGGAATGAATCACCAAGAAATTAGAAAAGCGAGGCCATTAGGATAGTCGAGAGTCGAGGAACTGGTTAATAATGGACATTTCGTGACGGAGGTCGCCAAAAGGTTTTAAAGTTTGAAGATTCATAATCCCATAATTTGAATGACCAAAAGTCTGTAAAAGTCGATTTATATGCCGTTCACGTTCTAAATTCAGTAGAATGACTGTTTAGGGCAAAAATAAAGTGACAAGCTGGGGCGCTACGGCAGCGGCTGATGGTGCCTAGGAAGTTTTGGAGCGAAACCATCAGCGGCTATCAGCTTTATGCTCCCATAGTCCAGTCAAATTAGGTTTTGATCTCGCATAAAATCATAGGGTCCCAATTTTTTCAGGAATGTGTAGAGGGTGGTGCCCTGAACAATACCTAATAAAGTCCCTTCGATTTTAGGCGCCGCCGGGCGGGGGAGGGGGTGATAAATGCAGGGCCGTCTCTAGACATTTGGCCGCCCTCAAGCAAAAGCTGTGAGGTCGCCCCCTTCTTCCATTTTTTCGAGCATTTTTTCAAATGTGAAGTTTTGTGTGTAGCTTTTTTATTGAATGTTTTCAAAATGTTCAGGGGCGGCCGCAGAGGTAAAATTTAAAATGCAAAAAAAAAGGAAAAAAACGCTCCCTGAATCTGGCCGCCCTTGTGCCACGCACGAGTTGCATGCCCGCTTAAGACGGCCCTGGACAAATGTCACTTTGATCAGTTTTCACCGTTTATCTCGAAAACGGTGCGTCGTACAGAAATTTTACACCAATCTAAATTAAAGCTGATGGAATTATCTTCAAAATGGTGTATCCACGTTTTACCCAAGTGTTACCGATTTTTGGGATATGAGCCTTGAATATAAAAATGGAATTATGAATAAGGACACTGTCTGGTGCCAAAGGGGCCTTGGTCTTGATTGAGATAAAGTAAAATTAATTCGGAGTTATCTCGGAAGTTATCGAGTAGTGAGCTAGAAGATGAAGCTTGACGAAATACTTGAACGGCTCTACCACTTTTTTGAAAAATTTTCATATTCAACGGCTCATATCCCGAAATCGATAACACTTAAGTAAAACGTGGATACACCATTTGGAAGGGAATTTCATCAGCTTCAATTTCGATTGGTATAAAATTTCCGTGCGACGCACCGTTTTCGAGATAAACGGCAAAAACTGACAAAACTGACATTTGTCACCCCCTCCCCCACCCCGCGGCGCCTTAAATCGAAAAGACTTAATTAGGCGTTGTTCAAGGAACCACCCTCTAGACACATTCCTGAAGAAATTGGAACCCTATGATTTAATGCACGATTGGCCGCCATTTTGGGCTAATTTGACTGGACTACCAGCGCTCCAGCTTGTGACTTTATTTTTGCTCCAAAAAGTCATTCTACTAAAAATAAAAAGTGAACCCATGTCAAAGATGTACTTGTAATTATAAGCCGTCTACAATACCCTAGCAACCTGTTGGGTTTCTGGTTTCTGACGATGTGATTGAACGTTTTCAGAACGTCATCGTCACTTATGTTCGCCACTCTGATCACAAAAAAGACTGGTCTCGTTACCACTCATCTATGAGGTAGCAAAAGGGGGCTATAGGGGGGGCTCGCTGGGGACTGAAGCTCAAAAGATTAGTCTAATGGTTACCAAAGGTACAAACACTACAAACGAATCCCCACTTTCAACAAAAAATGTTTTTAAATAACGCTAAATGGTGGAAATTATAGTGGTAAGTACAATACCTAACAAGACCAGAAGGCTGCAGAAGATTTAGGAAGGTTCTTGGTGATCCATAATTCAGTGATCTCTTTCGCGATGAGAAAAACTCATTTGCCGCAGGCCCGAATCATCTTTGATTATCATAGAGCTGTTTTCTCATTATTCAGAACAAAGAACTGTATCCTGACAATAAGGGACAAGTTTGGCAGAACTTCTTTCTAAGAGGATTTAGATGAGTACGAGCAGTTGACTCACACCTGTTAGGGTGTAATATAACTTCCCTTGGCTGTACAACAATCTTCTAGAATCAATCAAAATTTTTGCGAAGTGAGTGAGGTCACCCTGTAATATTGAGGCCCACAAACCCCGTGCCTCCCGTGAGTTTGAGGACCTGTAGTACACCCTTCGAGCTTTCCTTTTCCTCATGAACAATTTGTAACAAATCTGTCGAATGGTTTTCCTGGGAGGAAACTCCAAAAAAGTGTACCTTGAATTTTGGCTGTTAGTACCGGGTGTTTATAAACGTCTGTGATCGCGGCAGGCTTTGGTCAGGCCAAAAGTCGCAGTGAAAGGCACGATTTGAAAGAGTGATAGGAGATTCCAAAGGCGATATGATAACAAACGTTTATAAACACCCGGTATATAGAAACAAATACCTGGAAAAACCCGTTTTCACGTATAAAATGAGAATCCATGGTAGTACAGGAAAAATAGTAAAAAACTCAGCAAAACCTCGGAATAAATATTGACGTCCTGAAAATTCGATATTCTGTTCAAAATTGAATGCTCTACTACATATCCAAAATCGCCAAAAATCGCACCTGGGGGTTTTGAGTTATTGGATAAAAAATTGCAACCTTAAATGGAAGGGATGAAACCTCTGTCAATCCACTGGATGCAAATACATCGTAATTAGACGAGTTACATCCCGTTTACATCATTTCGGTGCAAAAAGTGTCGATCATTGATGAAGGGGGCTCGTGGGGATGCGAAGCTCGGCTAGGGGGTTCTTTTTTCTTCCTGCGCCATATTGAACCGATCACGACAAGTTTGGCATCTTTTCCGACTAAATTCAATCTCCTAAACTCGAATCCGTTGTGTAAATTTGGATGAAAACAAGTTTGAACACGTTAACTTGAGGAAACTTGTTTCTTCTTTGACAATTTTGACGAATTTTTTTTTACTGTTGAAGGTGTTCATCTTTGGAAAATTTTCAGAGGCCATTAAATTAAAGTGTATTCTTCAGGAAAATTGTCCACTCGATGTATGATTTTGTTTCTCGAGTTAAAAAAATCGATTTGAACCTGAGCCGGCGCGGCGCGTCGTCTACTATTGACCAGGACACTACAGCATGCACCTTTAAATGAAAATAGCTCAAATTAGTGAAAAAATAACAACTGATCTTTGAAAATTCGAGGATCTGTGTAGAATGGAACTCCCTATAACATAAACAAAATCGCCATGAATCGCACTGCAGGGTTTTGAGGTATTTGAGGGGAGAGGCAACAGTTCATAGAGTATGAATCTTTCCAAAATGTTCTCCTCCTCCTCGAATAACTCGAAATCCTGCAGTGCGATTCATGGCAATTTTGTTTATGCTATAGGGAATTCAGTTCTGCACAAATCTTCGAATTTTCAAACATTTGTTATTATTTTTCCAATAGTTCCAGCTACTTTCATTTAAAGGTGCATGCTGTAGTGTTCTGGTCAGTAGTAGACGACGCGCCACGCCGGCTCAGGTTCAAATCGATTTTTCAAACTCGAGAGACAAAATCATGAATCGAGTGGATGATTTCCCTGACTAACACACTTCAATTTAATGGCATCTGAAAATTTTTCAAAGATGAACACCTCTAACAGTAAAAAAAAATTCGTCAAAAGTGTCAAAGAAAAAACAAGTTTTCTTGAGTTAACTTGTTCAAACTTGTTTTCATTTAAATTTACACAACGGATTCGAGTTCAGGAGATTGAATTTAGTCGGAAAAGATACTAAACTTGTCGCGATCGGTTCTACATGGCCAAAAAAACAAAATGAACCACCTAGCAGAGCTTCGCCCCCCCACGACCCCCCTTCAACAATGATCGACACTTTTTGTGCCAAACTGGTATCAATGGGATATGATGCGTCGAATTATAACGTATTCGCTCCCAATGGATTGACGGGTTTCATCCCCTCTATTTCAAGTTGCAATTCTTTACACCCCTCCAATAACTCAAAACCCCCGGGTGCGATTTTTGGCGATTTTGGATATGTTGTAGAGCACTCAATTCTGAACAGAATATCAAATTTTCAGGACGTCCATATTTTTTCCGAGGTTGAAATCTATCTTTCTTGTACTATGGGTATTTTTCCAAGCTGCAGACGACATTTAATAGAACTTATCAAACGGTAATTACGGTGTATAACTCAATATGGAATGATTATTTTGAAATTTTGAGATCTTCCGAAATCTAAATTTCAAAGGGTGAAATTGAATTGCCTCGAAATTTCATAATAACAACATTAACAACTATTTCAAATTGAGTTATACCTACACCGTACTTATCGTTTTGATAAGTTCAATTGAATGCCGTCTTCAGTTTGAAGAAATACCCATAGATTTTCATTTTATAGTAGGGAGTTTGCGATTTCATTGAACGTACGACGTAACGCAACGTAGAACGTGAAAACTCCCCTGTAACTAAGAAATTGCAGATAACAAACTCGCCAATTTTCACGTTGAAAGTTACGTTACGTTGTACGTACGTGTGGACGCAAACTCCCCAACAGGTACAGGGTGTTCACGATAAAATTCACCCCCCTCCAGTTGATTCCCCTTCAAGATATTTCGAAGAACTAAAAACTTTTCCTTCACGATTTTTCCCAGGGACCTTTAATCGATCTTCTAAAAGTTTCTAATTGGTACCGTATACAGGGTGTGATATGTAACTTTTTTGTTTTAAATGCAACACCCTATATTTTATTCCGTTATTTGATTAAGTCTTTTTTTCTGATTACCTACAAATATATATGACACTTATGATTTATTTTGACAAGTAAGTTTCCGAAAAAATAATAAAATAGGTAGTCACATAATTTTGTTTCGCGGCAAGATGGCTTTGGTTTCTTCAGTTCACTTGAAGAAAAGTTATTCTCGCAGCATTTTATCTGCGGAATTCAACTTTGCATGGAAAAATGGTCCAATTCGTTCCTAATACAGGGTGTCGCGTAATTTTTAATTTTTGATTTATTTGACTACCTATTTTATATTTTTTTTGACAGCCTCTTGTCAAAGTAAATCATAATTGTTATATATTTTTGTAATCAGAAAGAAAGGCTTCATCAAATGACGTATTAAAATATAGGGTGTTGTATTTGAAATAAAAAAGTTACATGTCACACCCTGTATACGGTACCAATTGAAAACTTTTAGACAATCGATTCAAGATCCCTGGGAAAAATTGTTGAGAAAAAGTTTTTAGTTTTTCAAAATATCTCAAAGGGGAATCTCCTAGAGGGGGGGTAAATTTTATCGTGAACACCTTGTACCTACCCACGTGACGTGAAAACGTTTTTTCCAGGTTTCTGTTTTTATCAAAATGAAAACAGCAAAACATTTTTGAAATTTCTCTGTACCTGTCCATTCAACTTTTAAATCCTATCAGATGACATATCACTCAACATTGTACAGTGTAAAAAAACTAATCAACTTTTAAAAGCGCCTCCGTACAGAAAGTTTTTGTGAAAAAAATCTGGTAGCATATGGAATTGGACCTCAAAAATATGGTGAATTCAAAAGTTTTTCCCGCGACTCCATATCGCTAACGCTTCTCAAGAAAAATGGGGATAAGCATATTTTATTAATCACCCTGTAGACGTTTTGAAGATCCTAAGACAATTGAGACTATTTCCAGAGTTATTTCTATCTATCTGTATATCTGATTCTGTAAGCCTCCACGGTAACTGACGAGCCGTTGATACGATCAAGTTGAAATTTGGTATCTACTGAAACTTAATCATACAACGTAGGCATAATTCAAGCCTAGAATGCGTGATTAGATTCTAGTTCAGTTTCATTGAACAGAAAATATATGTAAGTTATATTAATTTGAAATTTGGTATCCGGATGCAATTTGGGTCCCGATTAGGGATGGGCAAAACTATTGATATATCAATATATCGATATATCAACTAATGATATCAGTTTTAAAACATATCGATATGTCAAATATCGATAATTATCAAAATATCAAATATCGATAATTATCGAAATATCAAATGTCGATCATTATCAAAATATCAGATGTCGATGATTATCAGAATATCAAATATCGATAAATGTCAACATATTATCGAAATGTAGACAATGGTTATCATATTGAAATATTGATAAATTATAAGATAGAAGACCAAAGGCATCCAAAGAAGTAAGTTTCATTCATCATGCAAGTCTAGTTCAACCATCAATGATTTATTTTTCCATATAATTACTTGATGTCTTTATTTTCATATTGATATTTTCATAATTATCAATTTTTGATATTTTGATAATTATCAATTCTTGATACTTTGATATCTATCGATATTTGATATAATAATTATCGATATTTTTTTCTTATCAAACTTTGATACCCGGATCACGATATCGCCCATCCCTAGTCCCGAGTCAAGTTTGAGCAATTTTGAAGAAGAATTCTAAAGTAGTAGGAATCATTTCAACAAACAAACATTGTTTTTGAGATATTTTGCAGCTACAGTCAATTTTTTTCAAAGTCCATTGTGGTGCAAATGCATCGTGAATTTTGGAGTTTTCAATGAGGAATAAATTTACGAGTATCATATATTTCCGTAACCAAGATGAAAAACTGCATCGATAATAATGATGAAATACAGGGTGTTTCTTAAACTTGGGAGAAATTATGCGGCTGAACAGTGTACCTATGTGGGACATTTCATTCAAATCTTTGTTATTGTTATAGCTGAAAAATTACATATTAGACTTTTTCTCCATCTCGTAGGTGAAGGCCGCTAAGAAAGCCCGACGCACTGTTGCAGGACCCTTTAGATTTTGAAAGTTTAATAGGTTTGACTTATATGACTAAACGATGAACATACCGAGAATTTATTGTATTTCTACTAGGTACTCGTTTTGAACGTTGATTTTGATTTATTGTGATTGATTGATTGAAATTTATGAAATGATTGTGAAAAATGTTCGAATATCTATATAGTATTCTACCTCTAGAAAACAAAACGTCGTGGGGAGCTGCGGAGCAAGAACAACGACACCTAAAAATGGTACGCGACATGAAAGAGGTTGGCCAGAGCAAGACGCTGTGAAAGTAAAAAATCAAAAAACCGCCCGCTAGCCAGCAAAGCGGCTAATATCCCACGTGAAGAAAAACGAAAAAATCTCGAGCCTAATTAATCACTGTCATTGTTTCCAGAAAACTGAAGAAAAAAGCGGCGAACAATACCTACGCCGTACCACATGCTAACAGCAACTCTTCCATCTACGAGCAACAGATGGACGAGAGACCCGACGGGAGGGCCAATGGATGGCTCTGCCACCAGACCACCACCACCATCCCGGTGTCATCCCACAGGCTCACGCTCTTCGTTCCGATCGCTTGCTCTTCCAGATCCAGAAAAACACCCATCGCTGGTCCATCCCTCCCCCACTCTTCGCCCAATTCCTGTCTCTCTTACTCCCGCAGAGCGCGCCGTCCTGCCGCCCATAATTCCCATGCAATCCCAAAACTTGGCACGCGTACAAGATTTGTAAATATAGAACAGCGGAGAGCACGCGTTTCTTAAACCCACCACCACGCCATCCTCATCAGTAAGGCCCAAAGCACCGATCAGTCAAGTCACACTTCTCAAGTGTTTCTTTGGAACCGAAAAAGGATCAAAATAAATTCACAAGAAAAAATACAAAGTGTGCGTGTGGCTCAAAAGTCATATTTATGATTGTTTTGTCAGTGTGACAATAGAAGTGTGGCTGCTCATTGTTCGCGAGCTTCGAGTCCTGCTGAAGAGCTTTTTGGCGAAAAGCCGAAGAGAAGAAGCGAAGAGGCAGGAAGGATACCATGCCGCGTGCGTTTTTGATAACGACCCATCGCAGATATCTCGAACAGGGATCACCAGCAGGAGAGAATAAAGGTGAGATTGAGGGTTTTTTGGGGATTTTTTTACTTGTTGGAATTTTTCGGGTCGGTGGTTTTGCGCTTTTGTTTTTGGTAAGTCTTGCGTCAATGCCTTGCCTGTGCCGTCTGTGATGATGCGGGAAGAGTTATTTTTGGTCAAGCGAGGTGAATGTTTTTGAAGTGTTTTAGGAAAATTATTATTATTATTATAAGAGCTAGAGAAAAATCGGTTTTTATTTTTGAAAGTTCTTGGAGCCTATGATTGGATTTGATTAATCGTAAGGACTTGAATATTAACTGGCAAATCAAGAAAAATAGGATCTTCAGATCTTCGTGAAAAAACCTGCTTTTTTAAACAGACTTGCTTCAAGCCATTAGCACATGAATAAAGTTTACAAACTTCCGTTGCCTATATGAAACGGGGCTTAACGGCCGTAGCAGGCATAGATGCATAGCAGGCATAGTAAGCGCCTTCATAAACGGCGATTCAGAATGTCTTCTCCAAAGGGCCGCATCTAAAGAGTCGTTTACATTGATGTTTAAAACCAGCGTTAAATCATTCACGTGACGCAGAATTACGGTTTAACATAATTATTGTACTACCTATATACACTATACAGCTGGCTAAATCAGTAGATAGGTGAATCTAAGCTATAGGCTTTATATTATTTTGCTACAGCCGCACGCTTGCCAT
This sequence comes from Anaspis maculata, assembly GCA_949128115.1. Taxonomy (NCBI): domain Eukaryota; kingdom Metazoa; phylum Arthropoda; class Insecta; order Coleoptera; family Scraptiidae; genus Anaspis; species Anaspis maculata. The sequence continues at coordinate 16,677,154 of OX421963.1, read as the reverse complement.
GTGAAGTTTACCTCAAAACATCGAGTTTATAACAGGTGAACCATCGAAATAATGCTGGGTTCACACGACACCAAGTTTAACGCTTGAGTATTAAGTAGAAGGCGTAACGCGTGAAGAGTTGGACAACTTTTGAGCTTTTATCTCTTCAGCTTCAAACGCAGCCTATGGGTCTACCTAGTAACCTAGTATACCATTAGTCTCCAAATAGGCAGCTTTCAATGCTCAACTATTATTCTTTATCCATTATTCTGATATACCAACGCCGAGTGTAATAATTACTTTTGATCAAATAATCCCTAAGCCTGATTTATAGTCGACGGAAGCGTAAATGGAGACGCAAACGTAACGAAAATGGACCTATCTCTGTCAGTATTCACCTTGGCTCCTCCCTTTTGGTTGATAGTGATTGGTTTATTCTCTTATAGCCCGTCCACAATGATGTTAATGTTAAAGTAATGTTATCGGCAATGGTAATGTTAGCATTTCAAAGCAACGAGTTTCAATGGGTAATGCTTACCATTGCCACTAACATGATTATGAACGTCACCATTTGAAACTCATTGCTTTAAATGCTAACATTACCATTGCCGGATAACATTACGTTAACATTAACATCATTGTGGATGGCCTATTACGCTTGCGTCTCCGTTTACGCTTAATATAACTCGGGCCATAATTCTTAGTTCTTGCGCGTTAAATTTGGTGAAGGAACCGAACATCACATGCCACATGCCTTATTCCAGAGAGTTCCCCTGTATTGATTATACAGAGCGTCGCATAAGGCTCTGCAAAATCTAAAAAGTTTGGATTGTTCCCAATTTTGTAAAGAAATATTCGCAATTTTTTCAACTGGTCCAGGGAGGTTATAAAACTAATATCTCGAAACGGTTCTTTTGAATGTCCGCTTATCTTCTTAATATGCAGGGTAATCTAAAAAATCAGCCTTCTGCTTTTACAGTGATAACTGTTTTCTTTCTCCGCTGATCTTTGAAATTTATAGCTCATGTTGAATCTAAAAGTTCAGGTAAAAAGACCCTTATTGACTCAGAACAAATATTTGAGGGTCATTAAAATCTGCTCAATGGTTTTCAACGAATCATTCATTCTGAATACGCGAAAATTTATCTGGCTTGGATGAGTCAAGAACGGGAGGGAAGTTAGGAGGAGCCCAATTACAGCTGCATGTTTTTGATGGAGAATCAGCCTCTTGATCACCTGAAAATGCTCGTAACTAACACTGATCTAATCTGGCTTCTCTATATCACCGACATGGAAAAGATCACAAGTTTTCTCAAATTTTAATTTTTAGCTCTTCAAATAGCGGTTCCAAGATGCAGTTTTAAACCTTCTCCTTTTAATTTCAGTACCTACGGCAATTTCCCCCTTAGAATTGAACGTAGTATCAAAAAATTGTACCAAAGTTTTCCAGAATATCCAGTGATATGCAAAACATGGGGAGTGAAAGGGCGAGCTTCCAAGATAGTTTGACCTACTCATCTTTGAAAAAAAAATTCACACAATCGGTTGAACGTTGTAAATACATAAGTATGTAGGTAGAAATTAGAAGAACAAAACATTTTTTTTAAATTCAAATTTGACGGCCTGTATCTTTTTTAGTATGCGTTTCTGATATACAGGCTGACCCAACATACACAACTGACGTGTCTTCGCGGCCAGTCCAACCCTCCCAAAACTCTGAAACTGGCGTTATTTTGGTAAAAAAAACTTTCTTCGGATCGGAAAAAATAGCGCCGCTGTAAATTGAGAGTTTTAATAAAATGATGTGTCACTCAAGTCCAACTGAACGATCGCAATAATAGCACTTAAATGACCCTTTCAAAGCAAAATCGACCTGTCTGAACCAAAAAAAAAACAACGAGATTGTGTTGTCGAGAAACCTGTCTGTTGTCGAGAAACCTGTCTGTTGTCGATTGTAAAAGTTTCTTAACTAAAACCTGGTCTTGTTCAACACCTTGTATAATCAGTTTTACGGCTTGTTTTATTAGACTAACGGCTGAATATCTAGTCGGCGACTAAACTTGCGCCACCCATTTACGGCACCGATAAGCCAATCATCGCGTCGGATTGTATTATGTTACCATAGTGACTGGACTTATGCTACACTTGCGCGGGCGTATCTTCAACTTGAAATCCAGCCCTAAGTTATGATATGTATTAGTAGGAATGAAACAATGCTAACGTCTTGATAAATCTACATGTATGATGTAATAGTTGACACCGTGTCATCATGTACGCGCGAGTGAAAAGGTTCGAGATTACGTAGCGTAAACACCGAAAATTTGCTGTTAGGTAGTGGTGGCAACTGAAGAGAATGGAATGAAAATGGCCACTGCTAAGAGGCCCCATCTTCATCTTCTGATGCTCATTACTGTGTAGTAAGTACTACCTTTTTAGCTTACTCATACTACAGCAAACAGGTATAAAGAAGGAAATCTATACAAGAATCGAACAGGTTTCATGATTAGAGAATCTTCAGACACAGTGCACTCGTGCACGTGCAGAGGAATGTCAAAGTATACACAACACATGTAAACAACTAGCGACCAAGACATTAACATCAAGTTGGGATCGTACCATTCATTCGCACCAACACAACACATTTTTCCATAGCTTGATCTAATGAAAAAAAACGTGAAACTGATTAAAAAAAGCTAGGCCAGAAGTCGCGTTCCAGAGTCAAAAGCAGTTTAAACTTCAAAAGTGTCATAGAAATGTTTGAACATTTTGAGGGTTTTTATTTTTGGAAATATGGGGGGGGGCTTCGCCTTCTCTTATTTTTATTATTTGATAAGATTTTAGAAGGCTTTTCAGAACATACTGAACAAAACACAACTTTTTACCGTGTGCAAAATTTTTATATACTATACAGGGTGACTCAAGAATCCTGATAATACAGTTTTCATTAAAACCGCCCGCAAAAGAATTCTATGGAAACGAATCGTTATACTCCTGTTCCACATCGCATTGACAGAAAATTAATCTTTTGAGATTTTTGAGTTTATCATCTTGTATAGTATAGGTAAGTTCAAAACAGTCAAAACACTCTGGAAAGTTGAAATCTTTTTCTGTTCAGTCCGTCCCAAAAAGTTTACTAAAATCTCATCAGATAATACAGGGTGTCCCGTGTTTATTCGCAAACATATTGCCAGTGGATAAAGCATAAAAAAATATGTTGATTTTTTCCAGAAAATGTTGTTCAAAAAAGTACAATAACTGAGATACAGTCATTCAAAAGTGAGATTGAAATATCGTTTTCTTCACATAGTTTTCACACCGTTGAACCAATTTGCCTCGAATTTTGCATACGTGGTTATCAAGTAAATCCCCAAAAATTACCATCGAAGGATCACGACACATTGGTCCAGTACCGTGGATATTGGGGACTCGTCTCTGTTATCCCCGTAATTTCTACGCCACTGACTATAGGAACTAGGTCAAGGAACTACCAGGAAAGAGGGAAGAGGCCAGAGCTGAAGTCTCTCTTTAACTTGATTTGTATTGTCACTAGATTTCAGTTTAAATATCTATCTATCCATCTATCTATTTTGCAAAAATGCCTAGACACTTGCATTCTGCAATCAATTTAGAAGAAATTGAAATTTGACAAATTTTGATTGAAAGCTTCGTTGTCAAGATATTTTAATCCGAAAATTCGAAAAACATCTTGAAACTACCGTCTGACCAAAAACTTTTCTACTTACGGTAGGCTTTGGCCTGGTCATTGGCAGGCAAACGAGGCTGATTTTGGCCAGGCCACAGCCTACCGCAAGTGGAAAAGTTTCTGATCATACGGAAGTCGAAAGTCAAAAGAATTTCGAAAGTCAAAAAATAATTTTCCGAAAACTTGTTGCTTCTCAGCCAAAAAATCATGACTTCTCCTCGATTTTCAATTTTAATCTCTTGAAATTTGTATTTTCAAGATATTTTTCAAATATTCGTGTTCAAATATCTCGGAAACGAAGCCTCTAATCAAAATTTGTCAAGAATAACTTTTTCTTATAAATTGATTGCAGAATTCAAATGCTTTGGCATTTTTCAAACATGATAATTGGCGTAGGAATTAGGGGGGGGGGATAAAAGACTCGAAATCGCCACATTCAAAGGCCTAAAAATTAAAATCACAAAAAACTCATGGTTCCTCAACTGAAATAAGTTCTCAGGTGTTTCAAGTTGGCAAACCACTGTCATCGCTGAAAAACGAGGAGTCTTCAGAAAAGAACAAATTGGGCTCTGGAAAATTGCGATTTCGAGAAGTTTTCCAAAAATTCAAACCCAAAAAACTCAAAAATTAAGCCTCTTATCAAAATTCTGAAGGATAATTTGTAGAATTCAAAAATTGGAATTATTCCCAAAAGTAATTATAGCCCAGGAATTTTAGGTGAAATTTCGGTCAAACCCTGAAATAAATATGTCCTTCTTGAACATTTGCACAAATGGCTTCCAAGCAATGCTGAACAACATACTAAAAGCTCCCGTCCAGCAAGTGTGCGGAACATAGATGTTTTGAGCAAGAAAGGAATAAGTGCCGCCAAATCTCGTAGCGGCTGATTGAGAGATGATAGAAAACCCTTACTGCAGACTCAATTTGACTCTTTTATTCTGTTGCTCTTTGCTGAATTTGGTTCAAATGCATCCAACAGATTTTGAATAATGAAATCGCAAAGTTTTGAATTTAGATATTTTTCATATTTGACATATGACAGATAAAGAAGTACTTTTAAACTGTTCTGAATACAGTTTTCCAAAGGCTTTCAAACGTCATATTGCATTTCAAGTTTTGTGAAATGAAGATCCTGTCATTTTTGGACAGTGACTTCTATGTCTGACAGATGACAGCCAAGTATTGATGGGCTCATTCGCCAGCAAAACTATGTTTGCATACCAAATTTCAATTCGATCAAATCAACCGTTTGGTAGTTATCGTGGAATATTACAGACAGACACACACACACACACACACAGCTAGGCACACACAAAGTCAGACACACAGACAGACAAACTTTCATCTGGAAATGGTCCTGATCGTCTCACGGGGGCTCAAAATGAATATTTATGGGTTTATCTCGAAAAATGTTTTTTAGTGCCTTCACAATACTTTTCCTTCTTTTTGGTTGGTAGGTCGGGAGGAGGGAAATCACAGAATTCTGTTTTGAAATGTGGATTAGCTTGATTGAAAGGCATTCAGAGCAACCAGGGTCCTTCAAAATTTTAAGGAAATCAAATTTCACCGAGTTACCACTGTCGCGGAACTTACACCCTTCTTGCTCATCAAAAACTACGACGCTCACATTTCAAGACCTGGAGCTTCCAGTACGTGGTCAGCATAGCTTGAGGGACACGCTGGTCAACGTTGAGACTTACAGTACCCTCTTCTGAGCTACAGCAAAAGTTTATCTGATTTATAAGGACATATTTATTTAAAGGTCAAACCTTAAAATGACTGGGCTATTAGGGTGGTGGAAAAAAAGGGAAAAATGGGAGGGTATCCTCTACTTCCTCGCCCCTAAAAATATTTGATGAAATACGTATTACTGTTCAATAGATACTTGTTTTAGTAAACTTTGGTTCCAATTTGAATAAATGAATGGTTCAAAAGTTATAAAAGAACTATTTTTGAAAAACAACTTTGAAAGCCTGGAATGCCTGGATCTCCGTTATTATACGTTTGCGAGGGTATGTTTATCAAGAAAAGCACCAGTGATTTTTTCAATTTTAATTTTCAACAACCGGGTACGCTTTGTCGCGGGCCAGTCTCTCACTTGTCCGGTTGTTGATGTGCTTCCGAAGGGATTCAAATACCCTCAAAGCTACACAGTAGGAGTAGGACCCTTTTGAAGTGATTTCGACCAATTTCGGGGTCCCATAACATGTTTCACCTTCAGATGGCCTTTTTCAGATGCTTACACTCTTTTGATGATGTGTATCCTCTTCAGCGTGGATGCTCTTTTATTTACGGTAGTCCAACTTTGTCATTTTGCCTTTCCTTCTCTAAGGTCAAAGTCCAGAGCCGTTTGGTGGCTTCGAATGCTACGACTACATGCTACTTGTCAGTGACTTGTCCATTCCAAGGTTCCATAATGCATTTTCACCCTTAAATGGCTTTCTCCTATAGAAGGCCAACAAAAACGTATCATTTTCAGGACGTCGCGTCGGTCGTCCGGGTCTTCGGATAGTGTACAACTTTTTGTCAGTGTACAACTACACTGCCCTTGTTGACCTACTACCGGCCAGAAGAAGCATGCCAAGTCTCGATCAGTTTTCGAAAAACTTTCAATTATTCGGTAAACCTTCCATGGCATTTTCTTCTCAAATCACAACCGAAAAAATCAGATATCTTTGTAGTACTCATCGAAAACTTTCGCAAGACGGTGTATCGCGTACAATAGACGACATATCAATCATTATTACGCCTGCTTTGCACCACTGCTGATGCGCCACAAGTAGATATTTCGGTCATAACCCATTTTCTTGCCACCTTGTAGCCTTTGTATGACGTGAACAGTAATTATCTTCCAAGAGTGCAGGTGGTGAGCTCTTAATTTTTGACAAAAGAAATCCGATTTGGCGCTCGGACTGTAAACACTTTTCCGCGCGGTTCATTTATTTATTAGAGCCAATTAAATGTTTCTGCCTGAAATAACCTTGCAATGAAACCTTCCAATAGATTTCGTACTGTTTGTTCGAACCAATAAAACAATATCTCGAGAAACACATCTACGATTACGTGTTTTTAAATTCGAGTTCAAAATGAAAACTAGTAGGAAATGTGGAAAAATATAAATAAAATTCAAATCCGGGAACCGCGAGTGTGGATGATTCAGCGGCCAGAGAACCGCCCACTCACAAGGATTCGCTGTCTACTTATAATAAAAAAATAGAAGAAAAAACACGCGAAAAGTTCACGCATTTGCTTTCAGGCATCGAGGTGTTGACTGTTGAGTGAGCAAATTGGACAACACTGCAAAATCGAAAATAATGAGCTTGTGCTCGGCTCATTCTCATCTCTTGGTCTCTAGTCTCATACTTTCATTATTTCATAATTAAATGGAGATAACGTAAAGAGTTGCCGAGTTGTTCACGCGTCCCTTTCACGAATTTTAAATTTTGCAATTTGACTGTTGAGCCGGCGCTAGCTCAGCGGTCGGAGCGCTGGACCGCGAACCCAAAGGTAGTGAGTTCGACATCACGCGGCAGCAGTGATGAAAAATTCACTGCTGTCGTCATCGTCAACCTTTCCGGGAAGTGACCAACCCAGTCGCTATAAATAATTGGGTACCTGCGTTCTGTGTGAACACCATTAGTTTTATCGTAAGTCCAATTGTCACCATATCAGCCTCATTTCGGTGATTTTTGTATAGGGTGATCCACTTAAAACGCTGCTAGGTAATTATCTCGAGAACGAGTGGACATAAAATCAAAATTATTTTATTGGTCTTCAATCAGACATTATGGTGCATTTTTGGCATGGTGCAACAAATTTTCACAACAGCCCTAAGCTAAGGGTTGAGGGTGACTTTGACATTTTGGACTACAGAATCTTCCATGTTCATATTCCTAATCCGAACATCGACAAGAATTGGGACAAGAATATAATATGCCATTTAGAAATCGAATTTTAGAAATACAAATTTTGACTCCAAGCTGGAAATCTGGAAATCTTCTAGGCGATCACGGGAGTGGCATCCCTAGGGGTCGGAGAAGCCAAACTCTTTTATGGGGATGTTTGTCACAGTAAATTATGTATTCCTGTCAATTTTTTCAAAAATTAAAATACGGAGACAGGTCGAAAACCGTTTTGACTTATAGATGTGGACTTTCTAAAAATGGAACCAAAAAAATCTGATTTTTTTTGCGAAAGTTACCGACGCGACGGTTGGAAATTAACCACTTTGACGCTCCTTCCGTTGCCACCCTGTATATCAAGGACAGTGTCGGTGAGCACCTGCTGCAGCATGTTTCGTACTTTCGTAGCTAAAAAATGGCCTTTCAGGGCCCGCATTTTTGAAATTTCGTGCGTTTACTATGGCAGCAGCCAATGGAGGAACGGAAACAGGCGGTTGCCATAGCAATCTCATGTGAACTCATCTCGCCGGTTTCAAAAATACGGACTCGGGCATCACCAGCTTCCCACAAATCGGTTAGGTACTCATTTTCCAAGACATACCCATTTGAAGTAAGACTAAATTTTTAGCTGGACCATTTCACGTGTTGACCTGTTGAAATTTGATTATTATTTTTCCAAATTTCCAGGCCACGTAAACTGCCGCCGTACGCCACCACTTATGACTCACAAAGTTTCCAAAACATTTTCTATTCCGGGTTCCCGCTGAGCTGTACGTGTATGTGTGTGTGTGTGTTGTGTTTACAGGACTTGCGATTTACGATTTTCTTTTCTTTTTTTTCTTTTTAGTGCGCTTGTGTGTTTGCATAAAGGTACCTTTAAATACGTACGTGTCGAATGACGTTTTGTGTATGTTAAGAGCGTTATAAAATTTTCTTTGAGCGAGATAAAGAGAGAGTATTTGGGCCAAAAGTGGAGGCTCTGTAAGGTGTGATCGGCAAATTGCCAAATCGCAACAAGTCGTTATTGCCGACACACACAACAAGTAGCTTTGGCTCTCATCATCATCATAATGTGTGCGTGTGTGCATTTAGTGCTTTGGACCTCGTACAGTTTGGCCATGTGGTCAAAAGGTACACATACACTCCTCTGAAAACTCACAGAGCACTCATAAAAAAAAACGCAAACAATCGTTAAGCCGTCGTCAAGTGAACGGACTACAGGTTTTTTCAAAACTGAATTTTCATGTCCTGTATTCGTCGAGTAAGCCAGGAAACAGTGTGGTGAGTCACCCTCTGCACTCCGGCAGGATATTGTGCTGGTTCGGACACATCGAAAGAACGATAACAGAGCAAAGTCGGAGGGAGAGACAGACTTGAGGCCTCTTTCACAAAACTACTTTGGCCTCGACTTTGGCAAATTTTTGAAATTTTTGTAAAAATGAAAAATGAATTTTTTGTTTATTTTCCTCAAATTCCTTAAATGGAAGTTTAATAATTTTTCAAAATGGAAAGTTTAAATTTTCAGATTTGAAGTGGTGGCAAGATTAATAATTTTGCAGAGAAGCACATAAAAACACGAGCAATTGAAATCGATTAAACAAAAATAACCCCGATTCGAGTATTTTTGGATTTTGGCGCGGCCGCGTGAATCACGCCAGGACCTTCTACTCGACTAGTTGAATAAACTGACAAATAGAATAATATTTGGATCGTTTCGTTTCGAACATTTTTATGAGATTATTTGGTGAAAAAGCAACGTGTGTTGTATTTATTTGATCAGACCATCCGGAAATAGAACACAATTGCCGCAAAGGCGAAAATTTCCTAGAGCGCCAGCGACTTGTGAAAAACACCTGTCTGTGTGTATGGTGAATCTCAAAGCTTTTTGGCTTAGGCCACCTATACGACGGCTTGGAGGTAGGCGCAGGCCGGCATGATACGTCGAACCACACGCGAATGAGGTCGATGATGTATTTATGTCGAAGTTTAAAATTGCAACACTACCCTAGGTATATCGCCGTGCAAACTGAAGCAGATCACTTTGTTAATGAGTGTCGAAAACTTTCGAAAATAAACAGGCATTGACAGCCTGTTAGGCGCTAATTCATCGCTATAATTCGGCTAAATTTAGAGCTTAAGTGCGTACCTACACGGAAAATGTATCCGTATAAAGTATCATGTACAACATGATAATCAGATGCGTAAAACCGCAACGGTTTCAAAACTGTTTTGAAGAAAAAAAAAGAAATATATCGGTTAGCCGGAAGCGGAACATGGACGCAGCTGTCCGCGCACTCGCGCGGTGTCAAAATAGAACTTCAAGTAGCGGAAAAGTGGGTTTCTCAGGTGGGATTTGAAAATCTTGCCAGGTGGTCTTTTTTCCTAGTAAATGGTTTGTTTTTAGGTTGAGTACGAGTACCTAATTGGCTGTTTTTTAAACCTAGTAGGTCGTTGCACGATTCTTTTTTGAGCCTCAATTGGATGCTCATGCTGTGGCAGCCAAAGTAGCATTGTAGATTAAGTGGTTTCATGCAAATCTGCATTTTTTTATAGGTAGGTAGGTAGTGAAAAAAAAAACACTTCCAATTGTTACGTAAAGCATTTACATAACTTGAACTAAAAACTGAAAAACAGGGTGTTTCATTGATTATGTCCGGCGCGAAAACAGCTACTTCTTATTAAGGTGAAATAATTGAAATCCAGCAAAAATAAACTATAAAGCTGACGCTATAATATGGCCGTACTATTTGTTGTAATTTTTTAATGCGTCGCGGCGCCATACTGATTTGACCAGAAACTTCAACAAACTTTTTTCTAACTTTTCAAACAGTTTCATTAATTTTGTAAAACGGGAACGGTCCGGTCGGGCTCATTCAAAGTCAAATTGGATCAGTCTCAAACTACATGACAAAAATTCCATACGAACCTGGGCTATTTATGATCTACTAAATTAGGGTAGACCTTACTGTACGGACGGAGTTCGAGTGCAGGTACCTTTCAAACATGACCTTGAGGGCTCCCTTACTTAGCCTAAAAATGGGCAAAAAGAGGTGGCTGAATGTAGATAAAAATCAGGAAATTGGAACTGACACTTTAATTTGTGGATGATACGACTACATGTTTTTTTTTTCAAAAATTTGGAAAATCTAGAAATTTCGAAGCTTACTACCAGATTTCTCAATTTGTAGGACCCCCCACAAAGAATTCAGTATATGCACAGCCACACTGTCAACATTCAACTTTTTTTCATTGCTATGGATTTTACAATTTTCTCTATAGTCAAGATTTGATCAACACAGTTCCGGCAGTGAAACCGAATTTTTCGTTGTATTAAAAGATACGCGATACGTTGAGCGATTCCTATCTATCAATCAATCAATCAATCAATACTCTTTATTCGTTCATATTGTCACGAGTAAAAAAGGGTCTACCCTTTTCTACTCGTGGACTGGGGGTTCACTCTTTACTGTTGTTGTTTTGCACAGCTGAAATCGGGAAGGTAAATGGAACTCGAGCATGCTAACATGATATAAGTTCATTAATTATTATAAAATAGTTCTGCACATCACACTACTTACATGACAAATATGAACTTGGGACTGAGACACAACCCCAGTCCCTTGAACCAACTGAATGAATGATGAATGAATGCCGAATCAATCCCCGTGTTCCAATATGTAAGTCTTTTTGTCGAGTCGTCCAATCAGGTCCTTGACGCAAGTAGGTACCTGCACTACTTGCTTGTCGTGCAAATAACTTTGTTTGCATTAATTCCATCGCGGTCATTCCGCACTGAGACTGTTTTGATTCATCCCAAAACAAAAATGCGTAGAAATGTCACATCTCCGGCGTCAGTCAGACAGTGACTATTGTGATATTGAACAAAGTTATTTCAGGTGATTATTACATACAACACCCTCGATTATTACACCTACAAGGATAATCTTCACTTATCTACCGTATGTTCGTTAAAATCATGAATTAGGGCAGGCTATGGAAGTGAAAACGTATGTCGTGAATTTATCAACAATCACTCAAATTTGAAGTCAACATGATGAGCCGTCGTCATGGAATACATTTTGGACATTTGGACATACGTTTCGAAGTTCACAGCCTGCCCCAATAAATGATTTTAACGAACATACGGTAAATGCCACTGTCAATAGCAACGGAATAAAATGGATGTAAACAACAAAATCTGACAGCTGTCACTTCGGACTTCATTTTTGTATAATCATCAAAATATCACTATCGTGCTCGAGATTTTCCGGGATATTTTGGCCAAGCGTTTCCCTCGGGCTGGTTGTCCCTAGATAAATGCCAGACTCCGTTGGAGGAAGCTCGCGATCGCCTGGCCAAAATGATCGTAAAAATCTAAGCACTTGTGATATTACTGTTGATTATGTTCAGGATGACAAATTGTGGATTGTGACAACAGACAAAACTGAAGCAGCCAACAACGTTAAAACCACAAACTCCACAACATTTATGAAGTTTTTTTTTCTTTCTTTCCCCTTTTGCGAAGTAAAATTTAAACTGGGAAAAATCCAAGCGTTAGAAAGCAAACGAACCTTGAAACTAACTCTGGGAAGTGACTCAAAGAAGCGAAAGTGGCGCAAGTTCAAAGCGTTCCAGCGCCAACGTTCCAGCGCTGGCGTTCCGCTCAATTGCGCAAAACGTTTTGTTATCTTTGCCTGCTGCGGGTCCGATGTCTTTGTAGTGAAATGGCGTCATCATTAAGTTCTATTTTGGACACACACGCAATATAATACTCACACCGAACTTTGTGTGCAGTTTAGTCGCATTTATTTCCTTTGACTAACGTTCTGTTTTTTTTTTCCATTTTCAGCGGCCCTGAGTCCAGAACATGTCGTCAGCTTGGCCGATTGTTCGTCGCAGGCTTCCGACAACTCGTCGGAATGCCCGGATGAACTTTACAATTTGACAAAGTTGGCAGAAGTGGCCGTCGCCAGCGGACAAATCAGGACTGCCAGCAACACCAGCGGCAGCGAGGACCAGCAGACGCCGCAGAGCTACCACACGTACACGCACAAATTGTTTGACAAGAGCTCGAGGATTCCACGACCGCATTTAACCAAGGTTTGTTTGAGAGGCATGTTGCAATTTCGGTCAGCCTATCAGTTTACTGTAAAAAGCCACGTATAAGACATATTCTCAATACTGAAAGTTAAGATAAAATCACCACAAGAGGTTTATCGAGTATCAGCGCAAAGAACCCTCTGTACTCAGGAAAGAGCTTTCGAAGCAACTGCTCCTTGTTTAGCGACACAATGCAGAGAGACACTGTTTCACTATATCCACTCTACCCAGAAGTTTGGCTTATAGCCCCTAGGCTTCGGGGTTGTACTAGGCGATAGCAGCAGTCACTGTCGAGAACACCCTGGCATGTGCAAACTACTGCACATTCTTAATTGTACCATTCTACGTGGCTCACAGCTCTCAATCCCACCGAGGGGCCTTCGCCAGGTCAGGACCTGGGTCTGTGTGCACCCCCGCAGTGCTGAATTGGCAGAATTCAGGTCTTTTGTCCCTTGAAATTCGAGCTGGAACACCGTCCGCCAACAAGCAGCAGTACTTTCGTAAACGCACCTACACTGAAGGCTGCCGATTACAGGGTCATTCCTCGGTATAGTTCCACCCTGATACGGAGAGAAACCAGACCTGCACTGTGTCCGCTAATTTCGTCGTTAGCGGCGACGGTCCTCACCGAACGTTGATCCGAGGCTCGGCTCGGATACTAGCAATGGTCTTAGTTTCCATTTACCGGCACCTCAAACGCCGGCCCCAGATAACAAGCTTGGTTGGGTTAGATTTGTTCTCAGGCAAACCCGCTCCTGAGTATCCCATGCGCATAATCTTTGGATCATCCTGTGTGCTGATACAGGTCTCGAGCGTGACGGGTAACTGTACCGCTCAGTCCTCAGATCAACAGGTGAGACACCCTTTCCTACGCTAGCTTATGCTATCACTAAGAGGTCAAAACTGTATTGAAAAGGCGGGGAGCATTGGCCCTGGAGCTGCCTCCCACCCCTAGAACTCATGTTAGTAAGGCTATCCCTACAACGTTTGATGAGTTACTGCCTCTACGGTTACTGCCATAGACAATTTCGTGCTTTACCACCGCAAAACTCATGCCACTGGAACCAGTCTTTGTCCGGTCAGTCGGTTGTGTTTTTCAGCAACTTTAGGGGCTGACGCGACGTCGTGCGGTTTGCCGCAGAGTTCATCTCGGTTCGAGTTATTTCAGAAGCCGTCCGGTCCGACACCTCTCACATGGTGATGGCGGGTACCACCCCACTCATCTCGGATACTAGTGCCGAACAGTTTCTGGCCCTACACCTCAAACGACGATTCTGTCGTGTTCACCCATTCGCGCTGTCGGAGTTTAGGGAACTTTAACCCCAGGCTGAGCAAACCTTTGGCGTATTCTCGTTTTCTTCCCCAACAAAGAGGTCCAGGGTACCAAAGGGTAAAGTCTTCTACCCATACCCCAATGCCACTTTTTGTTGGGCCCACTCCAAAAGATCCAGGACCTTCGCCCCAAATTTGGGCAAAGTGCTTGTGAATCATAAGGTGATGCCCCCATGGTACAACGCCCTGTAGGTGAAGATCTTGAAAAACACTTGTGCTCTATAGTCCACTCTGGGCATAAATACCTGCGTCGCAGGGGTGAACAAGAACACCAGAGCTGTGCACGCCATCTCCTTCACTCTTAACGAAATGAACTATAGGCGGATGTTCGGCGTCATGTTCAGAGTTTACGGAAATGTTGCTGAAATAACCCTGTATTCTTCTGTATTGCTTGCATATTTATATTATTAATATTAGTAATATTCGATAAATATTTGTGCTTTGCCTACGGCGAAAACACAGGATTTGGTTCAAGGATATTGTAAATATTATTGGAGGAAAAATCGGAAATATCTGCTCGGTGTTCCCGATTTTACGACGTAAATATTTGCAACACGAACCAAAGAGAAATCCCCAGATTTGCTTTGTATTGTTTTCAAAACAACTAGGTACTCTATTACTGGTAGAGTAGAACTGGAATCGGTTATCAAAAATATTTCATTTTATTACAGACTGATCAACTCAAAACTTCAACGTACCACCATCATCATCACCATCCCTCCCAAACAACGATCTCGCTTGTGCCTCAGACAAGCAATAATAACAACAACCATCACGAAGTACCGTCATCGTCTTCGTCCACGACGTCTTCGGTCGGTGGTAATGCCGACGGTAACGACCACGAATGTGGAGACTGCGGCAAGAGATACAGCACATCCAGCAATTTGGCGCGGCACAGGCAGACGCACAGAAGTCCAGGCGACAAGAAGGCTCGCCGGTGTCCGCACTGTGACAAGATTTACGTCAGCATGCCGGCGTTTTCGATGCACGTGCGCACCCACAACCAAGGCTGCAAGTGCCAGTACTGCGGCAAGTGCTTCTCGCGACCTTGGCTGCTCCAAGGACACATCAGAACTCACACTGGTAATTACCCTCTTGCCTTTCTTTCCTCTCATTTTGAAGTAGTGATATGTTGACAAGTCTCTACAATTTTCGCTTTTTCAGGCGAGAAACCGTTCAAGTGCACCATCTGCAACAAGGCTTTCGCGGACAAATCCAACTTGCGCGCCCACATCCAGACGCACTCCAACACCAAGCCGCACATTTGCGGCCGCTGCGGCAAAGCCTTCGCCCTCAAGTCCTACCTGTACAAGCACGAGGAATCGTCTTGCATGCGTTTGAACAACAACAACAACAGCAACGCCAGCGGCCGTCATTCCTCCAGGGAGACGACGCCCGACAAGAACTTTCCCGCGTCCCCGACTCCGGTCATAGTCGCCAGACTGCCGGATTCGGTCATCAAGGGCCCCGACAAATCCCCGATCATCTACCGATCCACCGTCATCTCCCCGAACCCAGAACGCCTGCTCTACTCCACCGTGAAGCATCCCTCGGTCATCCTGAACGCCACCAGATTCGGCATCAACCACCACATGCTGCACCAAGAACAGCCGATGGACTTTTCGACGCAAGGCAGGAATTTCCAAAACGGGAGATCTTACGGCCTCGCCATAGCCGTATGATCCTCACGAGTTCCAATTCCGTAAAGGGACCATTTGTTTTTTCTCATTGTAATGTTAAGTTTTTTTTTTGTATTGGAAACAGTGGCTTTCAATGTGTGCCTTATTATTTTTAAGTAAATGTGAATTGCCATAACTATTTTAGTCATTTAGTCAGAGCTACATCATTTGGTGCTTATTGCCTCACAAGGCAGCTATATGTTAGTGTAAATAAATAGTGAGTGTATGGCTATGGTACTTTACTATTAGCCGATAGTTTTTTTCTTATTATTATTTTCGTTTGTTTTCTTTCGATGGCCAGAGTGTCTCTAGTCTGGGAACGCATTTCAAAGTCGTCCTCTATAGGCCAGGTTTCCTTCACGCATCTGCTGCAGGCGAGAACATCAGCTTTTGATGCCGGCGTGAAGGCAACCAGGCTTTAACCACACGGGGACGGAAGTGCGGAGTCATTTAAGTTTTAAGTTATTTATTTCTACTTACTAATCCACAACTAACAGTTGCGACAATAGTTTTAGTTAATTTATTATTATATCGGCTAATGATATACTTTCCTAGTCATTGTATTTTAGTTACTTATTGGTATCGGCCGGAGGTGCAATTTTCTTCTTAAGTGTTTGCGTGTGTGTGTTTTTCGTCAATAGTCTTGTAACTCTTGTATAAAATCCATTCCCTGGACAGTTCCGTCTCATTCCCGTTAGCGCGTACTTTTCTAGTTTTGTGTACTTTTATACAGTTCAGTTTTTTTTTTGTAATAAATAATAGTTCACCCTACCTTTGTTTTGTGTTTTTATTGTCACCAGCTTTCTATTCAACAACTGCATCTGCAATAAAAGTTTCTGGCTCTCCCTACAGTTCACAGCAGTATGGCCTGGCTGACTACAGTTCCAGCACACAAACATTCTCTTCCTAAGAGCTGCCGAAGCGGTTGGCATGTAATAGTACATTACGTAACAAGAGTAGTAAGTAGCATATTACGCACGCAGGGGAAAGTTGCGCACGAGCGAGCGTAGCGAGCGAGTGCAGTACTCCCTGAGTGCGTGATTGCTTTACTACCTTTCTGCCTATTCATATTGAATAGGGGGCCTACAGTTCAAAGTGGATTCCGAACCACAAGTGGATAGCAACAGCCAATCACTAGTCCAGAGGAAGCTTTCGAAGGCCGAAGTACTCGGAAGGTTTGCCCAGAACCTTGCCGAGGGGGATTTCGGCGCCGGTGTTCCGCCTTCGAGTGAGCCCCACAACAGCGTCATGTTGCAGCAGCAACCAATCCAAAAATTTTAGGGTCGTAGGAAAAATAGTGTACACAACTCGTTGGAAAATGTCTTTCTTCTACTCGTGGGGTTCCCATCCCACTCGTGTGAAATATATCACTTCCACACTAGTTATGTAATATACTAATTAAGAGAGCTTGATGGAATTGAGAAAGTGTATTTTATTTCTCATTCCTTGAATCATTTTTATTTCCAGTTACGTTCGGTGATCATACTCGTTGTTGACAATGGGCTATATTTTTTTACGAGAAATATTATTGCTTTAACCTTTGCGAGACCGCAAAACTTTAAAATTTTATTCTGTTTGAAATGATCGATACAGCTCTTGGCGATTTATGGCGTGATTCTGTTACGGCTGACATTACGTTAGACTGTTGAAGCTGTTACTGTTTGCTAGAGGGAGACATTGATTCTGTAAGTACAACATGCAGCTTGTTTTTTTTTTATTCTTCACTGGAGAAGAACCTTGCATGGTAGCTCCATGCTCTAGTCTTCTCAACAAACTTTGCTGACACACCAATTGTTGAAATATCAGCTGTTCCGAATATTTGTATAAAATATTTGACTGCCTAGCCGTCAATAGCCAATAGCGATTTCCGTTTAAAGTATCATGGCGATGTGGCGAGTTTTCAGCCATTTGAAGCATTCCATTTTCGAGTGAGAAAAAAAACAACTTGCTGCTTCAAGAAAATTTTTTGTTCTAAAATGTTCAGTAAAGTCACTGAAATGATCGGTCTTAATTTCTGTTCAGTTGAATCTTGAATAGGTCGTTTCGTTCGTTTTTTTAATGAGTGCGCATGTGTGGCGCGTATTTCAAAGTTTCGTACACCGATATTGAAAATTAACACTAGAAAATATTGTAGTGCATCTAAAATTCCACAAATAGTTTAGTTGAATGTTAGATACCATTTTGGTATTCAAAGAAAATGTTTTATTGGAATTAAGTTCAATGATCATTTGTGGCAGTACAGGAACAACGAAAATGGCAACAGCGCTCGAAACAACTAGAAATCGGCGCCAACTGTCACTTGTGACAATTATGATGACACTTATCATTTCTACGTTTCTATCTAACCTCCATTCCATTTGCTTGTGTTTTGACGAAAGAACACAACTTGTTGAAAATGGTTGTACCGAGAAGAAAGTTCAAAGAAGCTACGAAGAAATTCATTTACGGTCTGTGTAAAAGTGACAGCCAGGAACCAGTAGCTGGTCAGAGGGCTAGACAGAGCATGCAGCGTTGCCATTCAACTGATGGGTATACGAAAGTTTTCAAAATTTGGCGCCTTTACGCATGCGCACCTGCCCAAGCAAAATGGCCTATTTGAATCAAATTATGAACATTTTTTACTTAGGTACTTGACCATATTTGAAACGAGAAGGTCATGAACATTGCCAGTTTTGGAATTGAAGGGGCAAAATAAAACCGTTTCATTTTGAAAAAATTAAGATCTGAAAAACAGGTAGGTAGGTACTTCATTGGGAGTCAATGGAATAAAACTTTTACTGAAAGAAAAATATACCTACCTCACTGAAAACATTCAGATGTTAAACGTAACAAAAAATTGATTCGAATTAAATTATGATACAAGATGTACCTAGTCACATACTTTACGTTTCCTATTGTTTTGAGTGTTTCTACTGGAATCACCTTAAGGAACTTCTCACTATCATTGTTTGTAGCGTGGAGCTGTTTGTAAATAGTAGGTAGTCCCGAAGATAAATAAAAATGCACTTGCATAATACTTAGTCATAGGTCATAAATGGTGATTTATTTTTAGGTCAGAATTAATATGCCGTCCTGTAATTAACACATGAAGAGATGCATCGAGATTGTGCCAGGGAAATTTATGGATTCCGGTCGATGGGATTGCATATTTATACACGGTGTGCGCTAAAATACTACAGCACTCGACAATAGCATTCTTTCTTACTTACACCCTCACCCACGTAAGAAAAAGCCAGAATTGTGATACCATATTCAATTTTTGGCCTTGCTAATGAAAACCTGAACATATTCTAATAAGCAATTTCATTTCTTACTGAACGGAACTGGCGCGAAATTTGTCAACTAAAAAAGAGTCTAAAAGTAGCGACAGGTGGAATTTTCCGAAGAGTATTTTTGACAGTCTTGTTTTTCTTTGGAAAAATTCTTGAGTGACAGTTCAACCGAACACCCTGTATGCGTAGCAAATGATGCTTAGATCAGATTATGAGTGATGAGTTAATTTTTGTATAACTTGTTTGTATATAAAGTAAATCAAGTACATTAGGATTCTGATATCTCGAAGGGGACACCGTGTCAAGGGTCATCCATAACCAGGAATAGATTCACGGCAGTTCTCGATAGGCCGCCCTGCGGTCACTACTTCCATGGCGAAGCTAGTGGTTTTAGTGGTAGTAATTGTCCAAATTCTTCATGTGCATTCCCAAAAAACTGAGGTGAGTCTTTTTTTTATATTATTTACATTTTTCCTGAAAAAAAAGCGTTTTTGAAATTGGCAAAAAAATTCCGGAACTTTCTCTGCGAAATAAAAAGAATTATTGATGTGCTTCGATTAATCTTAATGGCTCCAGTATCAATGCTACGCTTCCGCATTTCGGTGCCGTCACATGACTTTTTTTATTTTTCGAAATACGTCTGCTCTATCATTCAAAATGCTGTAACGAACAAATTAATCACATTAACAAAAATATAAGTGTTACTTCGACACTATGTTATCGCCACTTTTTCGTGTTAGGGTCAATAATTCTAGAGCGCGCGAGCTCTGATTAAGCCGATTTTTTGACAATCAATAATTTTAATACAATTTATAGGACGCCGCTGACGATTCGTATTTATCGAATTCCATCCAAAAAGGGAATGCAAAATCGCGCACCTTTTACGATTATCAAACCGTAAGTTTACTGTTCAGGTCCAAAACAAGATGTTTAACAAAATTTTTCAGAGAATCGTAGCCTACAAGGATTTGATAGAATCGAGATGTTTACTGCAATTCCTGAAGACAGGCCAAGGCCTGGTTAACCCCGACTTCAACAATCTTACACAGAACTATTTCATGTCAGAGAACCAGCTCACGAAACGACAGGTACTTGAATCGCGGCCTCGCTACGCCCCCAGAATGTTCTACTATTGTTATAGTTTTCCAGATTTGGACCATCAGCGGACAAAGAATAGCGGATTTTTGCAGGGGGTTTCCCACCTATCTAATTCAAGAATTGCCGATTGGAACGGACGAAAACGCAGAAAATGACGTGTCGACTGACGATGACGTGATCAGCACCAGGAAGAGAATAGCGAAAAGGGAAACCAAACACTTTTTCGTGGGAAGAGTCAGGGGCCAGACACAATCGCAGTATTTGAATTTCGGAAACAATAACGGAAACAACGACCCGGGAAAGGCTGAAGCTGAATCGACGTACGGACAATCAAAAGCTGTTGTTAGTGAGTAGTTCTTATGGCGTGGAAGCAGGCGAAATTAGTACGATTTTATTTTTCAAGGTGGCAGCAGTGGAATAGGCCAAGCACAAAGTCAGAGCAGTCCCGTGGGATGCGATGATTGTTATGGGGAAAGTGGGGGGATCCCGCCGGGATGGTCTAGCGAAAAGATTCAGCTGCCGTCAGGTCCTGAGGGACCCCCGGGCAGCCATCCGATACCGCCAGGACTGGGGCTCCACAGACCGGGCCAGGCACCCGATCAAGGTCCAAGCTTTCCGGCGCAAGAACCAAGCTTTCCGGGACAAGAGCCAAGTTTAGAGGATCAACGAGAAAGCTTTCCGGGTCCAGGTCCAAACTTCCCAGGCCAAGGGCCCATGTTTCCAGGACAAGGACCAAGCTTTCCCGGTCAATTCCCAGGACAAGGACCAAGCTTTCCCGGTCAATTTCCAGGACAAGGACCAAGCTTTCCCGGTCAATTTCCAGGACAAAGGCCAAGCTTTCCAGGACCGGGGCCAGGCTTTCCTGGTCAAATTCCAGGACAAAGGCCAAGCTTTCCAGGGCAAGGGCCAAGTTTTCCCGGTCAATTTCCAGGACAAAAGCCAAGCTTCCCAGGACAAGGGCCAAGCTTTCCCGGTCAAATTCCAGGACCGAGGCCAAGCTTTCCAGGACAAGGACCAAGCTTTCCCGGTCAAATTCCAGGACAAAGGCCAAGCTTTCCTGGCCAAATTCCAGGACAAAGGCCGAGCTTTCCAGGACAAGGCCCAAGCTTTCCAGGACAAGGGCCAAGATTTCCAGTTCAAGGGCCAAGTTTTCCAGGACAAGGGCCAAGCCTTCCCGGTCAAATTCTAGGACAGAGGCCAAGCTTTCCTGGTCAAATCCCAGGACAAGGGCCAAGCTTTCCTGGTCAAATTCCAGGACAAAGGCCAAGCTTTCCAGGACAAGGACCAAGCTTTCCCGGTCAAATTCCAGGACAACGACCTAGTTTTCCTGGTCAAATACCAAGTTTTCCAGGTCAAAGACCAGGGCAAGGACCCATCAGGCCAGGTCAGATACTAGGACAAGGACCTAGTTTTCCAGGGCAAATAACAGGGCAAGGACCTAGTTACCCCGGACAAGGGCCTAGTTACCCTGGACAACGGCCTAGTTTTCCGGGACCAATACCTGGACAAGGACCTAGTCGACCTAGTTTTCCTGGTCAAGTACCAAGTTTTCCAGGTCAAAGACCTAGTTTCCCAGGCCAGATACCAGGACAAGGACCTAGTTATCCCGGACAAAGGCCTAGTTTCCCCGGACAAGGACCTAGTATTCCGGGACAAAGACCAGGACACGGACCAAGTTTTCCAAGTCAAATGCCAGGACAAAAGCCTAGTTATCCAGGACAAGGACCTAGTTACCTTGGACAAGGGCCTAGTCACCCAGGACAACAACCAAGTTTTCCAGGACGAAGGCCTAGTTATCCAGGACAAGGGCCTAGTCACCTTGGACAAGGGCCTAGTCACCCAGGACAAAAACCAAGTTTTCCAGGCCAAACACCAGGACAAAGGCCTAGTTATCCAGGACAAGGGCCTAGTCACCTCGGACAAGGACCTAATCACCCAGGACAACAACCAAGTTTTCCAGACCAAACACCAGGACAAAGGCCTATTTATCCAGGACAAGGGCCTAGTCACCTCGGAGAAGGTCCTAGTCACCCAGGACAACAACCAAGTTTTCCAGGCGGAACATCAGGACAAAGGCCCAGTTATCCAGGACAAGGGCCTAGTCATCCTGGACAAGGACCAAGTCTACCAGGCCAAGGTCCTGACAAAACGGTACTCATACAACAAGGCAAATACCAAGGCGGAAAAATCACCGGACAAGTAACAGGGGATTACAGTTCGCATTCCGGCCAAACCGGCAAATTTTCTGGTGACTTCTCCGGGCAATACGACCATTACCAGAACGGGAAAAAGCACGAAGCTTTGGGACATGGATATGGAGAAGAAGGAGGTGTAATCGATCAATCTGGCTATGAACACGTGGCTCCAGGACAACAAGGTCACGTGGCTCCAGGACAACAAGGTCACGTAGCTCCAGAACTACAAGGTCATGTTTCTACAGAACAACATGGTTACGTAGCTCCAGGAGAGCCCGGTTACGTAGTTCCCGGAGAACCAGATTATGCAGATCCAGGACAACCAGGTTACGTAGCTCCAGTAGGACAAGGTCACGTGTCTCCAGGACAACAAGGTTACGTAGCTCCAGGACAAGGCCACGTAGCTCCAGAACAACAAGGCCATGCAGATCCAGGACAAGGTCACGTAGCTCCAGGACAACAAGGTTATGTAGCTTCAGGACAACCAGGTTATATAGCTCCGGGACAACAAAGTCACGTAGCTCCAGGACAAGGTCACGTAGCTCCAGGACAACAAGGTTATGTAGCTTCAGGAAAGCCAGGTTATATAGCTCCGGGACAACAAGGTCACGTACCTCCAGAACAAGGTCACGTGTCTCCAGGACAACAAGGTTACGTTGCTCCAGGACAACAAGGCCATGTAGCTCCAGGACAACAAGGTCACGCAGCGCCAGGACAACAAGGTTATGTAGCTTCAGGACAACCAGGTTATATAGCTTCAGGACAACCAGGTTATATAGCTCCGGGACAACAAGGTCACGTATCTCCAGAGCAAGGTCACGTAGCTCCAGGACAACAAGGTTATGTAGCTTCAGGACAACCAGGTTATATAGCTCCGGGACAACAAGGTCACGTATCTCCAGAGCAAGGTCACGTAGCTCCAGGACAACAAGGTTATGTAGCTTCAAGACAACCAGGTTATATAGCTCCGGGACAACAAGGTCACGTAGCTCCGGGACAACAAGGTCACGTAGCTCCGGGACAACAAGGTCACGTAGCTCCAGGACAACAAGGTTATGTAGCTTCAGGAAAGCCAGGTTATATAGCTCCGGGACAACAAGGTCACGTACCTCCAGAACAAGGTCACGTGTCTCCAGGACAACAAGGTTACGTTGCTCCAGGACAACAAGGCCATGTAGCTCCAGGACAACAAGGTTACGTAGCGCCAGGGCAACAAGGTCACGTAGCGCCAGGACAACAAGGTTATGTAGCTCCAGGACAACCAGGTTATATAGCTCCGGGACAACAAGGTCACGTAGCTCCAGGACAACAAGGTTACGTTGCTCCAGGACAACAAGGCCATGTAGCTCCAGGACAACAAGGTTACGTAGCGCCAGGGCAACAAGGTCACGTAGCGCCAGGACAACAAGGTTATGTAGCTTCAGGACAACCAGGTTATATAGCTCCGGGACAACAAGGTCACGTATCTCCAGAGCAAGGTCACGTAGCTCCAGGACAACAAGGTTATGTAGCTTCAGGACAACCAGGGTATATAGCTCCGGGACAACAAGGTCACGTAGCTCCGGGACAACAAGGTCACGTTTCTCCAGAGCATGGTTACGTAGCTCCAGGACCAGGTCAACTGGCTCCAGAACATACAGGTTACATAGCTCCGGGACAACAAGGTCACATAACTCCAGAACAACAAGGTTACGTTGCGCCAGGAGAGCCAGGTTACGTAGCTCCCGGAGAACCCGGTTATGTAGATCCACGACAACCAGGTTACGTAGCTCCAGGAGAACAAGGTCACGTGTCTCCAGGACAACAAGGTTACGTAGCTCCAGGACAAGGCCACGTAGCTCCAGGACAACAAGGTCACGTAGCTCCAGAACAAGGTTATGTAGCTTCAGGACAACCAGGTTATATAGCTCCGGGACAACAAAACCATGTAGCTCCAGGACAACAAGGTTATGTAGCTCCAGAACAGCCAGGTTACATAGCTCCTGGACAGCCAGGTTACGTAGCTCCAGAACAACAAGGTTACGTATCTCCAGGACAACAAGAATACGTAGGTCCAGGAGAACAAGGTCACATATCTCCAGAACAACAAGGTTACGTAGCTCCAGGACAACCAGGTTATGTAGCTTCAGAGCAACAAAACGAAGTTGCGATTCCAGAAGGCTACACGCCAGCTCCCGGCAAACCAGGCTACCTCATTGGCCCAGACGGTCAATTGGTCCTCGCATCCAGCGTAACCTCAGGCGTAGACGATTCAGACTCCCAAGTCCAAACTTCCGTCCAGCAGACCAACAACGAAACGCAGGCATCGGCTTCGGCTCAAGGCAAATATCAAGGCGGCACCGCGCAGTCTCAAGTCTCCGGAACCTACGCCGGTTCCGGATCGTTCTCGGCTTCGGCGGGCAGCGATGACGGCAAGCGGGGAGCCCTGACGCAAGTCTCCGGAGGGAAAGAGGGTGCGTTGAGCGCGGCTCAAGGTCGAGGAGGTCTGGGCCAATCGCAGGCGCAAGTGCAGCTTTCGTCCGCCACCGGCGAAACAGAGTCCAGTGCTCAAACGGGCGGCCTGAACCACGGAACGCAGACCCAAGTCCAAGCCGGAGTTAAAGGCGGGATGGCCGACGCGCAGGCCAACGGACCCGGGAGCACGTCCTCGCAAGCGCAGATAGGGTTCATACCTCACGACGAGAACGAGAAGGACGACCAGGAGGTGCCTTTCAGAGGCGGCGGCATGGCTTCTGCGCAGTCCAGCGGGCAATCGGGCCAATCCCAGTCACAACTGACCGGGAAATTTAGGTACGGGATCAAGTATACCGGAGCTGCGCAAGCTGGATCTGGGAACAGGGTAGCTACGGCGCGGAACCAAGCACGTCCACCTGGTTTGAGCGGTAATTTTCCTCAATTCAAACCGTTGACTTTCAGTCCAGGGCAGAGCCAGCAATCAGTGGCCAAAACAGTCGGTGAGTATTTTTACAATTATTATTCCTAGTAGACGTACAGGTTGGTCTCTTCCAGATTCTTACCAAGCGTACTCAGCACCGCAACAACCTAACCCATCGAAGATTGTTCGATCTACCGAAACGATACCGTCCGATTTAACAACAACTGAACAAATACCGATCGCAGAACCAGATGAAAGCAGCACCGAAGATTATCCAGATGACTATGATTATTCCGCAGAAAGCGAACGCCCGATGACTTCAAAAAGCATAAGTCAAACTTCGAAAACGCAGTCGCAGCACATAGTCATCGACCCGCTGGAAGAGCTTGATGCTACAGTCATGCAAAGCTCCGGTGATTTGGCCGACGGCTCCATCTTGCAGCCCGGCGAATACATTCCTGGATCGCCAGGATACCAGATTCCGCAAGGTTTCAGAGGCCGCGTCAAATCCATAGCCAGCCCGCAGAAAACGTACACTTACGGGCGAAATTCGCAAGCACAAAGCGTGACTCTGACGCCCGGTACCGGCAGGATCGTATTCAAGAAACCGGTGTACGCCGTCGGAACGAACACTCAGTTCAGGAACGGCAAGTACGGGTTCGGTTCTGGATACTCGTACACGCCCGTACATTACCAGGTCAAATCCGGAAAAGCCGGTCCGAATTTCGTGTCGCTGAGCAGATCCGAACAGGGTTCGACGAATCCTCAGACGGGGAAGAAGACGCCTTCGATTTACTACACCCAGAGCTCGAGCTGCGGCGTGTTCACCAACAGCTGCGTGTTCAATGCGTCCGGCAAGATTTGCGTGCCAAAGCCGAAGACCAATCCAGATGGCTCGCCGGTGTCATGTTAATCTTTGTGTCAACGCTTTGTATACTAACTTATATTTTTGTACGATAATAATAAAAAATCTCGAATGTGATCCAGATTTAGTTGCGTTCCTTTTACTTGAAACTCTCAAATAATTTTACTTTGAAAATGCTTTTATTCGTCCAATAGCTGAGTTGAAGTGAGGATAACTGAGATTTGGGGTGATTGTAAAGTGACAGGTAAGAGCAAATCACAGTGGGTGTGAGTGAGTAAGTGAACACTTGGAGCGTGGAGAACTGAGAGCGACTCATACTTTCCATCCTAGTTCCTTCGTCGCAACGCTTCAAGTGTTCACTT
Organism: Anaspis maculata; assembly: GCA_949128115.1. Classification (NCBI taxonomy): domain Eukaryota; kingdom Metazoa; phylum Arthropoda; class Insecta; order Coleoptera; family Scraptiidae; genus Anaspis; species Anaspis maculata. The sequence goes on along the minus strand of OX421963.1, from coordinate 16,650,792 downwards.
ACTTACTCACACCCAGTGTGGATGTGAATGACTCATCCTCAATTATTTCGATCCAATAGTATAAGTAGAATAGCATGTATAATCAATTTCACGGCTTTCTGCATTAGAGCAAGCTATGCAAAAAATGGGCTACGTTGGTACGAATGGCACGTTGACGACTTGTTAGCAGCTAACTGTCTTCATGTGCAATTTTCAATGTGACATTGTCAGCGTCTCGGGGAGCCATGTACGCGAAAGTGAAACTATTCGAGAATATGCGAGGAATTGTTAGTGTCCTTTGAGTGATTTGCAGTGTGGACGATAAGGGACATCGTCTTCATTGGTTGGTGGGACTTCGCCAAGGCTATTAGGTTTTTGCCGGCCACTAAGAAAATTATGCCGAAAGTCCGTGATGCCGTGAAGAAATGGAATCTAAAAAGGAAAAACTCACTGCCCAAGAGGAAACTCATTCTTTACATGGACAATATGGATAGCAGGACAATAATTTATGGAGTTGGACTGTACGGAGACGAGACAATTTGGGCGTGAGTAGGTATGTACACTGTGTTGTCTGCCAGCATGTCTTCATACCTTGCTTGCTGTTGCAGTAGGTACAATAGGTGAAGCTAATAGGTACCTTGTACTCACAACTGCGGTGATGGGCATCAGAAGATGCAGCCTTTTGGGCGGTCGGCCTTTTCATCCGAGTAGTATATTGCCGATCTTCGACATCATCCATTAGTAGTCACAAAAAACCTAACAACCTTGGCGGAGACGCACCAACCAGTGAAGGCAATGTCCCTTATCGTCCACACTGCAAAGCACTCCAAAGAAACTCACGATTTCTGGCGTATGCTCAAAAATTTTCACTTTCGAGTACATGATACCTCGACACGGTGAGAAGGTGTCTCCATTAAAAATTTTTTTTTTATAATGGTTTTTCAACTCATCATTAATTTTTAACTCGTGGGTTACACATTATCATCATTGATTTTACCTTTATCAGGTGCCTTGGCTTTGTTTTTTTCCCCGGAAACTTCGTACCTCCCTCTCCATTAAAAATTGCACGTATAGACAGCTGACTGGCATCCCTTGTCATCGTATCATTCGTACCAACACAACACAATTTTTTCATAGCTTGCTCTTATGGAGAAGGCCGTAAAATAGATTTTTTTTATAGCTAAATTTCGCCAATAAAGTCGTTCAAAAATATTGATTAATAATATAAATAGTCATGCCGTTCACGTTTTAAATTCAGTAGAATGACTCTTAAGAGCAAAAATAAAGTGACAAGCTGGGGGGCTACGGCTCATGGCACTTGCAAAATTTTGGAGCGATACTATCAGCGGCATCAGCCGTATCCTTCCAGCGCTCCAGCTTGTCACTTCATTTTTGCTCCAGTCATTCTACTGAAGATAAAAAGTGAACGGAATATATTGCATTTTGGCGCCTAAGCAGGCCACTGTAATAATAATGAGCTTTCGAATCAAATGTGAATTCGTATTAATTCTGTGATTATGTCAGGGATACTGAAATAAGGCATGGTTAATTAAATATTTTATTGGCACGAATTACACGTGATACAGAGCCCTGAGCAACATGCTACCATTCTCTTATAAATATACGTTTTTATTTAAAGGTAGATACTCTTTGAATTACAACGTAAAAAAAGTGATTGGATGACTCAACTGCATTGAAATTATTATTTAAGGCACTAATAAGTGCAATGGTGATTTTTTGTAGTGTGTATAAATTGAACTGTTGTGTGGTTTTTCACAAGGATTATTGCTCTAAATACTATTTAACACATCGACTAATGAACATGCTATAGATTGTTTTCTTTTTTGAAAATACAATGTGACAATTCAGTCTAAGTTTTACAGTATCAGTCGTGACACAAGGACAAGAACCTAGGATAGAGCCTAGGTGACAAGAGCCTAATAATAGTAATGTAAAATATAATATAACTATTACAATATATATAATTTTTGTCTATAATGTTTATGTACAGAAGAAAATATACAATCAAAAAAACAAAATGAACACAAAGAATATTAAAAGAGAGCCAAGTAGATTCACAAGTTATTCACAAGCGCGCGCGGATTGCTTTGTTTGAGTATTTTTTTGAAGGGCAAGTTATTGTAAGTACTAGCAAAGTATGGAGGAAAAAATGAACCTACTTGTAATGAATTAAAAAAAGTTGGAAGTTAGCGCTAATATTCAGCAGCGTCATCATCGCTGCCGTCCTCTGTTAGCAACGTCCCTCTGTGGGACAACAAACTGGACGAACTGCAGTTACGCAACCTACAACATGCATCATGAAAACAGCGTTAGTTTCGTACGAAACTCTTGAAACACAAAGTTATTAGTAAAATTGAAATGAACAAAGTTTGAGTGGTTAAGAAGCGACTTACACATTCGTTTTCGTCATCCAAAACGGCCATTTCTTCTCCGCCATCTTCTTTTTCCAGACTGAGCACAGCACACAGAAAGATTAACAGAGAAAAACCGTACACCAATTAAGAAACCGAGAAAAAGTAAGTAGAAAGAACCATACACCTAATCAGTCCAGTCAATATCAGTAGCGGCAGTACTCTCCACTTATAAACACATTTCCTCAGAAATAACACCCCTGATGCCATACAACTTTTATACTTAGGTACTTGCATGTACCCAAGTGTTTATCAGCTCTAGAACTGTTGGTAAAGTTGAGTAGAATCATTGATGGATATTTTCTCGTCATATACTGAAGTATAGTGATTTGAATAATTTTGAAAAAAACGCGTGTTCCAATCTGCCAACACTAACGCATTCAGCAGCATCAAACTAGTCAGCAATGACTCGTTACTACAATAAATCGTTTGGGACGACAGTTTTTCAACCTAAATCCAAACCAATGGAGCAACTTCGGCCGATACAAAATCGAGAATGAGCAAAATTTCACATCAGTCTTCAGAACTGTACACAAGAACGTAACTGTTACTAGGGTGACAAAAATATTCAAGCGGCGTTATCTCTGGAGACCTTGGCGGCCTTTTTTCACACTCACTTAAACGCTGTATATCAACTGGACCAGCTAGCTAGATAAGAAGACAAGTCATACCTGGTCGTCAGATGTTGCAATTGCACTTGGAAACTATCGACTTGTTCTTGCAGCTCATCATTGGACCTCTGCAATTTTCTAATGTTATTCGAAGCGTTGTCCAATTCGTCCTCGGCCACGGCAAGATCGCGCTTCAGCTCTTCGACCCGCGTCCTCAGCTTCTTCACTTCGGACTCGTACTGTTCGGCTCGACGCACCGCGTGTGCCAACTCTGTGATCTTGTCCTGCACCATCTTCTTCAGCTTGTTTTGGGAATGTCTCAGCTCTGAAATTTCCTGAAAACAAATTAACAAAAAAAATCAAAACTTCATCCAGTACACAGGTACCTATTAGCACGGCAGTTTTTGATGATACAAAAATTGATGAAATCATAAAGAAATAAAAAAAGCAAAAAACACAAACTTTATTTTTATCAGACAACTCTTGCTGGAGATGCCGAACCTCTGCGTCCGAATTGGACAGGGGCCTGCCCTTCCGCTCCATACGTTCCTGCATGTCGCGCAGCTCGGCTCGCAGTTTCTTGTTGTCCCGTTCCAGGGCAAGTTTCTCCGTTTCGAGACGTTCGCGTTTGCCCCATTCCGCCGCGTTTTCAGCTTGTAGTCTTTCCAACTGGAAGAAAAAATGATTGTGTCCATAGTAGGATCAAGTTTGTTGTATTTCGAGTAACATATGAGATAATGTAGGTGTCAGTAACAAGGCAACAACGATTTTGATCGACTGTTGCCTGGTTACCAACGCCGTCGTTTGCTATGGGGAGCGTACAAGACCTTCTTCAGCTGTCAAAGCGTAAGATATAAAGCTCCAGTCAGGTGATAACTCGACTGCAGCAACGCTCAGCACGGCAAAAGTTGGATGGGTGACCGCCGGTGAGTAGTGCCAGTGGGCGGGTCTCATCTGACTCTAAGCCGGCTGAAATTTCTCCTCGGGTGATGATGAATTAACCCCCCGAGTCAACACGCCTGCAGCCGCCAGTACGGTAATGTGTAGAGGAAAACCGATGACGCAGTCAGGGAAACAGACGAAGTCGAAAAATATACCATCGCAGGGCGTGGATGTATCGGACATCTACACCTGCACTGAGGGTTGAAGTCAGAGTTCAGATCAACCGTGAGCTTGTCAGTCCCAGTCTCGGTCCCAGTGCTTGGATGGATCCACCATCAAACATATCCAGGCACCACATTGTGGCCTGATGACTCCAGTTGGTCTGGGTACGGGTACAATAGGTCCCAATAATGGCGAGGCCTACGTGCCAGGTGGAACAATGTTCCATCAACTCCCCCAATGAATCCAGAACCCAGAATAGAGTATGGTGGTGAAAATGAGAAACTCTTGCTGGGCTTTTTTTTACAGCATTGACGTGGTTTCTGGACGTTGAATATTTCACATGCGTACAGCAAGGGTATTCCGGACTGACAATACATTACAATTTCTCAGCAAATTCAAAAAGTAGCACTATTAAACTTTTTCATAGAGTTTAATTTATTTGCATAGTATGTATTCGATTATTTATGCAAAATTCTGATAAAATAAGTCAGTATTCAGTGTCCGCATCATACCAGTGCGGAGATTGTTGTTCATTGCGAACAACAACCAATGGACTGTCCAGTTCTCACGGGTTGTGTTATGTGAGCACTTGAGCCTCCTATCTTTCTGGAAATGATCGTATTTGAATTCCACGTTGATTAACCCCCTTGATTAATTCCGAATAACTTCTGAAAAATAGCAGAGTGGAACGCTCAGAGTGTTTGCATCACACTAGCGTGCTTATTGTGCTATGCGAACATTTCGACCTATCTTTCGGGAGACGATCGCATTTAAATTTACTCCCGACTGATCCCCTCGATAATGAAATAAAATTCTATATTGTATACAATATTTTAGAACCTGTTCTAATACACACATCCACAGCTGATTTCAAAAGCTCACAAAACAGTGCCGATGCAAAGAACTCTTGACCAAATATCAAGACGTGAATAAGTATGACTGTTCCCTGGATGTATATTTAGGGAATAATCTAGGGTGTACAAATACTGAATAGTGTAAAAAGTGTTAGCAACCTAAGAGTTCAATAAGAGCTTCACTTTACACGGCACTACTTGTCTCGCACTTGGCCCATATGTTCATATCATAGGTCACTCGAAACACAACAAATTTAAATCTACTTTGTTTCAAACTCGTTTTAACTATGTACTTAGTTTTCTGTATGCACTACAGACAGCGTTGTAATGCCAGGGCGCATCCCTAATTTGAAAATTATTCCAGTGATGCAAGTGATTTTCTTCTTTAAACTCACCTCAGCCCTCAAGTCGTTGAGTCTCTTGTCCATGCCTTCTCTGGAACTTGTTTCGTCCTGCAAATCGGCCCTCATCAGGCGAATTTCCTCTTCGTGTTGGTCATGCAGCGACAGCAATTCTCGCGATATATCCTGCTTGGATTCCCGCAATTCATCGCATTTTTCTTTCATTTCTTGGTGTTCCATTGTGAGCTTATCAATTAATCGATGTAGTGAAGTTTTCTCGCTGAAATAAGTTTACAATAATAATAAATTTCTGTTTTACAAATATACAAATTTACAATATATTCAGCTTCGCTTTGCCAAAGCATGGGTAAGTTTCCAAACTAGATACGCTTTCCAAATCGGCATGAATTTGAAATTTCATGAGCTAAATATGGCGTTCCGATCTAATATCCTGTCAAGAGCAGGAGTATTGCGAAGTGCGGGGATCTGTTGTTGTGATTTTCATTGGAAACCACTGGATATTATCCAAAATATGGTATCTCTCGCCTGGTGGTGGAGGTGTAAAAACATGTCAAAATGGTCGTATTTCAAAGCAAGCTATGGAAAGCTTGGCACTTGACCGCTTGGCAATCACTTTCTTCAGTGACCGCCGATCACCTGGCAGCGTCAGCGAGAAGCCGCCAACCATGGTATAGACGATATCTCTTGTCGATCACAACTTCCACTACAAGGGGGTTCACGTTTCGCTACTTTACTGCGCAGTCTCGGAAATTTTTACTTGCGGGTGCATCACGTCGAGATGAAAGTGACAGCTGTCACATTACACATAACACATCTATCGAGGCGTCAAAATTTTGCTAACATCGTACCATTCGTGCCAACACACCTTTTTTTTCATAGCTTGCTCTAATAAAAAGCCGTGAAATTGATCATAAATTTTTGTACGTACTCTCTTTCGATTTGGAGCGTCTTCGTTGCCTCTTCCAAGCGCAGCTGCAGCATGGACAGTTTCTGCATGACGTACTCTTCGTCGTAGGAATCGTCCTTGGGGTTTTTCTGCAGGCCATTCAGCAATTCGGATGTCGTCGTCATGCTCTTGACTTCCAACGGATCCTGGACGTACCTGGGCACGGCACCTTGTAAAATGTAATCGTCGATGATGTTCGTTTCGCGTTCGAGATCCTGCAGGACCGATCCCTCGACGGGCTCCAGCTGCGCAGTCGTCATTCCCATATTGCCGCTGCCATTTTCCTTTCAAGCAAGAAAAATAACTAAGTGAGCGTCAAATTTCATGAAAATCGTCGCTCTAAAATGAAAGACTTGAAATGTAGAAAATCCGCAAATAGCGAGGTACCTAATTGAAAATGTACGTTGTTAAAAATCATCTATGGTTGACCGATCGCTCTCAGTGTGGTGTCGAACCGGAATAGATGAACTTTGATTAGCGGAAGAACGAGCTCGATATCTCAAACTCTCTGGAAGATAGCGAAGATTTAGCTTACGGAAAAACGATAGTTATTTCAGTCGTTGGATTGCTTAGTTCTAGCTGACCGATCGTCCTCTAATGCAACAGGCGTCGAGCCAAAATAGATAAGTTCGGTAGCCAAAATAGATAAGTTAGCTAAAAAATGAGCTCGATATGTTGAATCTATATATTTGACAGGTGAATATAAAAGATTATTATATTCGCTGGGGACTCCGATTCGGGGATGAGACACAAACCCGGAGACTCCGATTCGGGGATAAGATACAAACCCGGAGACTCTGACTTGCAGGTAAGCCACAAACCCGTACAATTAGCGGAGGAGCCCTTTGAGGTCTTGTCGGATTCATAACCGAAGCTGCTGCACTTTTTTAGAGCTCTCCCAAATATGGGAAGCCTGAGGATGTACCATGTAATACCGTGCTTGCAATTTTTACCTTATCTGGTGACCCGTTGCTCTGCCCGCTGAACATGAAATCCTTGAGCGGATCCTCGCCCAGCGCTTCGAATATCTGACTGTCGAACTGCCCGGCGTGCTTCAGCAGCAGGATGTGGATCTTTTCCATTTCCTTCTTGAGCTGGTCGTTCTGGATCTCCAGCTCTTCCTTTTCCCGTTTGTACGATGTGGTGTCTTTGAGCGCCAGATCGAGCTTTGTGCGCATCTGTTTGCATTCCTCCCTGGCCTTGTTGCGTTCGTTGCGGACCTTGCTCCATTTTTCGCGCCAATTCGCCGTGCAATCGGACCACCAGCGCATCGTCTTCTCCATCTGGGCCGCCCTGCCCCTGGCCTCTTCCAGCTCGCGTTGCCGCAGCGCCTGCAAGTACACCTCGTTTTAATTTGAGAATGTTTTGTTTCTCTCAGGGTGGTCTCTGATTTTTTGTCATTAAGTTTACGCGGTGTTGATCTTTTCTATGACAAGCTGTGCAAGCGAATTTGTTCTAGAGGATTTAGTTTTCAAGGAACTGGCGGTAAAAATTATTTTTTCAATAAAAGGCAAACAAATAACAATCCGACTTTTAAACTTTGGGTAGCTGAACGAACACCCCATACCTATCATGCAATATCGAGTGCAATATGCATTTAGGCAAAAGTTTTTGCTCATTAAAATAACAAAGGTTTGAGGTCGCCAAGCTTACTTATACCAGCAACCATATTCAATACAAACTTTAGTATTTACAGTAAAAAACAAACTCCAATGGGTTCTACCTTGGCTTCTACTCATGGCTGTCGATCTAGGTGCGGAATTCACATCAATGTATAGTTTTTTACCAACTGCATTAGAAACTTTTCCTTGCGCGGCCATATTATTTACCAGAATGAAATTGTTGATCACATAGATACCGCCGAAAGCGGAGAGAAAACTAGCACATCATATACCTGTTTCTAAGGTGGGTCTGAGGTCCTAAGACGTCTCGCCAGAATTGAATGGACAGGGCGAGAAGCTGCTGTGGAAAGAGCGTGGCAACAGTAGGAACAAAAGATTTCCTGAGACTTGCAATTTCCTTGGAATTTTAAATCATGTTTGTCACCAACTACCCAAATCAAGCTGTTTAACTGCCACAACTGCAACCAGCTTCAAATTTGCCCTCCCCATCATCCACTACTCGCCCAGCAAGACGTGGATCGGAATATGGAGACCGACTATGAGCACCCAATCGAACAACCTTCTCTTAATCACGATACATGATTTACTGAACAAATGACAAATGTACACAAATTCAAACACTCCCGTTCAGCTATGATTACCTCATCACGCATGCGCACTACCGTCAGAACGGTACTTGGGAAAAAATCGGATTTGAAAAATGAAGATAACTTCTTGCGGGTTGTTGTCTTAGACTACCGCTGCTGATAAGCTTGCTATCGCTCTAACAATGAAAGTAGGCAACCAAAAACACATTTGACAACTCTATTCAAATTTCAAGTGTTTTACAGATTTTCGGGCGTCGCCTACTTTGCTTTGTTTACAAGGCGAGGGTTCGAGTGCTGGGAGTCGCTTTAGCTTCTTCCCACCCAACACCTTAATCTGCTTCCCGGTCCTGTGGGTGATATACAGAGAGCTGCACAAAAAAAAACAGAGCTGTAGGATCGTTCTCTGTAATGTAACGACCTAGAAAAATTATTCAAGTTGAGAAATCATGAGTTTTCTTGGATTTTAATTTTTAGGCCTTCGAAAGTCGCGATTTCGATGCGTTTTCCAAAGTTTCAAACCCAAATATCTCGGAATAGAAGCCTCTAATAAAAATTTTACAAGAGCAACTTTTTTTTCTGAATCGAACAAGGAATTCAAAAAAAGTATAATTTTCCAAAAATATTCAGTGGTGTAGATAATGGGGTGGGAGAAGTTGAATAATCCCCCGGTATCTACGCCAGTGGACAATTTTGACAAAAGTTTTCTACACCAAGAGATGGGTATTTATTTGATAAGTATTTGTACCAAATTTGGTGAAAATCGCTTTGACGACTTGAGAGTTATTGCAAAAAGATTATTTTGAAAACTGAACTTTGAAGTCCCTAAGGAAGCGTTTTGGAGAAAAATTAAATTATGCATGTCGACCTAGTTTTCGATGGACCATCTAATGGTGAGTTAATGCTACTATAACCTGGACCACCCTGTATAGAAAATTGTGTAAACAAAAAAGTTTCTCGCTGGCTGAAAAGGATGAAGCATTCATAGCCAATGAGAATGTTCAAAAACTGAATAAAAAATAAATAAATAATACACAATAATTGTCTTTTAATCAATCGCTGTTGAACTGTAACGAAGGTCGCGACAAGTACTCAATTTGAAAAAAAAAATACATAGCTTTATGGAATCAAAATATATGATGACGTAAAGGTTAGCATATATGCGTTTTATTTATCTTAGATGAGTTTCGCGACCTGTGCATTATTTATTGTTGTAACAGGTTGTTTATATTCGACCGATCATCTTCAAACGTCGTCGGTATCGACCCGCAATAGATAAGATTCGATTAACGAGAGAATTAACTCAATATGTTCAACGGTTCGAAAGAACTCGAAGATTTAGGTGAATTTTGCTAGGAAACGAAGGGAAAAAATATCATGGAAATAAAGCGACCATAAATAGCCTTTGCCATTACGTCTGGCGAGGTCTATCAAAATCACCTGCAGTAAGTATAAGTACTATGTTGCCATTTGAAAAAAGCAGTTCACCATCAGTTGAAAATTTGTCAAGTTGGCTCAGAGTCGGAAACTTTCCGGATTTGAAAAAATGTTACAAGTAAGGTCATATCTGCTGGCATATCTGTCTTTTGAACCATTTAATTAGATGTTTGAATTTTGAAAAATGGATAATAATATAACCGTCTTACAGTTCTAGCCGTTTTTCGTGCAATTCTCTGTAGACATGTGAGTTTATCAATCTTGTTTTAAACTAATGGATATTTTATGCTTTCGAGCGGTTGTTCGCTGTGTTCTATGTTTGTGTTGTTATTAAGGTGTGGGTTTGAGTGCTGCGAGTCGTTTTTAGCTTCTCCCCGCCCAACACCGCATTTGCTTCCGGATCCCGTTTGTGTGAAATTGATTTAATTTAATTTTGGAAAACTACTGGATAGTCCGCATATTTTCCCTTTGATTCTTATTCTACGCATCATTTGAAATGTTTCACAATTCTTTCAAAATGATCTGCTGTGTCCACCCAGTGTAATGAACCCTGGAATCAAAGTTTGTTTTTGTCAAAACCAAGAGTCAAAATCATCGCTACCGCTGCTACTGATAGTCCGGGAGCCCACTGCAAAATTCTGGGTCGATCGCTTTTATGAAGAATTTCTGTTTCAATCGATAGTGGGCAATACGATGAATCTTCCGATACCCGACAGCCACCTTCCATCCCCTGCTATAAGGGTCGCCACCGGTTTTAAAGATACCCATTTTGAATCATTTTTTACACCTCTTGCTTATATAAAAAAATGTCACAATGATTGACAGAAGGCGAGATGGTCGAGTGGTCTAGATAAAAGTAAACGAATTCAAAGGTCAGAGGTTCTAATCTCCGCGAATACCTTTTTTTTATTCTTTTTTTCCGCATTTTAAAAGCTTGACAGACACATATCACTGTTTAATACAAAGATACCATTTTCAGTAGTTGAGGATGTTATTTCCTATCATAAAAAACGGCTGAAACAGACTGCGGATCAGCTGCAGAGCGGAAGAGAAACAACAGATAGATTTTTTTGGCGTGAGTTACTGCCAAATCTGTGCCGCTAAAAACGTAACAGAAAAATTAGTTATTTAAATCTGAGCTGGCAAGAGAATGAGGGTCTTTTTTCCAAAAATATATAAAAATTTTGAAAAAAAAATCGAGTTTTTCGGATTTTGAAAGTTTGAAATACATACTTATACATTTTCACACCTGATTTTAGGAAACCCTCATTTTTTTCAATTCTCCACACTCCACTGGTTTTCATGGCACTCACGTTTGAAGAAAGAGCACTATACTAGGAAATGCCGTATTTTTTGTGTGGAAAAAACGGCAGCATTAATAAATTTAGCGACGAAAGTTACTCCAAATTGAGAAACGTCGTTCAATTCCGCAATTTCAAAAAGTTCAAGTAAGTCAAGCTTTTTAAATGCGAAAAAAAATAATAAAAAAAAGGTATTCGCGGAGATTAGAACCCCTGACCTTTGAATTCGTTTACTTTTATCTAGACCACTCGACCATCTCGCCTTCTGTCAATCATTGTGACATTTTTTCATATAAACAAGAGGTGTAAAAAATGATTCAAAATGGGCATCTTTAAATCCGGTGGCGACCCTTATAGCAGGGGATGGAAGGTGGCTGTCGGGTATCGGAAGATTCATCGTATTGCCCACTATCGATTGAAACAGAAATTCTTCATAAAAGCGATCGACCCAGAATTTTGCAGTGGGCTCCCGCACTATGAGAGGTATATGCAAACGAATGAAAAATGCATTTGATCGAGTTATTGATACAATTTTTGACACTAGCAAAAATGTCAACCGTCAGATTTTTCATCTGATCGCGGCCACCTTGAAATGAGATAAAATCAGTAATATTACCCGTAACATTCATGAAATAGATATGGTACGTCCAGCGGAGCCGTGATTCTGGTGACTCGAAAGCTTTTGTTTCTAACTACAGATAATTCTCGAAACTGTGCCGTTGGTTGCACTGACGATTTCGGCACGATAATTCACGACGACACAACGATGTGAACGGAACATTTTCGCGAGACGTGACGCTTTTCCCCATTTTATTAGAAAATGGCGTTATTTTTCGACCTAAGTATTTTCAATTCTCATCAAAAACCAAAGAAATCAAAGTAGGCTGTGACATTTAACACTCGAGAAAAATCAATGTAACTTTTTGAAGCGGGTGCAATTTTCGAAGCTTCAATCTAAAATACAGGGTGTTTGCAAACTTTGGGTAGAAAATTGAGCCGCCGTTAGGGAGATGCTCCAAAGTTCCAGAAAAATGTTGAAAACACTTGATGATTTTTATTTTCGTAAATATGGAGGGACAAAAGAGGTTATAAAACAGAAGTAGAGCAACAAATAACACATACAGTTCAAGTTTGCAAACACCCTGTAGGTGACACCGTCCGTCGCTCCAAAAGAAGTGTCGCACTGGAAGCATCGAGCTTCTGGCTTGCTCCGGGCTCCAAAAAGACGCGCAAAACGCAGAAAAATCATTGGCAAAATAAGGAACGCCTTAGTGGTGTCATGGGCTTTCCAGCGCAGCAGGATTTTCGGGTGAAAAGTTTAATACTTCAAATGTCTTAAGAACCTTGCCATTCGAAATGTTCCACGATGTGTACTGGACCGAAATTGATTCTGACGTGGTCACCATTTCCCCCGTTATGAGGCCCGCGCGAGACGAGTTTGTGTCGACGCTGTCTGGCCGTTCAGACGAATCCTGAAGGCTGTGAAATTCGAAGGGGGTCCGTGCTGTTTTGGTGTCTGAACGACGGTAACACGTATCTGCGGCCGCCGAGTCGCATTCCCACGCATGACAAGGTCAATTTAGCATAGATCTCAAAATTTTCAAGTTAGTTCAGGCAACCTGTTCAGACTTGAACAAGACATTCTAACACCAGGTAAGATGGCGAGGTGGCGAGCCTATAATGCCAAACTGAATAGAAAATTTATCCAGGTCACAGTCCCGCTGGACATACTTTCAAGAACATTGTATTACATATATCAAATTTAACTCTAAAAAAAGTGACGCAGCATTGAGTCCTTACTAGTAGTTCTACCATGAAGCTAGCAACCAAGCCTTTTATTCTGTTAGTTCATAATTACAATAAATCAAGACCTTGTAGTTTTTTTATTGGCAAATTTTTTATGCAGGTAATATTGTTGTGCTTCTGAGGGTATTTTATTACCAGCGATTGGCGGTAATACCATGCTCACCAGAGTAACTGTAACAAATAATAAATTGAGTAGTGGACTTTTGGCATCTCTAGTGAGCAGTTTCAGAATAATGATTTCGAGAAACCATCAGCTGGAAATGATCAAAAAAGAGACCCCTCTAACCACTGATGAGCATGAAAACTAGGATGAAAACTATTATTACTGTTTCTGAAATCCAGAATCAAAAGTATAAGTACCTACTCAGTTTTGTCGTAAAAGAAAAGCAGCTTTATATTTATGTGCATAGGCGTTGTACTCCCACTAAAAAAGAGAAACATAAACTGGACGGTTTATAGCTCACGATGACTAAGGAAACTTTTCCTGTAGATGAGAAATAACCTCCTTCTAATTTATGCATCATTCAAAATCCACTTGACAAACAATAGTTCATTTTTTCTGCCACATCTCAAGAATAACACCCATTTCCTGTGTGAATATTCTTATTTCTTAGTGAATTACTACAAAGTACAATGACTTGTTAGCTGCTATTATTCCAACTACTATTAGTAGGTATTTAGTACAGCTTGTCACTATTGACTCTGACCACTTGAAATAATACCAAACAGTGTATGGGTGTTATTGTTTACTACTTGTACTGACAAGGCTTGAATTGGGGCTGACTGCCACTTCATGATTCCAGAAATATAACGCAAAAAAAAAGGGCGTAGCCTCCTGACCAAGTATATAATCAACCAGTATGTACAACATTCTTGAAATCGCCACATGAAGCGAATGTTTGCGAGACCATTTAAATGCCACCCGCGGCACAAAGTGGTTCACCTCATTTGCTTCCCACTCGGTGATGTCTGCTATCCTGGAGGATGTTATGGAGGCCGTGTCATGGTCCCTGGCGTGACGTCTGGACGACGTCCCGCTGGCCGTGCTCTGCGACATTTCCGGCGTCGGCTATAGCTCACATCACTCGTAAATCGTGGAATTTTCATTCATTAAATAACGGAATTGTTCGGTAACAACAACATTGCAGCACACACCTCTCTTGCTGATGACAACCGAGAGCAATCACCACCATTGACAGATGGATGACAGAGCGGTGACAGTCAGGTGCAAGGAGACTGTCAACGTGGCGGAGCTAAAGTGCCAAAGTTACTGCTGTGACCTTCAACTTGTGCGAACTCGGGAATCTCGGGATAATTTTTGCTCAACGACTTTTGGCTCCTGTTCAACCGTGAATCAACAATAAAGATGATCTCACTGTTACCTACCAGCGTCAGCGTCAGGCTCTTTCAGCATTTACATTTTTAGTCAGGCAACCAGTTATACACACGTTTCTGCAGCTTTTTCACCTCGTTTTTCACGTATTTGTAAAAAAAGGTTCACATGTACCGTGATTCTAGTCGGCTGTGAGATTTTGTTTCTAAGTTTCCAAATGTGAAATATAGAAAATCCCCAAAACCTTGCAGTTGGCTGCTCTGGCCGGACCAGTTTTGAAACACATTTTTTGCGTATTTCCTTCACAGATAGCCGGAACATTTTTGCGGGACGTGATGTCTGACGGTCTTTTCCATTTTATTGGAAAATGTAACAATTTTTCGACCTGTTTTTAATTTTCGCCAATGAACAAATGAATCAAGAGAGCCTTGACATTTGACAGTTGTGAAAAATATTCCTAACCTCTTGAAGCCGGTTCAACTTTCGGTGCTTCAAATTAAAGAGTATACAATGCCCTTCGTCCAAAAAAGGGGTCCCATGCAATCATCAACCCTTTCGCCTCTTCCAGTCAAAAATACAAGCCAAACCCTGAAGAATTATGGGCGATACAAGGATCGCTCTGCAGTCTGTCATTGGCAAAAGAATTTACGTGTAAAAAGTAAATTAAACCAAATTTCAAAAAACCCAGCCGCTCGAAGTTGCGTATTGAACCGAAATTGATGTTAGTACCTTCAATTTGCGATTTGCTTTCATTTTGGGGCTTTCCGGGACGAGTTTTTGTCGACTCTGAATGGGCCGCCGTCAAGATGACTTAGATTTGCGGCCGCCCCGTGCTCTTTTGGTGTTTAAATGACGGTAACACAGCTCTGCGTCCCCCTAGTCACACTTCCACATATGACCAGGTCAGTTTTCCAAGATTTTAATATCAATTTGATAAGAAATATAACTTCACTTCCAGAGAAGTCAGTTTCACACCAGGTGAAAAAGCGGCAAGCCTACAATGCTAAAGTAGAAAATTTGCCCAGCCAACTAGAGTCACAGTCAGTGATGTGAGTCGGGTATTTACCGGGTAGGTAGGTAAATATAAATCGGGTATTTACCCGGTATTTTCCCGAGCGATATTTACCCACCCTACCCAGTTTGACAGAAAAGTTGACACTGTTGACAGCTTGGTTGACAGTGTTGACGGTTAAAGTTAAATGATTTCTTTTTCAAAGTTCTAAGGCTTTATAAACAACCCATAAAGCACTTATTATTATTTTGCTGCTGTGAGCAAAAAATCATAATTGTTTGTTGTTGTTTCTCCAATTGTTAATAACAATTAATGAAAATAGATACCCTATTAGAGACCCGATTTTGGGTAAATACCGGGTATATACCCTGGGTATTTACCCTAAAATATAAAAACCCGGGTATTTTACATCACTGGTCACAGTACAAGTGAACCTACTATAGAGAATTGAATATTTGTAAAAAATTTAAGAAAAGTCCTTCATTTTCGCTTGTTTCGCACATGGACGGTATAGTTCCACATATTGGAAAATAAAATACACAGATTTTGTTTGATTCGAAATTGGTTCTAGGTAGGGGAAGCCCGCCAGTGATGGTACGGTTGCGGCCAAAATAAAGTGGACGACAATGTCAACGAGTTGGCTTGCTGTCATGCGACGTTGGGTGCTTTCCACCTAGCTCCAAGTTTGGTACACCTTCCATTTACGCACGTGCGGGTTCCAAACGGTGCTTTCCATCTACGTGTTCTTACCTGGTTTTGTGCCGTCCGGTGGATCACCTAAAATTTTGTGCCGTCGGAAGGCACACCGGAAACGGATGCGACAAATGACGTACCGTCAGCTGTAAACCAACACTCCGTTGTCATATGTCTCTCTCTGTGTCGTTTCATCCATGCATCCGTGATTTATTTTATTTCTCTGCAGGGATAACGTACGATCGATTGAGATTTACGCTGCCATTTATTTATTTCTGAATGCCATAGTCATCTTTCGCCTCCAGACCAGAGATGTCGCGTCGGTCAACGATGCCGGTGCTTTCCATCTAGGTGTACCCAATCGTGGAACATGTTCCGTCTGGTGGTATTTGTACCGTCTAGGTGGAAAGCACCCATACAGGCCAGAATCCTGAACAATCTGTCAACTGTCGTCCACTTTAAAAAGGCCGCAATAGTACGTATTTGCTGTACCAAGGTAGGGGAAGGTCACGTACCTCGGGCCGCTTTTTTTTTCAAATGGCTCTTACTTTGGAACTTAAAGACTCTCGAAGATAAAGAATTGTAAGAGCTCGCCTGATGTCCACTGGATGTTGAAATAATACCCAAGAACGTATTCTGTAGTGAACACTGAAGGGAGTAAATATATTTTTTATTTCGTTCAAATGTGGCCCAAGGTAAGATGCCATCTCGTACCTTGAGCTAGCCGGGCTGTACTTTAGGCCATGAGTGAAATGGGCTTTGCACTTTCCAGTTTCAAATAATAACGTTAAATCGCAAAACGTTAAATCTCTTCGCAGATGCACGTTTGAAGACGATTTTCCAGTGGATTGCCTCCTTCACTTTTTGTAAATCGTCTTGCGATGTGGTTGGGCCTTTTTATTCCCATATTTGTCACATAGCATATGTCATGACCATGCAAAAATTAATTTTTCCAAATGACATTTTTTTTTGGATTTCGGAAATGCCAATGGGCTCAAACCAAAGTACATCCTTGTAGCTTTCGAAAGAAGGGTAAGAATCCGTCAAGGAATACACCCACACGGATTTATTTTGCAACGCTTATTTCACCAATATGACTCCGTCCTTAAATACGTAACATAATCCAACATAATAATATTCCACCAGTCATCAACACTTGGCTCAGGAAAAGTTTTTCTGGAACGGCCGGATTTTGAACTAGGTACCTAGGCACCTACGTCTTGATTGGTGGTCTATCAAGACGGCGGCCTAAGCTTTAGTTCCTATAGTTGCGAATATTCGGACAAAAATTCCGAATATTCGGAAATCACAAGTTTTCTCCGGTTCTATGATTCCCAGTGCAAAAAAATCGGACGATTTCAAGTGTCATGTGTCAAACCGCTGCATTTGAATCATTTGAAAAGTAAGCGAAGCGGGCTGGGACAAATTTTGATTAATTGATAATTTGATGATTGATGTGTCAAATTCATTTTTTTGGGGCCTCCATTAGGAGACAGCCGCTTGGGCCTGCCCTCAAAAGATTGGGGGAAGTCCAGAAGAGATGAGCTCTGCCTTATTGAAATTTCCCGGCACTTTGGTGGTAAGGGTATCTACCTAATATTTACAGAATAAAATAAAATAAAATAGAATATAGGTACGATATTTTTATTTTATATGGTATGTAACGGTGTACTTTTGCAAAGAATAATAAAAGAAAATGAAGGAGACATTGTTCCTGTTGTTGCTATTGTTGGATTTATTCAAATTCAAATTATAGGTAGGGGAGAGTGGGGTAAGAGTGCCATAGTAAGATTCAAATGGCCCTTGAAATTGAATGTGACACCAGATTTGTCACAAACGTGTTCTTCATAGAAGATCAGTCATTCACAAACTTAGATCGGTACTCAAAAATTAAATTTATCTCATCATTTTTCAACAAATAATATTTTTTCTGAAAATGTAGATGACACTCTTAGCCGACTGATGAAGGATAAGAGTACCATAGGTATTTATACCGACAAAGCAAACATTTCTTGCGACAAACATCACAATCATAGTTTTTTTTCTTCGTGTCAAAGTCGGTACAATCCTCGTGTGCTCATTCCTGGTACCTGACGCACAAAATCATGTCCTCGTCTGGGAGATCAGCCAATTCCTTTTTGCAAATGATGCAGAAGTGAAGAGGTGAATCTTTGTTGTAGGATGAATCTTCTAGGATCGTATGAGCATCCGATTTGGAACTGTTGAAGAAATTGTAGTCTTCTTGAATTTTTTTGTATTTTTTTTGTCTCACGACTTGTAGAGTGCTAGTGTCAGTTTCACCCCATAGTGAACGTGGCACACTTGCCCCACTGTACATGCCAGACAGTTATTAACTTCATATCTACAAAAGTCTTCTGGCCTCGCTTCTGGCTAACCTCAACACATTATCCATACAGATTTGAAGAGTACTTTTACAGGTTGAAACAAAAAAGATCATCTGAATAATAAGTTATATACTGACTTTAAAAGTACGTTGGAAACGGAACTGGGATGCAGTGCATAACAAGAATTTGATTGCACGCTCAGTATTACCAAGATTCAACAAGTATTGGCCTGCAGTTTTTAGCATAGCTTCAGAGCCATCTGTGACACAAACTTAACACTCTGTCATGACCAACTGACGCACTGGCGCTTAGTTCAAACACATGGCACTCTTACCCAACCTGGCACTCCTACTCCACTCTCCCCTACAATTATTTTATAACGTGAGAGAGTGTTGGTCGTTGCACGCTGGGTTCGGATTTTTTGTGGGTCCTTTCAAAGTTGCACAGAAGGCATTCTGCTCAATTTCCTGAAATGAACCCCTGGGCATCCTGAGAAACCGCGCAGCGATTCTTCCGCTGGGCAAGGCCACGAATGCGTCCTGAAGCGAGAATACGTGATTGTGCTGTAGCCGGATCCGGGGTAAGTTTAATAGAAAATGTTTTGAGACAGGGCAATCCCGAACACGCACTTACCATATAGACCAAGAGCTAGCAACGTTTTATTTACCTCATAAGCAAAATGCGGTTTGACTTCTGGGGCATGTAGAGATTGTGATGGGCTTCCATGAAATCTTTGTCTTATGAAAAACACCCCTTGCTTTCTCACAAGACAAGCAAAGAAATGTGCCATTTGACAGCAGTATTCAACAGCGGATTTTCTGGAGTTCATAATCGATATAAGTATCAATTTTATCAGGAATGGATAGGTTGAACTATCTTTGAACTAAATTGAATGAAAAAGGACACCGAAATGTATTAGAAACTACCAAAAACCAGATTCCCAAGCGGACGGAAGTTGGCACCGGTTTTTCTAGTAGGCGTGATTCGAGAATCGGCCATCAAATGCGATCCAAACAGCTCGGCCTAGCCTACTAGCTTGAACATGCCAGTTGAGAAAGTCGGGTTTTTGGTAGTATCTAATACATTACGAAATTCGGTCCTATTCAATTTAGTTGAAAGATAGTTCAATCTATCCATTCCTGATAAAATTGATATTTATATCGATTAAGAACCCCAGAAAATCCGCTGTTGAATACTGCTGTCAAATGGCACATTCCTTTGCTTGTCTTGTGAGAAAGCAAGGGGTGTTTTTCATAAGACAAAGATTTTATGGAAGCCCATCATAATCTCTACATGCCCCAGAAGTCAAACCGCATTTCGCTTATGAGGTAAATAAAACGTTGCTAGCTCTTGGTCTATTAGGTTCGCGAATTTATAGGATTCAAGTTACGGCCTTAGCAAAGGCCACGGAAAGTCCCATCCAGTTCTGCATGCAATCCAACGATCCTTCGAATATCGCGAAAAGTTGAAATGATTTCAACTTTTTCTGAACATTCGCAACAGGTATTGGAGACAGTGTCGGACTGGCGAAATTTGGTCTCCAAGGTCGCCTATGATGTTTTTCTTCAAGTTGGGCAATCTGTTATAAGTCGATAGATTGGAAAAGTCAAGATGATTTTAATCAAATGTGTCAAGGTGATGTTAAATTCTCATTCTTTTTTGCTTGAAAACGCTGTTAGGCACACGTTATTTCAATAGCGAACACGCGTTGAGAGGTGCAATAGTAAGAATAATACACGGGATAATACAGTTCAAAAAATGACCGAGGAGGACCAGTTCTAGCGTTGGAGTGTGATTTCGTTGCAAGTGATCTTGTGACCTGAGCTCGTCGCGCCCTGTAAGAACCTAAGCACGTTATTTCACGTGATCCTGGCCGAAAGAAAGCGGCTGAGGTCAGTGAGCAAACCTGCGACCTGCCGGCGACGCATCAGTCCCCAGAATGACAATTAGACAACACAGCGTAGTTTTGAAGTTGCGGTGGTAGTTGGTATAGTTGGTGAAGGTTTCATGTCATAGTCATACGGACACTAATTGTAACGTAATTGTAACTCCCTTCCTCCCTTTGTATCAAGATGACATTAAACATGAAAAAATCCAGGTACACCAACATAACTTGAATGTTTCATGGCAAGCTATGACTTGAAATGTATTATGCTCCATTCTGAAGTTACGAATTTTCCAAGATCCGAAGAGAAGAGAAAGAATCATTATAGCCTCCGACCGCTCATGTTTCACTTAAAGATGATTTTTCGGACGCTGAAGAGACCAAGTGACCTTGGAGGACAAGGTGGGCAAGATTCGCTGGAATCTCGGTTCGGCTCGGACAAATAGACGCTGAAAATAAAGGCTTCCGCGCGGAGCGAGGCGCGGCGGGGTAGAGACTCGCTGATGTTGGTTCGGTTATTGCGTGATCATTTGATCAAGATATCTCAACTTCGCCGTTGTACCCAAGACCCCAAGAGTGACGACGTGTATAATTTTCATCCCGACTAGGGCTCAATGTTCACCATCACTTATTCACTTCGATTCAAATTGCTCCCAGCTCTCAGCCTCGTCCAAGAGGCTTCGCGAGTTGGCTTCGGATCGGAACAACGAACAACGAATGCATAGGTAGTTCAGACGCGGCAGAACCAATATAAACAAATGCAAACGTCAAAAATATCCAAAAATTTGCAAAATGTTGGATGGTTCTGACAGCTGTCCAAATTCTGTCATTTTTCCAGATTATTCCGAATTTTTGTCCAAATATTCGCAACTGGAAACTAAGCTCAACTCCTGAGCCACCTAACGGTGATCGGCGATCAATCCCTGTGAGTTTATTCCTTGACGGATTCTCACCATTTTGGTCTCTTTCGAAAGCTACAAGGATGTTGGATGTACTATTGTGGACAAAAAAAGCTGAACGACACATGAATGACATTTCAAAATTTTGTGAAAGGCCCTTTAGGATTATCATTTTTAACGAGCCCATGACATCCCTGCCCATGACAAAATGCCAGTGATTTTTTTTTGAGTCACAAGACAAATGTCAGTTGCGTCTTTAATTTATTTGTAGGTAGGTACCTATGGACCAGGAGTACCTACAAAAAGGTAAAGATGAGAATGGATCATTTCCACCGAGACTTTAACCCACTGTATCAACACGAACCCGCAACATGGTGACATCGTGTTATTCGTGTTCATTCCATGTAAAATGCTACGAGTACATGGCAATGACGGTTGTCTTTCGCTTGTAGGGGAATTTAAGGGGCTCGCAGCATGTCGAACATTGGCGAACGAATCATCCTCTAGCATCTGGGTATAGACCATAGACCATTTGGATTATTGCTGGATCTCTGGCTTCGGTGGTAGCTTTGCGTCTGCCAGAACTGGGTTGCCGTGTCAGCGTTGAATTTTCCTGTCACCTGCACATAACGCTGTTGACCGTCCCTTTCCTGATAGTCCAGTCAAATTAAGCAAAAATCTGGCCAAACCGGAAATAAATTCGGAAGTTGACGAAATTTGGTGGATCAATGCAGAATTCAACGTGGAATAACATACTGAAATTCCCAAAAATTCCAACGCTTGGATTTTTTTCTAGGACCAATAAAAGAGCGCCATCCTTGTAAATTTTCGATATTTTTTTTGAATAACTTGTAAACTATCACATTAAGAACACAAAAACCAGCAAAGCAAATGTAGCCCGTTAAATTTTCGAGAAATCAGTATTAAATTCATCACTTTGTGGTTAACAGTCTCTGAGATACAGCGTCTGCTAGAACGCAGTGAAAATGACTCAAAATTTATTTCCGGATTTTACGTAACAATTTGCATAGTGTCAGTTCAGAGGCTGTAACGTGGACAGAAAATGTGCGGATTCCAACGTGTTTCACATTTTTGGAAAGCCAATTCAACATTCGGTATCACACTTTTGTCTAGAAGTCGCCAACTTCAAAATGGTACTTTTCCTCAACCTTTGAAATCGATACTTGAAGTCCCGAAGAATCCCCAAAGATCGATTATTTTGATACCATGCCATTTGCCTACTTTTTCAAGTAGAGCAAAACTATCCAGGAAATATGTGAAGAATTGGATACCAAAAACATAGGATGTTTCAGAATGTTTTTCCCAGTGATGGTTCCTGAGCTATATGGGTTGAAAGACTAAAACGACCTATTTGGAGAAAAAGATTGGTAGTCCGGACACTAACTGCTGAATACTGTACGGACCTTGCATTTGATGATACAAAATGCCACTTAGCAGACGTAGTAAATATATTTATGTACTTTCCACGTCTGCCAAGTGGCATCTTACACCTAAAATGCAAGGTCCGTACAGTATTCAGCAGTTAATGTCCGAACTACCAATTTTTTTTCCAAGTAGGTCGTTTCAGTTTTTTAACCCATATACCTCAGGAACCATCACTAGGAAAAAGATTCTGAAACATGCTATTTTTTTGGTATTCAATCCTTCACATATTCTCCAGATGGTTTTTTCCACACTTAGAAAATGAAGCAAATGGTATGGTATGAGAATAATCGATTTTTGGGGATTCTTCGGAACTTCAAGTATAGATTTGAAAGGTCGAGGAAAAGTAGGTACCATTTTGAAGTTGGCGACTTCTAGACAAAAGTGTGATACCAAATGTTGAATTGGCTATCCAAGATTGTAAAACACACTGAAATCCGCACATTTGCTGTCCACGTTACAGCCCTTGAACTGACACTATGCAAATTGTTACGTAAAATTCGGAAATAAATTTTGAGTCATTTTCACTGCGTTCTAGCAGACGCTGTATCTCGGAGACTATTGACCACAAAGTGATGAATTTGATAGTGATCTCTTAAGAATTTAACGCGCTACATTTGCTTTGGTGATTTTTGTGTTCTAAAGGTGATAGTTTACAAGTTATTCAGAAAAAATCGAAAATTTACAAGGATGGCGCTCTTTTATTGGTCCTAGAAAAATAGCCAAGCATTGGAATTTTCGGGAATTTCAGTGTGTTATTCCACGTTAAATTCTGCATCGATTCACCAAATTTCGTCAACTTCCGAAATTTCTTTCCGGTCAAAACCTATTTGACTGGACTATGATACCAAGACGGTCTTCTACCGTATTGTACGCGATACCACTCTCCACAAGAGGTATAATTTGCACGTTAGGTACACCTTAACAGATTCAATGAACATTCTGTCACGTTTGACAGTGACACAGAAAATGACAAAGCAATTTTGGTTATGGCGTTGAGTGAGCGGGTCATTGGCCGCATTCGTAAGTCACAACAGTTGTGGAGCACTTCTACGCCATTGGTCAAAATTAAAATTTCGACGAATCGCGTGGAAGTGCTCCACAACTGTTGTGACTTACGAATGCGGCCATTGAGTTGAGTCAACGGTTATGGGTGGCATTTCTTGATGACAGTAAAGTTGATTCACAGGTCAAAAATCTGAAAAGTCATTCATCTGTCGTTCAGCTTTTTTTGTCTACAATAATACTTTGGTTTGAGCCATTGGCATTTCTAAAATCCAAAGATAATTTTTTGGATTTTTGGATTTTGGAAATGTCAATGGGCTCAAACCAAAGTAGGTACATCTTTGTAGCTTTCGAAAGAGACCAAAATGGTAAGACTCCGCCAAAGAATAAACCCACAGGGATTGATTTCGCAAGGCTTATTTCACCAATTCAACTCCGTCCTTAATAAGTGAAAATGCTCGGGATTACGTTGCGAAAATCGTCTGTGCTGTGATAAGTGATGGCTCTTCGCTAATGCTGTTAGGTAGTGGTGGTCACTGAAAAAATGATGCCCAAGCACGGCAGTACATGTAGACAATTAGCTGCTAAGCCTTTAATGGATAAGCCAGTGAAACTGGGAATGAGTAAGTACTCTGACAACCAACTATTACAGTTTTCATGCAGCTGAGCCTTCAAATCTTGCGCTCCTTCTTTAGTTCATCCGCTAGATAGGTACTATTCTGTATTTTTTTAGAGGTCGAAAAGGTCTTTTTAGGTATTCCAATCAGTTAAGGTCCCCAGAATCAGATTTTTTTGGTGGCAACGCTCAAAAGTGATGCGGTCACCTCGTGCACCCCCATGGGGGCCAGCCCCCAGTTGATCGAATTTCAGTTCAGTAACTCGAAGGATCGACACAGAATCACAAAAAGTTCAGGATGTCATGAAAAAACTCCCTCAAAAGTCATCCACAATGAAGATACAGCCCTTCAAGTTTCAAAAAAGGCGATTTTCGTGGAGGTACAATTTCCACAATTTTCAACCGATTTTGCTGAAAATTTGGCTAAGCTCTTCTGTAACAAGCATCTAGAAGGAGGAATTTCATTTTCTGGATAAATTGTCCAGTGGCGGAGCAACTGGAAATTTTTACATAATGCCGTCCCTCCTCATTTCTTGAGTCCCTGGTCAACTTTGGACTCTAAAACTCTCACAATGTATCGGATACATTGTTCAGCTACGATGTTCCCAAAAAAATCAAAAAAATTAAACACAAATTTTTGATATAAAAAGAAAACTAGGATATTCAGCTGAAAAAAAATTAAAGCAAATCCCCCTCTTCTTGTTTTCACCATTAAACCCAGAAACCAGCTCTGATTTAAATTTTTTTGGCAACATCGTAGCTGAACAATATATTCGATACATAGTGAAAGTTTCAGAGTCCAAAGTTGACCAGGGACTTGAAAAATGAGGAGGGACGGGATTATGTCAAAATTTCCAGTTACTCCGCCACTGGGCAACTTATCAAGAAATTGAAATTCCCCATTCTAGATGCTTGTTACAGAGGGGCCTAGCCAAATTTTCAGCAAAATCGGTTGAAAATTGTGGAAATTGTACCTCAACGAAAATTGCCTATTTTGAAATTTGAAGGGCTGTATCTTTATTGTGGATGATTTTTGAGGGAGTTTTTTCGTCACATCCTGAAATTTTGTAAATCTGTGTCGATCCTCCGAGGTACAGAACTGAAATTCGATCAACTGGGGGGGTGCACGGGGTGACCGCACCGCTTTTGAACTTTGCCACCAGAAAAATCTGATTCTGTGGACCTTAATTGATTAATATCCCGAAAAAAGTGGCTAGCGGATATAATTATGCATTTATCAGTTTTTGATAAGATGATGAGTTTCAGTTCTCGTAAGGAACAACATCAAAAAAGATTCAAGATTCACTACCTCTAGATACCTTTTCATTCTTCCTTACCCGAAGGAACTATCTATTTCTAATCACGAAGAATTGCACTGGCGTAGCAGCAAATGCTATCAAGAGTTCCAATAAAGTCATATGATTTCATTGCAGTAGGTGAGACGGCGATGAACAGTATGGATTTGGTAAAAAGTCGTTATTTTCAGATCCTTCGGCACCATCTTTTTAAGATGGAGGCCTCAAGCTACTCGATACGAAAACGTTCCATAGCTTTATTTTATGCTGGTGTGAGAAATCCAAAAAAAGTATAATATACGTGAAATCGCCCGGGTGAAAACCACTTGGGTCCACTGGCTCAACGACTAGAAGTTTCGTTTTCTCAGTTTACGTCAAAAATGTAATGTATTTGCTTGTTGCATTGTTTATATATCAAATTCAAATCAACAGTATATCGTTACTATTTTGTTGAGTAGTTACCTGATGTAAGAAGTAAGTACCATCACTAGCTACCTGGTGAAAATATCATTGATGCCCTTTGAAAACTCTCGAATACGGCGGGATCAAGATTTGCGAGTACAAATAATAAGGTGTAGTATTTTGTTGAAACGTTCACCGTAAAAGCAGCTCCCATCATGGCTCACGACGAGGCCCATGATAAGAAAGATGTGATAATACTGTACATCGATTGGTTCATCGGCGGTATTTTCGGACTGCAAAGAGATGCCCATGCGTTCACATTAAATAAAGAGCTGAACGGGCGGTTGAGTGACGAACCCTCGGACGAATCTCTTTTGCTGCATACTTAAGGGGGGAGGTGCTGGTGTTAAATGCCAGTCGTAAAATTGGCGGAGGTGATATGTAGGTGCTTTCTAGAAAAACTATATTTTACAGTAATTACGCTCGGTATTACGTAATTGAATTATGCGATTCTTTATTCGTTGTCGAAAATACGTATCTACTCCATGAGGACGTGTATGAACACTAATTGATTAGTGGAAAAACTAGACTTCTGTAGCTTCTTGCTGAGAGGCTGCAAAAAAGTTGGATGATAAAAGCGGCTTTCAATCAGAATAATCTGTGCACTTCCGACCAATTTTCTAAGGTCAAGTCCAAGATCAGCAACATTGATCGCAGTTCAAGATCAACCGGTTGCTTACCTATTGAGTCATGTGCATAAAAACGGACTATCTGCTTATGCTCCCGTTTTG
The DNA here is from genome assembly GCA_949128115.1 of Anaspis maculata. Taxonomy (NCBI): domain Eukaryota; kingdom Metazoa; phylum Arthropoda; class Insecta; order Coleoptera; family Scraptiidae; genus Anaspis; species Anaspis maculata. The sequence continues at coordinate 16,624,035 of OX421963.1, read as the reverse complement.
CAGGAGTTGCTAAGCGAATTTTCCTTAGCAACTCCTCCAAAACCAGAGTTCTGGCAGACACACCGTTTTTATGCTTAGGTCCATGTTATTACCTAATCACTTATTGACAATCATCCTCGTCACGGTTGAGTTTTATTTAGTAGCTTTTTGTTCAAAAAATTATTCACATAATAACGTTTCTCGGGTGAATCCGAGGGTAAATCCCAAAAAAATTCAGCTACTGTTCCGAAACTAAAAGAATGGAAAGACTGGAAACATACCATATTAGAACCACTTTGCATATGATTGCATGCGTTATCTACCTGGAGACGATGAGCCTACCACGCGAGCATACGTGGACATCCTCCTACTCTTCACCTCGCCGTTACCTCTTGGGTAACACACCGCTACCTGTTGTTGTTGCCTTCTCAAGTTCTCCAGTCCGTCGCGAGGTGCTGTTCATTGAACTCTGGAAAAATGTGCTGCAGTAATAAGTCGAACCAACAACAGTAACCTCGATATAGTTACCTATACTCGAGGGCTCTACAAAACAAGGCCCTTTAACGCGCTCGAAAATGAGGATAAGAAAATTCAAAACTCGCAACACCTTATCATAAAAGGCATGGTTTTTTGCGTGCCACGGTGTGTTTTTGTGTTATCTCGAACGCGTGCTTTGGTAAACGTTTTTGTGAATTAGTACCCACCGGAGTGAGTGAATAACGCAAGTTTAGGTACCTGGTGGTGAAACAGTGCGACGATGGCAGGTGCCGACGACAACAAGAAAAACGTGGTGACGGCGTACCTTTATTGGTTCTTCGGTGGCATTTTCGGACTGCACTTGTTCTATTTGGAAAGGGATGCCCATGCGTTTCTTACGTGGAGCACTTTCGGGGGCTATGCCCTGGGGTGGATAGCCGACGTCACGAAGATCCCGAGGTACGTGAGGGACTGCAATGACGATCCCAAGTTCCTGGCCGAGCTGGGAGAACGTATGAGGAGAAACAAAAAGGTATCTACGTACCGTATTTTTTCAAGTTAATTTTAAAATTCAGGACATTCGTATCTGGGCATCACCGCCGGATGTATTATTGACCTTGAGAAAATTTACCTTTGCCTCTGAGCTGCCGGTTCTGGATGCTTATTATAGTGATAATTGCTACAATAATATAATTTTTATTACAAGATTGTAATTGTATACCTATCCACAAAGTACAAAGTAGGGAACATTACGATATAAAATTAAATCAAATAAGCGATTTAAGAAAATATATCGAAGCCAATAATTTACCACGTTTCCATGGAGAATTGAAATCGATTTGAAAACGGTATCGGGATTGAATACGGAAGTGTTCACATGAGTGGTTCGAACTCGGTATTCAAATCGATTTGAATTCTGTTTACATATCTGTCATGTAAGTCTAACCCTAACCTAAAACTATCCCAACCTAACGTATCAAAGAAAGTGCAAATACTCTGCAAACTGCAAGTGTGCAGAAGGCAGAAGTGCAGACAACAGGTGCAAGTCTGAATGCGACCCTCGATGCGACCAGAACAGCGGTTTTACTCATTGCTATGTGTCAGTTTCTGTTTGTTGATGTTTCGATCCAATCCGATTGGGTTTCCATGAGTAATTTCGATCCGATCCCGATACGATCCCAGAATTTGCCGAATCGACCTTGAAACTCAAATCGATTTGGATACAGTTCTGCAAGTGTTTACATGCAGTTTTCAATCCCGATACCGTTTTCAAATCGATTTCAATTCTCCATGGAAACGTAGTAATTGTTAGCGAGAATAAGTACATCCGAGTCACAGTTAGGTAGGTATACCAAGTGATCATTTGAATACTATCCACCTGCAATAACTCCCGATTCCTGGTGAAAATGTCTACGAGCAAAAAAGGTCGATTTTCATATCGAGGGGGACACCTAAAACATACATTAGCAAATTTCTATCTTCAGCCCCCTCGCCCCCACCCATATCAACTTTGAAATTTTAAATGACACTACCTACTTTGCGATACATCAAATTCAACAGAATTGAATTCTCTTTCTGGAAAAATGTTCTTTAAATTTTTAACCTCACCCCTCTTCCCCCCTAAACTCTCTAAGTGTCTAACTGAATATTCTTGACCTCTCAATTCTCTCCAATGCAGTCAACGTCATCCTGCACAGCATCGAAAGAGGAAATTTCCTATGGAAAAAGTGTCACCCAAATTCACCTCTTCGCTTCCCCCTTCTCACCTTAAAAATCTAAAATGACAATACCTACTTTGTGATACATCAAATTAAAGGCAATTGAATTCTCTCCCTGAACACAATTTTTTCAAAATTTTTAAAACCCCCGTTTTCCTACTAAAATACTCCAAATGTCCAATTAAATGGGGGAGAGGTTGAAAATTTCAAAAAAATTATTTTTAGAAAGAGAATTTAGTTTCCTTTCATTTGATGTATCACAAAGTGGGAAGTATTTTGTTAAATTTTAAAATTGAGGTGGGGGAGAGCAGCGGGGTCAATTCGGGTGACACTTTTTCCACCAAAAATTCTCTTCTTTGATGCTATTCAGGATGATGCTGACTAAACTGAAGAGAATTAAGGCTTCCAGAATATTGAAAGGGACACTCAGAGAATTTTTAGGGAGAAGGGGGGTGGAGTTAAAATTTTTGAAAATATCTTTTTTAAAAAGAGAATTCAATTTCCCTCAATTTGATGTATCGCAAAGTAGGTAGTGTAATTTGGAATTTTATTTTTGAGATGGGTAGGAGCGAGAGGGCCGAATATAGAAATTTGCCAATGTGAGTTTTAGATGTCCCCCTTGATATAAAAATCGACCTGTTTTTGCTCGAAGAAATATTGACTAGGAATCGGGAGTTATTGTCGGTGGATAGTTTTCAAATGATCACCCGGTATGTATATTATGTACTTACTTATCTACCTTCTACCTACCTCCATTTGAAATTCAAATTCAAATTTTATACCTACAGGTGATTCCGAAATTGTCGCACCAAGTACCTACTAGGTACGGTAGGTAGATACCAGGTGATTTTTAAAAGGACCCCATGCACCTCCAATTTCTCACTGCACTTTTTTTTTGAAGAAACGCTGGAACAGGTCGATTTTGTTTTCGAAGGCGACATACAACTAGCGTATTTTTCATCTTTCCGTTCCAGCCCTCTAGGCAGGGTACCTAACTACCCTTTCAAGAATTTGAAATAGGAATAGGAGTCGAGTTGCACATTACATATTTCAAAGGTCTTTCAATTTCCGTACCACTAGTTGAAAAAAAGTCAAATCTAACAACCCATTCCGAAGCTATGAATTTTTCAAAATCGGATATTTTTTCCGGTCATCAACATAATAGGGGAGTTTGAGATCTCAAGGAACGTACGACGTAACGCAACGTAGAACGTCAAAACTCCCATGTAACTGAAGAATTGCAAATAACAACCTCACCAATTTTCACGTTGAAAGTTACGTTACGTCGTACGTAGGTACGTGTACACGCAAACTCCCCAATGTAGTATCTGAAAAACCCTCGGAAAAACCAGGTAATTTTTTTAGTAAACATCTTGGATTGGAAGAACACCAAATTTAAATCATCGTTTTTCACCACATAAATGGAACTAAGTTGGGGTAGAGAGTATAAGTCTGGGGCTAATTTTGAATCCCTTTTTCTATATTTTGGAAGAGGATTTAAGGTCTTTGAAAGAAGGATATCACAGGTATTACTAGTTCCAGCTCCTGTTATAATTGAAAATTTTGGAAGGATATTCTCACCCCCTACCCTAGTTGCAACCATGGGATGAAAAACTATTGCTAAAATCTGGTGTCAATGTTTCTATTTCTTCAAATCTAATAAGACGTTTAGTGAAGGGATCAACTGATTTTTCAGGTACAATATTGACAAAAAAGGGAACAGGAATCCGATTTTGGAAAAATTGTAACTTCATAAAGGGTAGATGGATTTTGATTTTGTTCCAACTGCTGAGAGGAGGATCAAAAGACCTTCAAAATGATGTGCAACTCGACCACCTTGCCCAGAGGGGTGAAACAGAGAGATTGAACATACGCTAGTTATATGCTCTCCCCGGAAAGAAAATCAACGTGTTTCAGCATTGTTACAGAAAAAAATTGTGCAGCGAGAAACTTGGGGAGGGTCCTTTAAAAAAATTCACCTTGTATAGGTACAGGTGTCTCAAAACTATCGCATTTCGAGTCCGCCATATGGAATCCACTCAAGAACACGAGAAAAATATAAAAAAATTCATTGACGTTTATTTTCAAAAGTTATGGAGGGTCAAATGTTCAGAACTTTGCCCCTCACTATTTCCGTTATTTAAAGTTATTTTTGGACTTGGTAAGTTATTGTTTATGGCAGATTAATCAACGAAAATTATTATCAACCACTGGGTGTGCACTGAACTTCTATTCAATATACAGGGTGATTCATGAATCTCAAGAATTCATGTTCCTTCAAAAACTCTCGTAAAAATTGTTCTACGGAAACGTAGAGAGTCATATCTTGTTCCAAGTTATTTTAGGGACCAATGAAATATTTTATGGGCATTGATGAAGGAAACCGAATTTTTGTGATTTATGACTCACTCTGTATCGTTAGCAGACATCGAATGCACACCCACTAGTTGATGATTTTTACTGATTGATCTATTACAAAGATTTCCCAAGAATCATTTCCAATTAGGAAATAGTGAGGGGCAAAGTCTTGACTTTTGACTCCCCCCCTATATCTTTAAAAATAAAGGTCGATAATTTTTTTACATACTTTTCTCGTGTTCTTGAGTAGATTCCATATACCGCTCTGAACTCGGAATGCGATACTTTCCAGACACCCTGTTTAGGATCTTCTGTGAAGCCTACAAAATATTGTGAAGAAATTTCCCATTTTCATTTCTCAAGTTACAGCTCGAGTTACGGAGAATTAAAGGTAAAAAATGTTTTTTCGGCCCCGTCTAATATTGTCATTTCGAACGAGTTTTAGTAGGGCCGCTACCGAGTAATATACAGAGTGTTCAAAAAAATAAATTGAATTTTTGCGACACCCTATACCTATTTAATTTTTGTAGTTTATGTAGTTTTTTTGCGAATCACAAAAATGTATGACACTTATGGGTTTCATTTTGAATTACTTCTGAAAAATGAATAAATCCCAATAGACCATTTCCACATGACGTCACACGCACGTGTCGAACGGCTGATTCGGGGCAACGTCAACATGATGTCAACTATACGTGTCAGTTTGTCAAAACTTTGTGTCACCAGTGACTTTCACACACCGACACCGATTGACAGATTGGCATAACCAATCTGACTGACGCACATGACTGACGTAGCCCACGTGCCTCGTGACAGATAAGGCACATCTGACTGACGTTGCCCCGAATCAGCTGTTCAAGACGGATCTGCGTGACGTCAGTGGAAATGGTCTATAGCGAAGTCATATGCATGAAAACGAAGTATAAGTATATGCTCATACTCAAGTTTCAGAGGGGTTGCTAAGAAAAATTTGCTTAGTAGCTCCTGCAAAATCGGAGCATGAGCAGATACCTACTCCGCTTTTATGCATATAACCCATCATACAGGATGTTTGCAAACTTGGGGTAGAAAATTGAACAGCAGGTAGAGAAATGCTCCAAAAATGCCAGGAAAATGTTGAAAAAAAATCATGATTTTTATCTTTGGCAATATGGAGGGTCAAAAGGTGGTCCTTTGACCCCTCCCACTTTCGTTATTTTGAAAGAATTCAAAAAACTTTTTTCATCAGACCAAAAAGCAATTTTTTTGAACCTTTGAATGAGCTTTGTAATTTTGTTCAGTGTACAGGGTGAGTCATAAATCCTGAAAATATATTTATCTATACTTATGCTACACTTCATGTTGGAAACTTTAAAACTCGGAAAACTTCTTTGGGTGACAAAACAATTCTGCCCGAGGTGACAATCCAAATTATTGCTGCGTCTAAAATTGCGGTCGTTCTCCAATATGGGGGCCTGAATATGTGAAAATCTGGTACTCGTCCGATTATAGCCTGCAAATTGTCGATTCTCATATTTTTTCAATTATTCTGAGACTAAACGTGAATACAGCAATCTTGACAGATGCTTAATCTTTCATGTACAGTCATTTCAAATGACAAGAAGGACCTAACTATCAAGCCCTTGAGACGGTGTTGCTTCTCTGTGGCAGAATATCCACATGATCTACATCAATCTATTCCTCTGCGAACTCGATTGTTGTGGTTACTATCAGTCTTAAAATAGATAAATATATGGGAATCGACATCCTGCGGGATATAATCGGATAAATACGACCCATGAGTATTTGGGCTGTCAATTATTGGAAAACGACCGCCGCCGCCGTTTTGGACGCAGCGATTATTTTGATTGGCACTTCGGGCAGAATAATTTTTTCAAACAGTTCCCAAATGGAATTTACCGAATTTTACAGCTTCAACACGAAGTGTAGTGTATCTCCTGGCTGTCTAAGAGTACTTTTTTGCAGTTGAGATTTATTCTTTTTTGAGAAGTTATTTGAAGAAAAAATCATAAATATCATACATTTCTGTAATCAGCATAGAAAACTACATAAACTTCAGAAATTGAATACAGGTGTTGCAAAAATTCAAATTATTTTTCTGAACACCCTGTATATTATGGCATATACTAATATGTGATGAACATATTAGAGAATCACGGGAAAAATTACTGTACACGGGAAATTAAGCATCTGTCACGATTACTGTGGTTACCTACCGTCAGTTAAGGAATAGCTCATCTGAAATTCGACATCCAGTGGGATAAAATGGGGCAAATATGACATTCTCACATATTCAAGTCGCCATATTGGAAAACGGCCGCCATTTTGGATGCAGCGGTAATTTCAATTGGCATCTTGGACAGAATTGTTCCAAACAGTTTCTGAAGAAGTGTACCAAATTTCATAGCTCTAACATAAAGTGCAGTATATCCCTACCTTTTGCTGCGTAGCGACCCTGGAGGCGGTTTGGAGTCATTTTTGAAAAAAAACAAACAATTTTCAAGGTTTTGACTCCATCCTCGCTCCACCCTGAATATATAACAGGAATTCATTACACACACATCCAATGGTTGATTTTTTTTTCTTTCTTACAATTCAAGGTCGAATGATCACCCTTCAACCTTCCACAGTTCCAAAAATAAAAGTGTAAGAATATTTCATATTTTTTCCAGGGGCCTCAGGAAATAGGTCATATAAGTACCGTAGTCGTAGTGCTGCTTTCTTGATGCGACATTTTCGGAATAATCCTGTACCTATACATAGATACATACAGGATGTTCCATTACCAAATGGATATAGCCAAAGGGTAGGTCCGGTTTTCCCAGACAAATCGGGAACTGGCTTTGAAATTTTTCTAACGCTCTTCGTTCCGAAGTTGCCGGGAGATTGATGTATTTGGTCGAATTTTTTGATGATCCTATATCTTTCAAACGACCGAATAGATTTGAGTGAAATTTTGTGGGTTTATTCTTTTACTGATAGCTGACACATCGCCCTATCATGTGTTCAATAGGCTAATACGAGACACGACGCACTCCTGCATTTGGCAAGGGCATAAGAATTCCAACTGAATCGAGGAACTTATGCGATAACTTATAGTTTTCCAACCCGGCATGGGATTGAATCAGGATCTCCGGACCATCATCACAGGAAATGGGTGTGTTAGTCCGCTCCGCTACGAGTTTCTTGCACAAGTTTTTTTGGAAGGAACAGCATTTGGCCTAGAGAATGGCCGGCATTATCGCCTCATATGAACCCCATTGAACACGCATAAGGTCTCCTGGTGAGGAAGTTGTCTGGTACCGCCAGCAAGCCATGGGGAGATGTCAGGCAGCTAGGAAAGTCGCAGAAGGTTCCACTTGTCATTACATTTCTCTAAAGAAGTACGTGTTACATGCTTGTAATGTTGAAGGTAGAGTCGGTGAACCAAAATACGTTAATAAATGCCAGTATGGAGATTAAGAAGTGGTCAGGTAGAACAGAGAGCATCGTCAAATAATAAGGTAAACTTTTCAGATTGATCAAAGTTTTACTAATTCGAAACTCTGAGCATTGTGTTCGAAGTTAACACGTGTCTCCAACTTCCATTTTTGCAGAGAAACTAGGTAGGTCCCCTTTAAGTACATTCTGTTTGAAAAGTCAATAGATCCGTCAAAAGGAAGAATAGTATCACATTATTATTGTGTCTTATTGTGCTCTGTTGCATGAAGGTATGGTCCACCCTAAAAATTTAGTCACATTCAAAGTGACATTACTCTTGAATGAATAAACTATTTTGAATCGTTTTATGTTCTCTGATTAGCTCACAGATTGGATTATAACATATCGTGAGCCGTTTTTGGTACAGGTGTTTCGTATTAATTATACAGGGCGCTCAATCAGGTACTGCAAAAATGGAAAAGTTTGAACTGGTCCCATTTCACAAAAAATGGTTTTTGTTTTTTTTTCTAAGTGTTTTAGGGAAGATGTTGTTCCTATACCTTGAGGTAGTTTTCAAAAAGTTCAATTTATTTCCAATTACACAGTGATCTCAAAAATGCAACCTTCTGGTCTGGCATTTATATCTATTTCAATTGTTGGTCGATTTCGGAAAATAAGGACTCTTGTTGAAGCTTAAGACTCAGATGAAAAGGCTCAAGGATCGGAACTGACTGGAGACAAAAACTTTGAAAAAGCGAAGGACTCAAAAGTGACCTAAATATGAAGCACCCTAGAAATCAGGTTCAGGGGAAGAACTAAACAAAAAATCAACTTGCCTTCAAACAGACTTTCATTTCCGAACATTTTGAGGTATATTCCGATTTCAAGTGATAAAAATTGTCCATGCGGGACC